>CM053762.1:22064705-22226922 GCA_028658305.1 Pachyuromys duprasi
ATCCCCGCTTGGCGCCCTCCCTCGCGCGCCGGCCGCTGGGCCGAGGCCCACCTGCTCGCCATCCCGGAGTAGGCCCCGGCGCCCCCGCTGCAGGGCCTGGCCGCTCTCAGCACGGGGGGCTCCTCTGTGCAGCCAACCGGTTCCGCCTCACCCAGTCCTCGCCGCTCCGAAGGGGCAGGAAACGGGAGTGGTGGCATGTCTGTCCTGGGCTCTGCTCCCTCGGGGAGGGGAGCTCCGGACGCTTGACAAGGGCGTCCACAGGTGCTGGGCTTGAGAGTGGGGTCCACGACGGCTCGGGGGTGGCAGCGACCAGCGCGCCCACCGCGGGCCGCAGGCTCCCGGGGAGGTGGCCCAGGAAGCCCCTGCTGTTGGCCACGCTCAGGTTTCCGTAGCGCCGGTGCCCTCGGCGGCCCGGGTGGGACGTGACCCCGCCCCCGGCGAGTCGGGGCACCCCCCCACTGAGAGGGGCGCGGGCCGCCCCTAACCCCAGGGCCGAGGCGTGCGCGGGAGGCCCGGCCGGGAAAATGTCTCCAGTCTGTGTGCGCAGCTTCGCGCGAGGGTCAGCGATGGGGCAGCGGCGGCCCAAGCTGCCCGGCACTGCCTACGAACGGACTCCCGCGGCTCGACAGCTGCCCGACGGGCTAGCAGGCTCCGGACGTCGACGGAGCCCAGCCAGAGGTAACAGCATTGCCATGCGAGCAGCCCAACTGAGCTCAGGGCAGTTCCCCAGCCAATCTCGTGCTTTGAGGCCCGTTTAAATTGTAAATCCCACAAAGGACGGTGGCCTGGACGCTACACATCCAAGTGCTTGAGGTTGGCACTTTCCCCTTGCTGAGTGGTGTCACACAAATCTTTTCTCCCTGCCTTGGTTTCCAGCTCTTCGGCTTGATCCTGTAGAGTCCGGAATGGAGGAGGAAAAGAGCACGGCGGTGTGTCTATCAAATAACGTTCGTAAACAGCCTTCTAGGTCTTTTAGCAAGACATTAGTGATCGGCAGTTGGAAAACAGATACTTTCTTTTTCTCTCACAGTTTGAACTGGGGTAAAGACGCTCCGTAAACCCAAAGTATTATTTACTACAGCACAAGTTTTGCCAAAGCACATGGGATTTTTACAGACATTCTCTGCTTTGTTTCACATCTTTCGTAGACAAGCTTTGTGTTTCTAAACTCGTTTTAAAGCTAAACAATTGGAATATAAGATTAAACCACGTGCAAAATTACTGGGAGAGGGGGCCACAATTCTGCAACTGCCAACGGAAACGTCTCATAACAAAAATGATTGGTTAGTAAGGTCTCATCATCCTGCAGCCAGCCAGTCACTGAGCAAAGTCATTCTTCATCCCGATACCAATTGCTTTTCACATTTAACTTTTTAGAGCATTGCTTCAAAGAGATAATTGTTGAAATTCTACCAGATTTAAGGTCTCTTTCGATGTTCCAGGTTACAGTAAACTACGTTTTAAAGCAGCGCTTTTACTCATACTTGTGAGGTAATCCTAGGGTTCCGAAGGCTGCGTCAGGAGGATTCCCATAAATTAAAAGCCACCCTAGGTTAGATGATGAGTTCCAAGCCATCCTGGGCTAAGGAGTGCAACCCTGGCTCAACAAAAGGCAATCGTTTTTTGTTTTGTTTTTGTTTTTGTTTTACATCCAGTGCCAGGGCCCCAAAGACATCTGGCTTTCTATAGCTACAAAACAAAAAAGTCTCACATGGTGCATACACCTATAGATCCTATTCTGGGAGGGGAGTGATGCAGGATTCTCAATCGGTACATAATGAGCTCAAGACCAACATGAGCTATATAGTAAGACCCTGTCTCAGAGGAAGATAGGCCCTCTATCTGTAACTCAAGTTTGTCTTGACCTTGTAGGGGCCATTTGCAAGTTTAATTCAAAACCAAAAAGTAAACCAAGAAAGAAAACCATGGAAGGCTCCAGACAAATTCAACTCATACTATTAATTTTGAACAGGACAACAAATAGAAAAAGGTTTGCCAAACTGTATCCCAGCTCTTTCCAGTTGAAGACCACTTGTTAATTACTCTGCAGTAGGGGAATTGACTAAACAAATACACCGGATAGTGCCTCTACAGGCTGGCATTGTAACTGTACCAAAGCAGATGTATGAGGTACAATGAGAGAAAGGCATATGGCTAGTCATAGTCCTCCAAATCGGCGTCACTCTGACGGGTAGGGACAGATCTGTGAAGACTGCTGTTTTGCCTTTAAAGTATTATTCCAGCACAAAGAGAGCAAAAAATCTGGGCCCAGGAGTCTTTTCTGAGACTGATACCCCCATGAAGGGCCATGCATGGAGATAACTTAGAACCCCTGCACAGATGTAGCCCATGGCAGCTCAGTCTCCAAGTAGGTTCCTTAGTAAGGGAAACAGGGGCTGTCTCTGACATGAACTCAGTGGCAGGCTCTTTGATCACCTCCTCCGGAGGTGGTGTCAGCCTTACCAGGCCACAGAGGAAGACAAATTCAGCCAGTCCTGATGAGACCTGATAGGCTAGGGTCAGAGGGAAGGGGAGAAGGACCTCCAGGAGGAAGGGTGGGACTGGGAGGGGATGAGGGAAGGGGCTACAGCTGGCATACAAAGTGAATAAATTGTAATAAATAAAAAATAAATTTAAAAAAGAATTATTCCAGAAAGGATAGAAGTGGGACAATTCCCCAAGAAGGCCACTAGACCTCTGAACTATGTAGCTTCAGCTTCTGAAAGAGGGAGGAGGCAAGTGGTTTATGCGGAGAGAGAGAAAAATCCTGGAAGCTTAGAGAAAATGGTCCCTGTCTGGAGTAATCTTGTGCCTTAGTGAGCTGTAAATTAATTTCTGCTTTTTATGCTCATGTGTGTCAGTGTCTATGTCTGCATACATTCATAGAAAGCGTGTATACATACACACAAACGTGTGAGCCATTGTATGGAGGCATCGTGTATTTAGGCTAGAAGGACAGCCTTGGGTGTCATTCCTCAGGCACCACTTACCTCCTCATTTAAAGACAAAGTCGCCTGCTGACTTGGAACACTCAAGAAGGCTAGTTGCCTAGCCAGGGAACCCTAACAATACACTTGTCTATGCCTTTCCACCACTAAGATTGCAAGTGCTTACTATGAACACCAATTTCTTGTTGAGTGAGTTCTGGGGATCAAATGCAGGCAAACACTTTACCAACTGGGCATCTTACCAGCCCTATTTCTATCTTTAGTGTTGTTTGTATGTTATTTCCTTTGAGATAAGGTTCCTCTGTGTAACACAACCCTGGCTGCCCTTGAACTCAGAGATCTGCCTACCTCTATCGCCTCCTGCCTCCCAAGTGCTGGAACTACAGGCATGAGCTACCATACCTAGCTTCTATCTTTTTTTCCCCCTCTCTTTGTTTTGTAGTCCCAGTTGATCAATATACTATAAGCCAGGCTTGGTGACCCTGCTTGTAATCCCAGCACAAAGGGAGGCAGAGGCAGGCAGATCTCTATGAGTTCAAGGACAGCCTTGTCTGCAAAGCAAATACAGGACAGCCAAGGCTACACAAAGAAACCCTGTCTCAAAAAAAAAAAAAAAAAGATTCTACCATGTAGACCAAGGTGGCCCAAACTCAAAGAGACTTCCCTGTCTCTGCCTTTGACATTGGGATTAAAGGTGTGCACCACCACACAGGTTTGCTTTCACAAAACTAACATCCAATAAATGCTGGTAAGAGCATGTACTGCTCTTCAGACGACATGAGTTTCCTTCCTAGCACCATGTTGGCTAGCTCGTAACAACCTGTAACTACAGCTTCAAGGTATCTGGACACTCACTTTTGGCATCTACCAGTAACTGCACACTCATATACACATAATGCCCACCATCCCAAGACACAGAAGTATCCAGAGAATTTTTTGTTAATTTTTTGGAGATTAAAAAACAAACAGGCCACTCACTTTCTTTGTGTGTTTGGGGTTAAGGAGGGGTTAAGGATGAAGCAAAGGCTTCATTTTTAACTGCATTAAACTATTTCCAACTTATTTTTAAATGTTAAAGAGGAAACAAGGATGCCCCAAAACCTGTAGATCTGAACCAAACACGAGAGTTAGTCTGGAGGATTCCCCAGGAGGTAGCGCAATCATCAGGGCCTCAAGAGCTCTGGCATCAGCGACAACGCCACCAACCTGCTGCTTGCTCCTACTCCTTCCTAATGAGCTCTTCGAGGTCTCAGCTGTGAAATGAATAACCTCTTAAGTTTAGTGGTATTCTACAGAATAGCTAGTGTTTACGATCTCTCTCTTTCATCTAGAGTTACCAAGGCTAGACCCAAAAGATCTTCCTGTCTCAGCTTCCTGAGCTTGGATAGCAAGCATGTGCTTTTTGTTGTTGTTACTGTTTTTCTGAGAGAGTTTCCCTGACCGGCCTGGAACTCCCTGAGATCTGCCTGCCTCTGTCTCCCAAGTGCTAGATTAAAGACATGCCACTGCTGTCATATGAGCTGCTACTTTTTAAAGATTTTATTTATTTGCGTATGCCAAGATACGCATGCAAAGACTAGAAGACAACCTATGGAAGAGGATTCTCTTCTTCCCCGCCTCATGGGTGCCGCAGGTAGAACTCAGGTGTCAGGCTTGACACCAATCACCTTTACCTACTACTGAACTTTCTCTGTGGCCACAGGCACACACTCACTATCTTTATTTATTTATTTATTTGTTTGTTTGTTTGTTTGTTTGTTTAGAGACAGGGTCTCACTATGCAATATTGGCTGTCCTGGAGCTCATTATGTAGACCAGGCTGGCCTGGAACTCTAGAGATCTAACTACTTAGGCCTCTTGAGCACTGGAATAAAGGTGTGCACTACCACACCCAACTTCTTACCCCCATCCTTGGGCGTGACTATGTCTTACATGTTATGGGAGTGTGTGCAAATGTATTTGCACATGTGTGTAGGTCAGAGAATATCTTAAACAAGAGCCCCTTTGTTCTCTCCTTCCATCATGTAAGTCCCCAAGAATGGAACCCAGGTTGTCATGCTTGACAGCAAACACTTTCCCACTTAGCCAGCTAGTAGGCCCTATATTTCTGGCATCTATTTATGGTCGTGAACCTAGCCTTTAACGGCTGAGCCATCTCTCCAGCCCTATTTCTGGCATCTAAATTTAAGAATAGGCTGGAAACTGCTGGCAAAGAACTTGCCTAGGGAGCACAAAGTTCATAGAACAGGGCATGGTGGTACGGACCTATAATCCCAGCACTCAGTAAGCAAGAGGATCAGAAGTTCAGGGTTGTATTGCCTACATATAGAATTCAAGGCAAGCCTACACACAAAACAAGACAAACAGAAAAGCAGCTTGGAATAAAGATGATTGGTATTTGAGGAAATTGAAGATGCACGAGTCGCTCTGGAGCTCAAGTTATGACTAGAGCTGCTCTCTACAATCCAAGCGCTCTCTTTTCCCCCCTACCCCTTGTATCTCTGCTCTCCTTTTTCCCCTCTCCCCTGCCATCTTCCTCTCCATCATTCTGTCCCATCCCTACCTTCATTCTCACTTTTTTGGCTCATCATCTGACAGGCCTGTGAAGCTATTCTCTCTCCCTTTTGCTATCTGGTGCACTTAAACAAATGTCCTCTAGATTTGTAATTTAGACATCTCCCTCTATCTTTTTCCACCAGACAAGCTCTTTGTGGAGGCGAACTGAACCACTACGGTATCTCTCAAAGGCTTCTGAAGTAAGTATTACTGTTAACACTAGGAATGAAAGCTGCATGTTGGAGGCCTGGAGAGATGGCTCAGAGGTTAAGAGCACTGACCGCTCTTCCAGAGGCCCTGAGTTTGATTCCCAGCAACCACATGGTGGCTCACACCATCTATAATGAGATCTGGTGTCCTCTTCTGACATGCAGGCAATACATGCAGGCAAAACACACTATATATACTAATAATTAAATCTTTAAAACAAAACTGCATGTTGAATGATCATGACCTGAAGGAATGATGGGTAATTTTCTTTTGCATCTGAAAAAAGGAATCTAAATGGGTTTGGAGAAAAAAGCCAAAGATGCCCTGTAAATTCTTCTATCATTGAACATGGGTGACATATTGTGTGGTTTGAATAAGATTGGTCCTCACAGGTTCATGCATTTGGTAAACTGGGAAGAATTAGGAGGTGTGGCCTTATTGGAGATGTCACTAGCTTTGAGGTTTTAAAAACCTGCACCAGGCCCAGAGACCCTCTCTCTGCCTGCTGATCCAGGACGTAGCTCTCAGCTACTTCTGCAGCACAATGCCATGGCTACTGCTCTGCACCAAGATGATAATGGACTCTCCGTAACTGTAAGCAAGTTCCCATGGTGTCTCATTTTGGCAATGATAATTATAACCAAAACACACATGAAACTCATAATTTACATGGGATATAATTGACCGTTTCCTTAATGTCATGGAACTTCAGCCTTCTGCAGCCCTCTCTGCTACCATCGACATTTGCCCTTTTCTACAGAGTAGGCTCTCGAGTAGTGGGTTGACTTTGACTGTTGGGATAGCTGGGACAGCATCTGAGATCACCTGTTATTCCTACAGTCTTAACATTGCTTTGGAGCTTGGCTGACCTTTTTGTTTATTTGTTGTTTTGAGACAGGGTTTTTCTGTGTAGCCTTGGCTGTCCTACACTCACTTTGTAGACCAGGCTGTCCTCAAACTCACAGAGATCTACCAGCCTCTGCCTCCCAGAGTGCTGGGATTCCAGGTATACACCACCGTGCCTGACTATCTTTATGTATGTGAGTAATCTGTCTTTACACACATCCAGAAGAGGGAATCAGATCCTATAATAGATGGTTATGAGACACCATGTGGTTCCTGGGAATTGAACTTAAGACTTCTGCAGGAGGAGCAAGTGCTCTTAACCACTGAGCCACCTCTCTGGCTCCCACTAGGTGACCCAAACTCACAATTTCTAAAACAGCTGCCCTGCCACAGGCCAGAACTGCTTCAGCCATATCCCCTAAAGGCTGCTTTCACAAGAACTTATCCCTATCCAGACCCTTTTGACAGGTCAGGTCTTTTTACCTTCTTCAAGGGCACATACCACCTCTCCTGAGCTTCTGCTAAGGCCGCGAAAGTTGCTTTTGGAGGAATGCCTACCGGTTTTGTGCTTTTAACCTCCTGCCTTAGGCTCAGTTCTCTTGAGTAATACTTAACCCTGTTTCCTTTTAGTGTCATTATGGAGTCAATAAAGACATGACTGTCCCTTGGAATCTGAGAGACAACATATTTAAAAGGATTGCTGGTTCTTTTCTATTTTTTTTTTCTTTTTGGACCTGGGAAACAAGCTGGGGATCCTACATGCTAGGCAACTGTGATAAATCTCCAGCCTACATGCTAGGTTCCATTGTGATACACTCCCAGCCCTATCCTCTTAACAAGTCTTATTTGAGACAGAAATGGAAATCTAATGATACAACTCACCAAGAAGACAACTAGGACATCACAAGAAGATCTAAAATGAAAGCCAAATCAGAATATGAAACCCAAGCTACAGCAAATCACATATAATTGCAAAAACTGAAAGAGGAAAAATCTCGCCTTAAACACAGTCAATACTGTCTTACAGTCCCTCTAGAGAGTGAGAAAGACAGAGTGAGGTAGAAAGTGAAGTCTTAAACATTTCAGAGTTGAGTAGGTCCTGGTGGCACACAACTTTAATTCCAGCCAAGAGGTGGGAAGAGAAGACAGAGGCAAATGGATCTCTGAGTTTGATGTAGCCTTTTCTACAAAGCGAATTCCAGGACAGCCAAGGCTACCCAGAGAAACCATGTCTTGGAAAACAAATGAACAAATAATAAATAAAATGCCAGGCGTAGTAGAACGGGGCAGTTGGATATCTGGGAGTTGGAGACAGCCTGCAGAGTGACTTCCAGGACAGCTAGGGCTACACAATGAAACCTTGTCTGGAAAAGGTTTGGAGAAAAAAAGAAGAAATATCAGAAACAACAAAGCTGACTGGGACCTAGCTCCTAGTTGAGTTCCTGCCTTGCATGCCTGAGGCCTTGAGTATAGTCACCACATATGTGGAAGGAAGGGCTTCGGAGTAGATCCTCAGAGACTGACATCTCTTACATCAGGTATGACTGTGATAGGGTGGATAAGCAGAGATAGGATGACAGTGAAGAACTTGGCCTAGGGGCTAGAGAGATGGCTTAGTGGTTAAGAGCTTTGTTCTTGCAGAGGACCCAAATTTGATTACCAGCACCCAGGTACTGACAACCATCCAAAATTCCAGTTCCTAGACATTCAGCACCCAATTCTGGCCTCCAAGGGCACCAGGCAAGCATATGGTGCACATACATACATGCAGGCAAAACAAACACATAAAAAACACATAAATTAAAATTTGAAAAATAAAACTTGGCTGGCCTAAGATTCACAAGCCCACCTCTTATCTTGATTTGCAAGGATAGGGCTTTTGGTTGCTGACACCTCTCCTCCATCGGCAGTGGCAGCTGAGGGACAGTTTCCCTGAAGAAGTAGTAATATAGCAACCCTTTGCTCTAGAACACAGGTGCCTATTACTGTATCAGATCCACACTACCTTGCAGATAGGTACTCAGATCCCTCCCCCTTCATGCCCCTCCTTTCTCACTGCTCCTTATCCCTTCGTTCACTACAGTCAGGAATAAGTATCTGCTCCACCGACACTGCTAACAGGTACTGGGAATGCATCCACGAGCAAAATGTCTTCCTCCCCATGAGGCTTTCATTTAGTCCAAGTCCTTGTCCAGTTCTTCCTGATTACATCAGCTTCTAGTTACAATGATGACTGTTCTTAACGTGTGTCACATCTTCATAGTGTCTTCTCCAGGAACAAGAAGTCTTCAAAAGTAAAAAGCAAGTCTTAAGCAGAGCATGGTGGTGCTTATGATTTATTAATATATTATTTACTTTTGGTTGTTTGAGACAGGGTTTCTCTGCCTAGCCTTGGCTGTCCTGGAACTCACTCTGTAGACCAGGATGGACTCAAATTCCTTATATTTGCTTATTGCCTCCCATGAAAAAGCATCAGCCTGTGTGAGGCACTGTACTTAGCACTGAGTTATAAGATGGTCACTATGAGACAGGAGATATGGTCAAGGGAACAAGATCAAAGAAATCAGCCTCCCAACTGAGACCTTTGGAAAAAGGTTGGACCCAGTAATTGCATGTATATATTAGGTGTAAACCAAGACTGGTGCCATGAAGGACATCAGATCTTCACAGGATATGCACACAGCCTACCCTGGGGACTGTGGGAAAGTGGTAGGAGTGGCCAACGCTGCTCTGGTGGAAAGACACCCAGTCAGAGTAGGTGTCATGATGTGGAGTGCTTAAGCTGAATTCCAGGCTAGTGGTTATGGGGAAGAGAACAGAAATCCCTGTCCCTGGTGTGTCTGAGTTCAGCAGGTCAGTGACAGCCAAGAGCTGACCCTGTAGAGGGGAGGGAAGAGGAGCCTATCCTAAAGAGCCACGCAGCACCCTCAGCAAGTACGAGTCTTTCATAATGGATAGGCACCTAGTCATCCAGGTGGCATAGGCCTTTAGTCGCAGCACTTGGGAGGCAGAGGCAGGCGGGTCTTTTGAGTCTACAGAGTGAGTACAGGGCAGCCAGAGCTACACAAAGAAAGAAACCTGTCTCAAAAAAAAAAAAAAAAAATGGCACCTTGCTCTAAACATTCCTTAGGATTTCAGTTTTGTCAAAATAGGGAAAGGAATCTCTTCTCACAGGAACTTTTAAGAGAACTAAAGGGTTAAGAGTTTGTATTCAGGGGCTGGAGAGATGGCTCAGAGGTTAAGAGCACTGGCTGCTCTTCCAGAGGTCCTGAGTTCAATTCCCAGCAACCACATGGTGGTTCATAACCATCCATAATGAGATCTGGTGCCTTCTGTCATGCAGGTGTACATGCAGGCAAAACATTGTATACATAATAAATAAATATTTAAAAAAAAAAGTTTGTATTCAGATGATTCTTGAAGCAAAGTGAGTGTTATACTTGTACAAGCTGAAATAAAACTGACCTTAGTTAAGTAGAAAAAAGAGGAAAAGAAAGAATCTACAGCAAATGGTTGGGTCTCTAAACCTTCCAAGGAAACTGGAAGGTTATCTGAGGCAGAGACAATTGGAGTTGAAACCGAATGACAAAAGGGAACATCCTGGGTAAAGAAAAAAACGCTGGTGTACTGAAAGCAGCAGGCAGTGAGGTGGGAGTCATAAGAGCGAATAGTCCCGTGAGTGGCCGCGTGGCCTGGCCAGTTCACAGGTACTGTGAAGCCGGCTAAAAGTGTACCCACAAGACAGAACAGCCTATGCTCTTAGATACAAGGAAATGACAAGGTCAAGTTTATGTCTCAGAACTCTGATACAAAAGCAGAATGCTAGCAAGAAAGGTCTTCTGTTCCTCCCCTGAGGGAAGCAGGAAAGTGGCCCCACACACAAAAGAGTAAGAGGAGAAGGGAAGAAATAGGAGCCTGGCATAGACCAGTGCCAGGAAGATCATTGAGCCCAGGAGTTTAGGGTCAGCGCAGGCAACATGGTGAGATGTCTTCTTGGGGGAAGAGAAAGGGGAGAGGTAAAGGAAGAGGGTTCAACAAGATCTGTCTACACATCTGCCTATAGAATTTGAAGAGGGAGGGAACAAGGTGACTGAGTCCACCCAAAGGACAAGATCACATCTGTGTGTCTGAGGGACTCTTGAAACACTTGCTGGTTTTTATAAGCATTGGAATGGAAGACAGTAGTCTGTGATAGAGTAGGAGCCTGGAGACAACATGAGCAGATAAATTACAGTAGAAAAATGGCCTGGATGGCTAAAGAAAGGAGACCAGATTCCTCCAGGTAGGGCTACGGAGCCCATTGTAGGTGCCCTGCAACTGCTTGAGGAATTAACTGATACACAAAATGGCCACCAATTTAAGAGTAGCCCAGAAACAGCTAAGAAGGAATGACCAGAGACCCAGAAGAGACAGAAGCACCCAGAGGACAGTGTGAGGAAGAAATGAGTCAGGGTAAATAAACCAGGACCGAGTCTGGGTGTAACTATTGTGACATCACTTGTGAAATTCCCGCCCAAGTAGCTGGAGGAGCAGGATGTGGTAAGCAGGGCGTGGTGGCACACTTCTTCAGTCTCAAGAAACTTGGGAGACAGAAGCAGGTGGATCTCTGAGTTCAAGGTCAACCTGGTCTTCAGAATGACTTCCAGACCGTCAGAGCAACTTACTTAGACCCTGTCTCAGAATAAGAGAAGGAAAGCCAGGTGGTGGTGGCCTAAGCCTTTAGTCCCAGCATTCAAGAGGCAAAAGCAGGTAGATCTCTGAGTTGGAGGCCAGCCTGGTCTGCAGTGTGAGTTCCAGGACACCCAGGGCTACACAGAGAAACCCTGTCTCAAAAAAAAACAAAAACAAGCTGGGCAGTGGTGGCGCACACCTTTAGTTCTAGCGCTTGGCTATGGCGGAAAGCCAGCTGTAGGAGTCTTTTTTTTTTTTAATTACAGTAGCCCCCTCTCCCCTCGCCTCCCAATCCCACCCTCCCTCCCTCTTCTTCTCCTATGTCCCTTGTAGGGGTCTTTTTTAAAAGTCTACTCTATTTGGGGTGTTTACGTGTCTACCTTCCACCAACCCCCCAACCTTAAGTAGGAGAGAGAAAAGGTTACAGTTAAGGGGTTCTTACAGGGCTCTCTACCAATCTCTCGCCAAATGCAGAGGCAGCTAGGCTCCTCAACGCCACTGTGCCCCAAAGCATTTCTCTCTGCTCCAAACTGCCACACCTTCTCTGGGTCTCTCCAAACTGCTACATGCCACACACACCAACACCTAACGCCTCAAGGTCTTTTTCTCGCTCTCATATTCATACTCTCAGAGTCCTAGACCACACCCCTCTCTTTGCTGTACATGGAAAGCCATTACCAGCTGGCAAAAGCCATGCTCTACAGGAGACAATTCACCGGTGTGGACAAACCATAGCCCAACTAAAATCCCAGACTTGGGATTAAAACAAAAGCATATTTACATGACACACAAAGAAACCAGAACTTCCATTATGCTTGGGAGGCAGAAGCAGGTGGACCTCTGTGAGTTCGAGGCCAGCCTGGTCTACAGAGCAAGCTCCTCCAAGACAGCCAAGACTACACAGAGAAACCCTGTCTTGAAGAACCAAAAACAAAACCAAACAAAAAGAGAAGAGGAGAAAGGGAGGGTGAGGGAACAGCAGCAAGAGGAGGTCTGGGTAGAGTGGTGGAAGGAGGAAGAACGTGAGCTCCCCTTTGAGGAGTTTGCCTGTGCAGAGCAGAGGGAAGACAATCCTGTGGTTTGAGAGGAGGCCAGAACCTAGGGTCAGGGACAGGGCAGGACAGTAACTGCTGCTGCACACAGAAGAGTTGGTGGCCCTGCATCCAAGAGAAGCATCAGCTAAGAATGGACAAATTGTCCTGGCCTGGAAGGAAGTTGTCATGGCTATCACAGGGAGTGGATTTTGAAGATAATGAGATGGGAGGTTGAGGGAGCCTCTTGTCTGGAATAGTCCTAGATCAGTGTCAGAAAAGGGAGTGGACTCACTCTTTACCCCTGTTCTGCCACGAGAAAATATGGCAAGAAGGCCTTCACTAGGTGTTGGCCCTTTGGTCTTGAACATCCTGTCCTCTAGAACTGTGAGGAAATAACTTCCTCCTCTTTATAAACCAGGATGAACAGACTGCTGATAGAAAGAGAACACAGCTCTTTTTGGTTTTATGTTTTGTTTTTGTTACTGTTTGTTTGTTTTGTTACAAGGTTTCTCTGTGTAACAGTTCTAGCTGTCCTGAAGCTTTGTTTACTTTGTAGATTAGGAACTTTGTCCACTTTTGTCTACTTTCTACACCAGGCTGGTCTCCAACTCACAGAGATCCACCTGTCTCTGCCTCCTAAATGCTGGGATTAAAGGTGTGCACCTCCACAGCTTGGCTGGTATAGCTTTTTGAGACAGGGTTTTTCTGTGTAGCCCTGGCTGTCCTGGAACTCACTCTGTAGACCAGGCTGGCCTGGAACTCAGAGGTCTGCCTGCCTTTGCCTCAGGGAGTAAAGGTGTGTGCCACCACACCCAGCTCATCCCTGTAGTCTTTTTTTTTTTTTTAAGATTTATTTATTATTTACACAGCATTCTGCCTGCACACCAGATCTTACTATAGATGGTTGTGAGCCACCATGTGATTGCTGGGAATTGAAATCAGGCAAACAGCGAGTGTTTTTAACCTCTGAACCATCACTCCAGCCCTGTCCCTATATTCTTACTCCAGTGAAATCCTATGGATTCTTAGAACTCCAAATGTTGTCTCTGTGGATTTGACTCCTGCATCTACCATTATTTCACCACCTGGTCAGTGAGCTACCTAAACACTGTTAGAGATTCCCTTGGTTTTATGTAAAGTGGGCTCACCTACACGCATCCTTCATCACCTTCAGACAGGCTTGGGCCACTGTACCCGTTCCTACCTCTGTCTCTCTCCAGCAGCTCTCAGACCTCCCTTCTGCTTTTTGTGTGTTCCTCCACCCTGCAGATCCATCCTTCCCAGGGGCATTTGTTGCATGCTTTCTTGTTTTTGCCTTTTAATTGCTTTTTATTTTTATATGCATGAGTGTTTTGCTTGCATATGCTTCTGTGCACCATGTGCAGAAATCCCAAAATAGGGTATAGGATCCCCTGGAACTAGAGTTACAGATAGTTGTAAGCCTCCATGTGCTGGCAATTGAACCCTGGTTCTCTGGAAAAGCAGCCAGTGCTCTCAACTGCTCTCAACTGCTAAGCCATCTCTTCCAGCCCTCTTTTGTTTTCTCAAAGTCTGAAATGTCCCACACTGAGTATTTGCATCGAAGCAGAATGAAATGTTGGACGGCTGGAATGGTTAATTTTGAAAGCCTGCTGGGAAGGGCCAACCAATAGGAATAAAGTTGGCAGAAAAAGAGGAGGTTAAGAAAAAGGAGCTGGTGGTGCGTTGGCGCTCAGGTTGGGAGCAGGTGGATCATTGATGGCCTCCACAGCCTCTAGAAGTCCTAAACTAGAGGCAAGAAGTTGGAGAAGTGGCGATGTTGGCCCAGTACTGGCCACGTGGCAGGCCTTTGCTAGAGTAGAAGAGGTGGTAATGAGCAGGGCTGGAAGAAACTGGAGTGAGACAATGATGGAGACGTGGAAGAGCCTCAGCAGGGCAGAGAGTCACAGTGGGTGGAGGAGGACAGGAGTAAGGAAACATAAGCTTTGCCCTGTGAGCGAAAGAAAAGGGTAGAGCTGGACAAACGGCTGAGCTGTTAAAGGCACTGGTTTCTCCTTCAGAATACTCGGATTCCTTTCCTAGCATCTGCATGGTAGCTCACAAGAGTCTGTGTCTCCAGTCCCAGGGAATCCAGCATCCTTTTCTAGCCTCCAGGGGCACCACGCACACACATGATACAAACAGACCAACATGCAAGCGAAACAGACACAAAATTTTAGAGATCTCTTTCCTGCTTGTGTCCTGTCTCTCTTGGAGATGCACCCAACATGATCCCAGCAGAATTTAGACTCATCTTCCTCTGTGGGTGTCAGGAAGCCTGCTCCTTCTGGCCTTACCTGGCACAGACTGTGTGGCTCTGTTGCACCCAGCAGCCCCTTCTTTCTGGACACTAACTTCCAAGCAGGTGAACAGAGAGGAAGTACAGAACAGACGTGATCTGACCCTGAAATCAGGTTGACCCTACTAAGGCATTAGCTGTGGAAGCCCAGAGTTCCCTGGCTTTCTGCCTGTCCCAACCCTGGTGTTCCGACCACCACCACCATCACTATCACCGCCACTGCTGCCATCGCTGCTGCAGTTTCTCCACATTCAAGAACTGAGGAAATGCTGAGAGGTTACCAAGGGCCCAAGGTCACGTGGCTTTCATAAGGAAGAACCAGGGTTTGAGCCCAGATAGTGTAGTTCCCAAAAAGCCGTTTAAAACCGCAGCTGGGGATTGGAGAGATGGCTCAGAGGTTAAGAGCACCCGCTGTTCTTCCTGAGTTCGATTCCCAGCAACCACATGGTAGCTCACAGCCACCTATAAGGATATCTGAGGCATAATGAGATCTTGTGTATACATAATAAATCTTGAAAAAAAAAAAACAACTGCAGCTGGAGGCATTTGGGATGCAGCATGGCAGGTTAGAGTGCTTATCTTGCATGTGTGAAGCCTGGGATTCAATCCTCAGCACTGCAGAATGAAAACTGGGCATCTAAACCAGGTATTGTGGCACATACTCTTAATCCCAGCATTAGGGAAGCAGAAGTCAGCCTGGTCTACAGAGTGAGTTCCAGAACAGCCAGCCAGGGTTACATAGAAAAACCCTGTCTTGAAAAAAATATATAAAACGAATATAAAAAACGAATTAATTAAATAAAATTTGCAATATTTAAGAAAAAGTATTTCTATATCTAAAAAGACAAAAATAGGGGCTGGAGAGATGGCTCAGAGGTTAAGAGTACTGGATGCTCTTCCAAAGGTCCTGAGTTCAATTCCCAGCAACCACATGGTGGCTTACAGCCATCCACAATAAGATCTGGTATCTTCTTCTGACAAGCAGGTGTACATGCAGACAGAACATTGTATACATAATAAATAAATAAAATATTAAAAAAAAAAGACAAAAATAATGAAATCTGGCTGTCAGGATGATGAAATGACCCAGTAGGCAAGGGTGCCTGCTACCAAGGCTGACAACCTCAATCTGAGTTCAATCCCAGGTCCCTTACATAGCAGCAGAAGAAAACTGAGTAGTGGAAGCTAGCTGACCTCTACACATGCATGTGCAAACCTCTCCCTCACCAAAATAACCATAAAAACAGCCATTCCGGGTAGCATCTTCCTCTAATCCAGAACTCAGGAGACAGAGGCGGGAGGGTAAATTCAGGGTCATCATCAACTACATTGAAATTTGAGTCCAGCCTGGGGCTCATGAGACCCTGTCTCAGAAAACTGTGGGTATAATGTTCTTGTGGAATCTATACAATTTATCATTGTTCATTCAACTGCTGAATTCTCTGGTTTCAATTCCAACATTGCATTGTGATGTTTATTCTAAGCATCTTCTGTCTCAAGTTTGTGTAAACATGCATTGTTCTCTGTATTTTCAATTAAACAACCAGCCAGTGCTCAACAAGGGAGAGAATAAGGTGGAAAGTCCTGGTCCGGAGGGGAGGAGAAAGAAGCGGGTGGGAGAGCAGAGATCCAGGAGGAGAGATGAACCATACCTAAGACATGACTAAAAGCAAGTGTAGTGTAGGAAATCTGAATGGGAAGAAACTATGAGGGCTTGGAGGTTTAGGATGGAGGAGCTATTGCCCAGCATTGTGCTCTAGGTTAATTAAATAAACTGTAGTTTCTGTATGGTGCTTTGGGTATAGAGCTGGTTTAGGAATAACCACTGTTTAACTAAAAGATAAATCAATATTGAACTTTAACCTTCAACAACAGAAAACAAAAAACCAAGACAGCTCAGGGTGGTGCCTATGTTGTGTGAATTTTTCTGAGATGTAAACATTTATTCAGATACAGCAGGACAAACCAGAGAAACCATCCAAACCAAGTATAGCTGAGTAAGCCAGGAGAATGAAGCACCAAGAAACGCTCCCCAGGATGGGTAGAAATGCACCCATGAACTACCTGTACAATTTAAAATCTGGGCACAGTGGCACACACCTTTAATCCCAGCACTGGGGAGGCAGAGGCAGGCAGATCTCTATGAGTTCCATATTCAAAGCCAGTCTGGTCTACAGGACTATTCCAGGACAGCCAAGACCTCACAGTTAAGACCTTGACTCAAAAAGCAAAAACAGCCAGAGGTGGTGGTGCCCCACATTTAATCCCAGCACTGAGGGATTCTCTGTGGAGCCCTGGATGTTCTAGAACTAACTCTGTAGGCCAGGCGGGCCTCAAACTCAGAGATCCACCTGCCTCTGCCTACTGAATGCTGGGATTAAAGACCTGTGCCACCACCGCCCAGTAAATATTTCTGAACTAGCAGTTTAGGGACACATTAGCAAGGGATGCAAATAAAGGAGTACCAGTCCTAATGAGCCAGCCCTGAAGTTTTTGTTTTTAGTTTTGTTTGTTTTGTTCTGAGACAGTTTCTCTGTGTAAACCAGGCTAGCCTCAAACTCACAGAGATCCTCTGCCTTCCAAGTGCTGGATTAAAAATTCTTCGTTACCTCCTGCAGAGACTGATGCACCAACTAAGGACCATGCAATAGAGGACCTAGACCACCTGCTCAGATGGAGCTGATTGGCAGCTCAGTCTCCATGTGGCTCGCTGAGTAAGGGGAGCAGGGACTGCCTCTGTCATGAACTGCCCTTTGCCTGCTCTTTGATCACTTGCTTCTGGCAATGCTGTCTTGCCAAGCCACAGAGGAAGAGGATGCAGGCAGTCCTGATGAGACTTCCTAAGCTATGGGCAGATGGCAAAGGAGGAGAAATCCCTTTCAGTGGACTAGGGGAAGGGGATGGGGGAGAGGGAGAGTAGGACTAGGGGGAGCTGAGAGAGGGGGCTTCAATCAGGATATATAATGAATAAATTGTGGGGAAAAATAAAAATAAATTTGCTTCCTTAAAAAAAAGAAAGAAAAGTTCTGTATTACCACTCCCAGCTGTTTTTGTTTGCTTGTTTTGCTTGACAGTTTCTTTTTGTAGCCTTGGCAACCTGAAACTTACTCTGTAGACCAGGCTGGGCTTGAACTCACAGTGATCTGCCTTCCTCTGCCTCCCAGAGTGCTGGGATCACAGGTGTGCACCATTGCGCCAAGCTTCTAATACCTTTTAATACTTGTCTTAATTTTTCAGATAATGACAGAATTTGATAAGAGGGTCACTTCTCCTGAAAAGGCCTCAGGAACGGCTGTGCCATCAGCCCAGAACCCCAGGGCCCTATCCAGACTGTCAGCCCATGTACAGGAAGTGCCCAAAGCTCCAAACTGAGCTCCTTGGAATGAAGTGCTCTGGTTTGAGGTCCTGGGTGTTTACCTTGTTTAGACAGCCCCTTGTTAACTCCAGGAGAAAGAGACCTAGAGGGAGAGTGACTGAGCCCCTGGGGTTACTTACATTGCTATTTGTTCACATCCCATTGAATCCTCCCCACCCCAGCTCTTAGTAGGGAGCTACCTGCTCCTGGATTAGACTCCTTACCCTCCTTGTGGGCCTGACATGCTGTAGTCCTGTTGACTGTGGGCAACTGGGCAGGGCTGCCATACTGCGCTAGGCATTTAGTATTTCTTTTCTATTTATGTTTCTCAGGTCTTTAGTTAGCTGGTTAGTTTGGGTTTGGAGTTTGATTGTTTCTCTCTCTCTCTCTTTGTCTCTCTTTTGGTTTTCTCAGACAAGGTTTCTCTGTGTAACAGAGCCGTGAGTGTCCTGGACTTGATTTGTAGACCAGGCTAGCCTCAAACTCCACCTGCCTCTGTCTCCCTAGTGCGCGGATTAACAGGGGTGCACCACCATACGAGGCTTGTTTGGTTTCTTGGGGTTTTTCTTTTTTTGAAACAGGGTCTTTGTAGCCTTTGGCTGGCCTGGAACTCACTATGTACAATCAGGGTGGGTTCATAGAGATCAAGGCCTGTCTTTGCCTCTCCAATTGAGTTAAAGGCCTGTGCTGCCAAACCCAGCTTCAAAAAAGGGTATTTTTAAAAAATGTAACCAAAGTAGTCAGGAGATACCTTTGTAGTAGTCAGAGGAAATCCCTAGGGTTGGGTGGTCCTCCAGCGCTTCCTTCTGCCCTGCTCATGTTATTGAGTGGGCCTGAAGGCTGAGCAGCACATCCATAAGGGAGGGCTTCTGCAAGAGGGTCAGTGGTGAGGGGGTTGAGTGCTTGCCTCGAATGTCTGGGGACCTGGGTTTTATTCCTAAAACTGTAAAAAAAAAAAAAATCATTTACTTTTTTTTTTTTTTTTTGAGACAGGGTTTCTCTGTGTAGCCTTGGCTGTCCTAGACTCACTTTGTAGACCAGGCTGGCTTCAGACTCACAAGAGATCTGCCTGCCTCTGTCTCCCTGGTGCCTGGTGCTGGGATTAAAGGCGTGTGCCACTACACCCAGCTGAATACTAATTTTAGGATGCTTGTATTTGTTGGCCCTGTATGCGTACACACTGGAGGAAGTATGGAAGTCAGAGGACAGCTTGTGGGAATGGATTCCTACCTTCCACCATGTGGGTCCTGGACCTTTAGGCTTGGCAACAAGCATTAGCTGAGCCATCTTGCCAACCTTGTGGACTTTTTTGGTCTGTCTCTGCTGGCCTGGAACCCACCGTGTAGACCAGTCTATGTGAGAACTCAGAGATGGAGACCTGCCTCTGCCTCCAGAGTGCTAGGATTAAAGGCAGTGCCACCACACTGGCCTTATTTGTATTTTTGAGGCAGAATCTATATAACCACGGGCTTCCCTTAAACTTGGCATGTATCATCAGCCTCCTGAGTGACAGGGATAAGCCACTACATCTGGCTTTTCCTTATGGTTAAACTTAATATTTTCCTCTGTCCAACCATCCCATCCTGGTACCACATCACACTTGTCTGTATGGTTCCTTTTGTGTGTCACAGTTTCTCAGATTTGCGGCTTGTTTTTCATTTTTTTATTTTTCTCTATTTGTCAGTGGTGAGAATGGTCTTTATGTAGCCCATGGTGACCTTGAACTTGGGTGCCTCCTGAGTACTAGGATTAAAAGCAAACACAGTCACACCTGGCTGACTTGGTTTGGATGACCTTGACAGCTCTGAAGAGAGATGGATTTGTTTGAAGTTCTTTTCATAATTGGACCAGGATTTGAGGGTTTGGGGAGGAAGGTTCTAACACAGGTCAAGTGCTTTGATTAACTTTAAGTATGTCAAGCTATTTACAAAGTTGTTCATTCTCCTGTCTTCTCCTCTTCTTTGACAGGGTTCCAGTATAACCCAGGCTGACCTGGAACTCTCTTTGCTCTTCTTACCTGCTCTGCTTAACTGACCACAGGCACCCAAGTCCTGTCAGTCCATTGGGTGATAGAACATTGGGTGATAGAACTTAGAGTCAGGGCTCTAAGCAGGCCATGGTGGTACATAGATGTAACCCCAAATCCCTATTTACATATTAAAATTCCTATTCAAATAGGATTCAAAGGCCAGGTAGGCACACCTTGGGAGGCAGAGGCCAGCCTGGTCTAGAGTGAGTTCCAGGACATCCAAGGCTACACATAGAACCCTGTCTAGAAAACCAAAAAACAAATGAAAAAGCCAAATAGGTTTCAAACATCAAATGTGGTTCGTTTCCTAACTGGGTGCAGTGGCACACACTGGTAATCCTAGCAAAGCAGGGGGATCAAGAGTTCAGAGTCATTCTCTGGCTACATTCAAAGCTAATCTGGGATACACGAAATCCTGTCTTCAAAAAGGAAGGAATGGAGGACCACGCTGGCATGGGCTGGGCACTGACAGACTGGTGGCCTCAATCACTGCTTCCCTGATTTGCACTGACAAAGAGAGACTGGTCTGGTTAAGCTGGGCTGTCTGTAGTGTTCAGATTCAAATGCAGACAAATGTAGATTTAGGACAGCATAGTGTTCAATGTAGGTTCATCCTATACTGGCCAGAGAGTCAACTCACAGAACTACTCTGGACCTTGGGTAGTTTTCTTTAAGAAAATGTTGGTGTGGTAAGCCTTAGCCCTCTGGAGACAGCCAGTGGGAATATTGTGCTACAAAACGCTGGGGGAAATCACACCTGTCCAGGCTGGCCTCCCATAACCAGAAAAGGCTGCTCTTCCCGAGCCCTGCTGCCCTCTACTGGTCAAAGTCCAGTTAGGATGGCCCAATGAAGCTGAGACTCCCTGTCCAGAGTCCAAGCACCCAGCTCTGACCAGCCCCACATTGCCTTTGATACTGTTCCTGGTCTCTCTGAACCTTGGTTTCCTTATCTGTAAAATGAAGAATTGTGTGTGCCAATAGAGGCAGAAAGGCAAAATGTCACCGAGGTTGCGCAGCCAGATACAACTATAATACTTTCCTTGGGACAAGCAGAAACGGGAGTCCCAGAACAGCCCCATTGCAGGTATAAGGAGGGCTTTATTCTCTGGGAAGTGCCTCCAGCCCATCCGTTGATAGCAGACGCCAGCTGTGCTGTGGATTGCAGAGCAAATGTCACGTCAGTGCCAATCTGCTCACCATCTTGTCCACAAAGCTCTCCTGCAGGATTAAAGACAGGACTTGGAGGACAAGGGACACATGCTGCTCTCTGCACTGCTATCCCTGTCACAGCCTGTGCTCAGTAGCCTTCAGTGCCCGCAGCAGAAAGGAAGGCTTACATTCTCAGGTCCCAGAGGCTGTGGAACATCTGAGCACCCTTCCTCCTAGGTTGAGATGAGGGGACCAGCCTTGAACATACTCATAAACTTGCTCTGCTTTCTGGCCTAAAGAGCCAACAGCAACCTTGCACAATAAATAGTTGTATTTATTTTCTGTTTCATAACTAGTTAGCAGTACGCACCAAGTGAATAAATGAGCAAACACTATTAGCATTAATCTGTACATTTAATGTATATGGGTGTTTTGCTTGCATTCATGTATGTGTACCACATGTATGTCTGATGCCTACAGAGGCCAGAAGGAAGCATTTGATATTCTGGAACTGGGGTTACAAATGGTTGTGGGCCTCCTTGTGGGTGCTGGAAATTGAACGTGGGTCCTCTGGAAGAGCAACCAGTGTTCTTAACTGCTGAGCCCTCTCTCCAGCCCCACATTAACTTCTGTGGAAGTAGGGTGTCTGTGTAACCCAGGCTGATAGGAAACTCCACTCTCCTGCCTCAGCTTGCCATGCTGGCAGCACGCAACCGCTCTGTGTTAACTCTTATTTGATTCAGCCTTTAAAAAATTACTCTTCTTACCTACATAAGGGAGCTGGCACACTCCTTTAATCCCAGCACTGGAGAGGCAGAGACAGGTGGATCTCTGTGAGTTCGAGGCCAGCCTGGGCTACATGCAGGAACCTTATCTTGAAAAACATGATAGACAGGTAAAGAGAGAGAGAGAGAGAGAGAGAGAGAGAGAGAGAGAGAGAGAGAGAGAGAGAGAGAGAGAGAGATCGATAGGAAATAAAGGAGCTGACAACCAAGAGATGAGAGAAACTGAGTTTAGGAGTCAAGTGTGGCCACAAACAGCTGTGATCGTAGTGTACAGGAGACTGAAGCAGGAGGATCTTTGTGCACAGGACCAGTTTGAGATGCACACAGTGAGACCGTGTTCAAAAAAAAAAATAGAGGGCCTAGAGAGATGACTCAGTAGCTAAGAGCGTGTGCTATGCAGTCAGGGTTTGCATTTCAGAATCCACATAGCAAGGGAGATGTCTCACGCACACCCGTGACCCCAGCAGCAAGGCGGAGCAGAGATGAGGGGAAATCTGGGGCTTACCAGCTTCCACTTAGCTGAAAAACCACAAGCCCCAGTCTCAGAGATATTTCTTGAATGGAGAGTCATAGAGACATACTCCTGACTTCCTCTTCTGGCCTCAGGCATGTACATCCAACATATGGACGCATGTATAGGCACACACAAGTGAAAAATGCATCTCTCTCTCCCCCACCCCTTTTTTTTCTGAGACAGTATAACCTCCTGGGCTGGCCTGGAACTCACTTTGTAGACCATAGAGATCCACCTGCCTCTGCCTCCCGAGTGCTGGAATTAAAGGTGTGTGCTACCGTACCCAGCAAAAAATACATCTTTAAAAACAGAAAATCCCCAACACCAACAAAAACAAGATAACACAAGTAAGGCTACATAGTTGGTCCATTGTGCAGCTAAGATTCCTTAAATTTTTGTATTTATTTTTATTTTATTTATTGTTTTTTTTTCAAGATATGGTTTCTCTTTGTAGACCAGACTGGCCTTGAACTCACAGAGATCTGACGGCCTCTGCCTCCTGAGTGCTGGGATTACAGGCACCTGGTAATTTATTTGTGTGTGTGTGTGTGTGTGTGTGTGATCAGACAACAACTTGAGTTCTAGTCCTCCGTGTGGGTTCTGGAGATCTGGAATTCTGGGTCCTTAGCCTCAGTGGCAAGTGTCTTTACCATCCTGTTGGCTCCTTTTCTTTTGAGATAAGGTCTCTATACCCCCAATCGACTTCAGCTTGCTACATAGATAAGTAGACGAGCTGGCTTTGAACTCTGAGCAGTCTTCCTGCTTCTCCCTCTCATGTACTGGGAGCACAGGCCTGTGTTACCATGCTTGGCTCCACAGCCAAGATTTTGTTTTTGTTTTTTGTTTTCTGAGACAGGGTTTCTCTGTGTAGCCTGTCTGTCCTGGACTCAATTTGTAGACGAGGCTGGCCTGGAACTCGGCAATCTGCCTGCCTCTGCCTCCCTGAGTACTGGGATTAAAGGTGTGTGCCCCACGCCTGGCCTAGAGCCAGAATCTGAAACTAGGAATAATTCTTTCACTTGTCGACCTTATTCCTCAGAAGCACCTAAGTGGGGGATCAACACCCACACACCCACCTCGGCAGTATAGAGATGTGAAGTAGGCTGCTTTCATTCTCTGTCTCACTGTTTTCTGGGCTGGTCACAGGTTCGTTTGGCTCCCTTGCTTTCCGAGTGCCTTCCGGGGGCTATGGGTGTTCATCCTGGGAAGTAAACGGAAGCCAGAGAGCAGGGAGGGTGGCCTGGAGTGGCATGCTGTGCAGCTGGGCAGAGAGCCTTCTCCACCTCTCCATCCTTAGGGTGCCAGGGAGTGGCCTGTCCTGGAGGGGAGGACTCCAGGTCTCCAGTGCTGCTCCCCGCCTTCCAGTAGACACCCCAAGGCTCAGCTGAGGAGCTGTAGTTTGTGGCTCTTGGCAGCCAGGGCTGGCTTCTGGGCAGTGTCTTCTCGTTGGACCACACTGTCAGGCCCCACCTACCCTGCCAGCTGGTCGCAAGGAATTAACACAAGTGAGGTGTGGGGCGGGGCTGTTGGGTGGATAGGCAGGGTTTCCACACCCCTGCACCAAATTCTTCCTGAGCTCTGCTTTCGCACATGGGATGCCTGTGTGTGTGTGTGTGACTGGAGACCTGAAATGTAGACCTGATAGGGAGATGTCCCCACATTGAGAGGCCAGACATGCTGGACTTTTTTTTTTTATCTCTCACCTCAGGAAAGGCCGAATTCCTCCCTCCCTCTCACTGTCCCCACCCTTTTCATAGTCCACTGTCACACATGGCTTCCCAGCCCAGAAGCCACCAAGCCTTGACTTGTAGTGACTTGTTCCTTGTGTCTGGATGGCTGCAGTTGCCCAACTGCTCTCCTGGCATCTCCGTCCCCGCCCCCCGGCCACTCAGCCCTGTTCTAGTGCCAGAGCTGCAACCTTAGGGAATCCAGCAAAGGAACAAAGGCCCAGAATCCCTAGCAAAGGAGTTTGCCGAGATCAGACTCTTTTGGCCTGTTGGATATGACGGTGTCTGAGTTGGACCCTAAGGAATTTGGTGGCAGAGGGAACTTAGGACCTTGGTACTTCATGATTGGGAGGGTGTGCGTGGCAGCCTGGTCAGAGGCTTAGAGGTCAGTGCCCTGTGGATGTTGCCCTGTGTGTGTACTGGAGTAGGAGTGGTAAGGTACTGCTGGGATAAAACCATAGGGAAGTGGGTTGGAGCCTCATCCAGGATGCCTCAAGTCACAGGTAGGGACTTTGGGTCTTCTCTGGAAGCGGGAGGCTGTGCACAACTTGGTACAGTGTGACTTCCTGCCTGGATTTTGTGCTTCAGAAGGTAATCATTTTGTCCTTAGGAGGAAGAAGAGGCAGGGGTTGGAGACTTGGCATGTGGCAGGCCACCTGAGGCAAGGGCTAGCAGACCGGTGCTCCGAAGCATTTCCTCATTGTAAGCATTCATCCTACAGCAGGCATTAGTGACGGGACATGGCTGGGCATGGTGGGACCACCGAGGCCTGGGGAGATGGCTCAGCAGCAGCTGAAGAACACCGACTGCTCTTTCAGAGGATCCAGGTTTGAGTCCCAGCACCCAGGCGGCAGCTCACAACTGTCTGTGACTACAGTTCCGGCGGATCCGGCACCCTCACACAGACATGCATACGTGTCGTAGGATATTGGATCAGACTGAACACCATAACTGTGTTATTTCCTGGAAAAACCTGTTTTTAGCTGTATGGCTCAGCCTTGGCACACACCTTTAATCCAAGAGCTTTCTGCTGGAATATTATAAATAGGATTAAATGAAGTCAATCATAGGTCAAGAGGTGGCGAAAGCAACCAACTGAGAGGAAATGAACATAGGATTATTAAGAAAAAAATAGAGAGCCACGGTGGCGCACGCCTGTAGTCCCAGCACTGGGGAGGCAGAGGCAGGCGGATCTCTGTGAGTTCGAGGCCAGCCTGGCCTACAAAGAGTCCAGGACAACCAAGGCTACACAGAGAAACCCTGTCTTAAAAAAAAAATAAAAGAGGAAATAGGGGCATTCAGTTTGAGGACCCTTGTATGAGAAGGCATAGATAGAAGGGATTCCTTCTGGGACATCAGCCAAAGAGGAGTTTCCTCTGCCTGAGCTGGCCTTCACCCCAGCATCCGGCTCCAGAGTCTCTCTCGGTAAACAATTGAACAATTGAGATTTTGTTAACAACAACAGGCAAAACACCAACGCACATAAAAATATATAAATATTTGTTTGTTTGTTTTAGTTTTTCGAGACAGGGTTTTTTGTATATCCTTGGTTGTCCTGGAACTCGCTCTATAGACCATGCTGGCCTCTAACTCATAGAGATCCACCTGCCTCTGCCTCCCCAAATGCTGGGATTTCAGGCATGAGCTGTAATCATGTTGGGATTAAAGGCGTGTGCCACCATGTCAGAATATATATATATATATTTTATTAATAAAAAAGCCAAGCTAAGGGTTGGGGATTTAGCTCAGTGGTAGAGCGCTTGCCTAGCAATCGCAAGGCCCTGGGTTTGGTCCTCAGCTCTGGAAAAAAAAAAAAAAAAGACAAAATAACAAAAAGCCAAGCTAAAATAAATAAATCTTTAAAACAAACAAGCATCACCAACAACAATGAAATGGGTGGGTGATGCACACCTGTTTTCTCAGCCCTTTCAAGGTAGAATGAAGAGAGTCAGAAGTTCAAGGTTATCCTAAGCTACCTAAGTGGCTTGAAGCCAGCCCGGAATACTTAAGACACTGTTTCAAACCAAAACAAGAAAAAAAACAAACTCTTAAGAGTTGGGGGTTGTAGCTGTAAGCTCTGGGTTTGATGTCCAGCAAAGCGTAAACCAGGTGTAAGAGCGAACATTTGTAGTCCCAATGCTCTGGATGTAGAGACAGAAGGATCAGAAGTTCAAGAAGCTGGAGAGTGGTTGAGGGCCTTGGCTGCTCTTCTGGAGGACCCAGGCCCAAGTCCCAGCACTTCTGTGGTAGCTCACAAATTGAGCTCAAATTCCAGGGGATCTGGCGCCCTCTACTGCCACGTCTGGTACTGCATACATGTGCTGCACAGACATGCAGGCAAAACAACCTGCACACTAAAAATATGTTTTCCAAAAGTAATATACCATGGGATTCCAAATAAGCCAGTTTGATGTTCTCTGGCTCCAAGACCCTGTAGGGGTCATTTTCCCTCCAGTTAATTTTCTTTTCTGAAGTAACAAGGTGCCTCATCAGTTCAGAGGCTGGGGTTCAGTACAAACCTGGTACATTCCAACCTACTCATCCCCTTTCTCTGAGCTCGTGGGTATGGCTAGGACTGCTTCGAGGTTTCAGTTTCTCTGTTGATTAGTGTTGTTTTAGTTTTGTTTCCTTTCTTCTCCTTCTTCTTCTTCTTCTTCTTCTTCTTCTTCTTCTTCTTCCTCTTCTTCTTTTTTAGACAGGGTTTCTCTGTGTAGCCTTGGCTGTCCTGGAGCTTGCTCTGTAGACCAGGCTGTCCTCAAATTCACAGAGATCCTCCTGCCTTTGGCTCCTGAGTACTGGGATTAAAGGCCATGTGCACTGGCTGATCAGCTGATTTTTTTGGTTTTGTTTTTCAAATTGCATTTATTTGTGTGTCTGTGTGTGTTTCCTGGGAGCAAGCACGTGGCAGGGCATGTGTGGTGGTCAGGGGATAGGTTCTCTCTCTACCGTGTGGGTCCAGGGATGGATTTTAGGTGGTCAGGCTTGCTGGCGAGCACCTCTGCCCACTGAACCATCTAGGTGGTCCCTGATTTTTTATTTTTCTTGTTTGGAAGACAGGATCTTCTTGCTCTGTGGCCCATGTTGGGCTTAAACCTGAGATAATTCTCCTATCCCCCGGGTGTCTGTCTGTCTCTCTCTCTGGTGATGAGGGAATACTGGGGATTGAATTTAAAGATCAGACATGCTATTCTCCAGGCCCCTGCCTCTGATTTTCCAAACTGGCTGGATCTGGGCCCAGTCACCTGCTCCTTCCAACATCTCCAAATCAGCTGTGATGACAATGGTGAGCAACTGGAGGGAGAAGGCCTAGGCAGGGCTCTCTCAGCTGACAAAAGGCAGTTCTGGGATTGTCCTCCTAAACTGTGAGCTCTTTGGGGCCAAGACACACTGGTATGGACAGGACCCAAGGTTGGGGGTCCAGGGTAACCAGCTGAGGACCAGGGTACAGGGTTGGGGTTGACAGCTCTGATGCAGGTTTTGGACAGTCCTGAGCTTAATGCTGGCCCGTCTCTGTCCACCTCATCTGTGAGGTGGGTCCAGTACAAGCTCTATCTAAACAAGAGCTTTCCATAGGCTATATCATAGAACATGACTGTACTCACTGCCTGGCACATGCTGAGGCCTTCAATAAGTATGTATTCATTTGTTTTACAACTGATTCTGCAAGTAAAAACACTTCAAATAGCCCTGAGATTCCCGCCACGGCTGAACGGGACCTGAAGGCCGAGCTGGGAGGAGGGCTGAGCCCCTTACACCTCTGGCCCATCTGTGTTTTTGGTTTGCATGAGTGATTCTCATGCTTGGAGTCTTTTTCTGAACTAATCATGAAACGGTAGCCAGGATAGCGCTGGTCTGTTCTCTGTCCAGGTGCTCTGGGCTGAAATCTGAATTTCCTCTGCTGTAATCTGAATACAAGTCAAAGCTCTCAGTAAGCTCCACTGCCTAAATCCAAGCACGTATTTCCTAATGTTGCCGAGCCCTGAGCCGGAACAAACCCGGAACATCACATAATGTCCTGAACCTGAACCGACCCATTCCTTTTGGGTCGATACATACGATACCCAACGAATGCAAGCCGTCACCACCCAAGCCCTCCAGCTGCATTCAAAGGACCGCCAGGTGAGGGGTCACAGCTCAGATAACAGTGCTGAGCCACAGCCGGTGAGTACTACCGGGCTCACATGGAAAAGTCCCCTGGGGTGAAAAGATCCATTTGGGTTTTTAGTCCAAGCTGCTGAGCTTTCAGGGCTGGTAGAGCAATGCCTCAAATGTGGGAAGACAAAAGCTCAGTTCTAAACACCACACACCACACACCTCCCCCATCCACTGTTAGACTGTGTGGCCATGAGCATTTGACATCACGCCCGACAGAAGAATTTAGTTATAGTAAAGAAATAACACACAGGCTGGTGAGATGGCTCATCAAATAAAGGCACCTGCCTTACAAGTGTGATGACCTGCAGAACACACGTAAAAGCAGGAGAGAGCTGATTCCACAAAACTGACCTCTGACTTCCAACCTTTTTCATGGCACTGTGTGCCACCCCATATATGCACACAATGTTAACTGGATAAATGGAACATACAGAATAGAAAAATAAAAAGAAGAAAGATGTAGGGTTGGAAAGTTGATTCAGTGGTTAAGAGCACTGGCCTCTCTTCCGGAGGACCTGGGATTGTTTCCCAGCACCCACATGGCAGCTCCCAACCATCTGTACCTCCAGTCTTGGGGATCTGACAGTATTCTGGCTTCTGTGGGTATCAGGCACGGTACAGACACACATGCAGGTGAAACAGTCCTACACATGAAAATAATTAAAATGCAAAGCAGGTAGGCTACAGAGTGAGTTTCAGAACAGCCAGGGCTACACAGAGAAACCCTGTTCAAACAAAAACAAAACAACAACAAAATTTAATTTAGAAACCCACTTCTGTTAAAAAGAAAGAGTAGATGTGCTTATGTTTAAACTGGTAGACTCCAGCGGCCAGTGAGATGACTTGGCAGGTAGAGGCACTTGCCACCACGCCCAACCGCCTGAGTCTGGTCTCGGGGACCCTTGTGTGGAAAGGAGGCAACTGACCCTCAAGGAGCATCCTCTCCCTTCCAAGCATGTCACGGCACGTTCCGGTTCCCAGCACCCGCAAGTCACTACAGGAGAAAGGAATCTGAGATTGGCTGTCTTTGGATAAAGCAGGCGGCACTTGGTCTGTGTGGGCCTCGCGGCTTCCTGAAGGATTCTGCCTCAAGTTAGCAATCCAAAAACCCTGCCTGAGTTTCCAGCCCACGGCCCTGCAAATTCAAACGCTGGACATCAGCACCACCTCATTTGCTTTCCAAGTATGAGCCTTGCCAGACCCCACAAAATCCCAACGGCACAGGCAGGACCCTTAATGTAAACCGTTTTGTGTGTGCTCACTCCACTGGAGGTCAGAAGACAGCTTTCAGGACTCAGTTCTTTCAGCTGCTGAGACAGTCTGTCATGTTTCTGCAGCTTCCCTAGACACACGCGCAGGCTGGTGAGCCTTTTTGAGCATCCAGGAGATTCACAGATTTTCCTGTCTCCGCCTCCCACCTTGATATGAATGCTGGGCTGTACACTCACTCACGTACCTTAGATCTCTTTGTTTGGTTATGATTTATTGAGACAGGGTTTCCCCTGCTGTCCTGCAACTAGCTCTGTAGACCAGGCTAGTCCAGCATTGTAAAGCACCCTGTGCTAGCTCCCCAATGTAATGAGCAAATTCTTTTTCTTTTCTTTTTTTGGTGGTTCAAAACAGGTTTCTCTGCGTAGCCTTGGTTGTCCTGGACTCGATTTGTAGACCAGGCTGTCCTCACATTCAGAGATCTGCCTGCCTCTGTCATTCTGAGTGCTGGGATTACAGGTGTGCACTGGCCACGCCTGGCTTGTAATTCTTTAAAGGAAGTGAGCCTGTGAGTGCATATCTCACTGGTTCTGTTTCTCAAGAAGCTACCAATATGCTAGTCAAATAAGAGTGTTTACCAGCCAGGCGGTGGTGGAGCACGCCTTTAATCCCAGCACTTAGGAGGCAGAGGCAGGCAGAACTCTTGAGTTTGAGGCCAGCTGGTCTACAGAGTGAGTTCCAGGACAGCCAGACAGCCAGACAGCCAGGCCAAGTACACAGAGAAACCCTGTCTCAAAAAACCAACCAACCAACCAACCAACCAACAAGAACGTGTCCCTTCCATGCTAGGCATCTGCTAGGCTTTTTTGCATGTGTTAGTACTTTTACTCATGCGTGATGTAGTGAAACAGGGAGGCTGGCCTTGATCTCACACACAGAGATCTTCCTCCTGTGAGTGCTGGGATTAAAGGCATGCACCACCACTGCCTGGCCTGATTGACTCTATTACAGAAGAGGGGACTGAGTCCTAGAACTTTACTAAGGTCTTAGAAGTGATTAAGTCAGGTTCTGACCCTAGCAGTTCCATCCTAGGGAACTTCCCTATCTAGCAGCATGTAAAGATTCTTTGAAGCAAGAGTCAGGACACAAATAACAAGTGATATTATTTTAGTTGTTACACTTATCAATGGGATGAACAAGATGACGTGGGGGCAAGGCAGGGTGTTGGCCCGGGCGGGATGGTCCCTAGAAACCTAAGTCCTGAAGGTACATCTCAGAAGCCACAAGGTGGTGCCAAATAAGACTGCACAGACCCCACTCAGGATTCGTGTCCAGGATAGGGCACAGGGAGTCTAATAATGGTTCCAGAGCTAAGGGTCTGGGAGTCCTCTTCCTCAATACAGGATTCCTAGGTCCAGGGGCCAGACCTCAGTGGAGACCATCTGTAGAGCTCAGCTTGGTGACTAGGTCCAGCCCAGTCAACAGAGCGGAAGGTCTGCTCCTGGGTCTTTCTCCAGCTGAGGAAAGTGGGAGGCAGTCTGGGTTCTGAACCCCTCAGGTGACCACGCAAAAATTCTGGGTGATCCGCCGCCAGAAATTATCACTTCGACCGCCGAGAGCCACTTCAGTTGCTTCCTGGAAGACGGCTTCCACGTTGTCATGGAGCCGAGCCGAACACTCAAGGTAGGCCACCGCTTTCACAGACCTTGCCATATCCTGACCCTGCCAGGAGCATTAGGAGCTACTGAGTTGGGGGTGCAGGGGCAAACACATTTGGTTTCCCTGCAGCCCTTTTGACTATGCCAGGAGTCTTGAGGGCAACAGTGGGAAGTGGGAGTTTTCTAGAGTATCCTCAGTAGGCAACTAACCTGAGAAGGCAGAGAAGGGCCTAAAACTAATAACTTGGACGTCAAGGGCCCAATTTTTTGGTCCTCCCCCTCACAGAACCTCCTAGAATATTCTGGGTTCTGCTTCCAAGGGCTGGCCCTTCCTGACTGCTGACATCTTCCAAGAACTCTGCCCACCCACCCAGTGTGCCCCTTGCACCTGGCACGGTAGAGTAGTATCCTGAGGTTTCCTCCCCCATGGCCTCTCCCCCAGGGCTAGCCTCCTACCCTGTGGTAGGTCACGGGCTCCAGCCTTTTCTTCCGCAGATTGTTCACCACCGCCTTGTCCTTGCGCAGGTCTGTCTTGCAGCCCACAACGATAATGGGCACTCCTTTGCAGAAGTGTGTCACCTCTGGGTACCACTGCAGAGGGAAGGGTTTCGTGTGAGCCGCTGGGCGTTCCGACCCTCAGCTGGGCCTGTCAGTGTAACTCCAACAAGGAGTTGAACTAATATTCAGGGAGTCAGTACTCAGTATAGGTTTTCCTTTAACATTCCCACACCCTGGCTCAGGGTGTAGCCCAGTTGGTCTAGCGTTTGCTTAGCATGCACACAGCTCTGGGTTAGATCCATGGCTTGAATAAACCGGACCTGTAACCCCAGCACTTGGGAAGTAGATGCAGGAATACTGGAAACCCAAGATCCTCAGCCACACAGGGTTCAAGGCCTGAGACAGCATCTCAAGGAAACATAGGTATATGTAATAATTCTCTTTCTATTCTCTCTCTCTCATTTGGAGACAGGGTCTCTACATATCCTTGGCTGTCCTAGAACTCACTGTGTAGATCGGGACAGCCTCAGGGAGATCTGCCTGCCTCTGCCTCCCAAATGTTGGGATTAAAGGCCTGTGCTACCAAGCCTAGCTATAATTTTCTTTTTCTTTTCTTTTTCTTTTTTTTAAAGATCTGTATGCATGGGCATTTTGTTAGCATGCATATCTGTGCCGCGTGTGTGCCTGGCTCCCTTGAAGGTGAAAAGAGGCCCCAGAGCCCCTGAAGCTGGAGTCACAGGCAGTCGTGAGCTGCTACGTGGTGCTGGAAATCAAACCCTTTAACGGGAAGCCAGTGCTCTTGCCCACTGACCATCTCTGCAGCCCTTGTGCCCTACTAGCAGGCTCTGTAGCCAAGCTCACTATAGAGATGCGGTCAGTGAGACATAGAGGGTTTGATAACTTACCTTTGGTCACACAATTGGAAATGGAGGAATCTGAGCCCAGTAGATGGGGTCTGGAGTCCAACTTCAAGGTAAGGGATTCTTGGCTACTTTCCAAAATGGGCCAGCCAAATATTCATTTATTTAAAAGTAAATAAGGCAGATATGATAGCACAGGCCTTTAATAACAGGACTCGGGAGGCAGAAGTAGGAGGATCTCTGTGAGTTCAAGGCTAGCCTGGTCTACATTAAATTCCAGGATAGCCAGGTTAGGTAGAGAGATCCTGTCTCAAAAATTCTCTGGCTTCTGGAACTAAATGGGTCCTGAGTAGAGTCTCTTCACACCTCACCATCCACCAATTCTGTGTAGGGAAGGGGCTGCCAGGTGGCTCCATTGAACCCAGCTGAGCCTGTGGGAACCCAGGGACCAGGATCACTTCCTTTAAGGCAGTCTGCACTGGATCCAGGACCTGCTCTTCTGGCTCTCCGGGTTCTCCCCTCTCTGCCCCTCTCCTCCCCTCTTCACTAGCTGGTCTGGCTCTCTGGGTGGCCTCCTCACATCCCTTGGCTGTACACCTGGTAGGGCTCCTCAGTGGTTTCTCCAGGCCAGCCCACACTCCCTCCAGAGGACCTGCAGATCTCTCTCAGCTACCACAGGCCTGTCTCCACCCTCTCTGAGGCTGCTCCTCACCCTGGGGAAGAAGTGACTCTGCCTTCTGCTTGCTCGGGTCCAACTTCTCTCTCACCCACCTGCAATCCATCAGCAAATCCTGGGGCTCTGCCTTACAGGATTCAGAATCTAACCACAGTTGCCACTGCATCATAAGCACCACTGTCCCTCCCCATCCCCAGCCAGTAACAGGGCCTGGTCCAGAGACATGCTCAAACAGTAGCTCTGAAGAATGCACGTAGTCGAATGCCTGGGCTCTGACCCCAGAGTTGCCACTTTAAGAGAAAGTGATTCAGCCCAAGAATGGCAGTATCTTGTCATTCGGTTGTAGGGAAGAAAAGAGAAAAAGAAATCCATGTAAATGCCAGAACAATGCCCACTACATGGCAAGTTCTTTTTACTTTTTCAAGACAGGATTTCACTGTGTACCCCTGGCTAGCCAGGAGAACTTTCTGCGTAGACCAGTGTGGCCTCAGACTCAAGAGATCCTCCTGCCTGTTCTTCCTGGGAGCTGGGATTGCTACCATGCTAGCATGACAAGGTTTTTTGTTTTGCTTGTTTTTCCTTTTTTTTGAGTGCTGTTCTTTTTTCCCCTTTTATTGGAAACATAGCAGGTTCTTAATAAACAGTGCCATATTCTTATTGTTGTCTTTCCTAATGCGCACTGCCCAAGGGAACCTGGCAATGTATTGCTTGTGCGGAGGCTTTGGCAAGCAGCCGGTCAAGCGCTGAGCCACGGCTGGGCAGAGGAACTCAAAGGACTGCCTCTTTGATCTTTGAGGGAAGCCTCGGGAAGCCCTCTGGATTCTCGGGCATCACGAGAGGCCTCTGACTGGCAGCAATGGGAGACACAAGGTGTTGCCGAGGCTGCTGGACTTCATGACCTCCAGCAGCCCAGGCTAGGGAGATAGCGTCTGAGTCACCCTGCAGTCTCAGCAGGTCAGAAGGGGAAAAAAAGTGTTCAACCTGTAGTTGAGGACAGGCAAGGAGCCACTGGAGTAAACAGACCCTGTCACCACATTTCTACGTGACCCCGAACAAATTGTTGCCTTGTTCTGGGTCTCATATCACCTATGTGTCTATCAAATACAGACTCATGTAGAGCCTGCTAAGCTTTTTGTTTGTTTGTTTTCAGACAAGGTTTCACTATGAATCCATGGCTAGCCAAGAACTCACTATGTAGTGACTGGCCTCAAACTCCTGTAGATCTGCCTCCTGGGTGCTGGGATTCAAAGGCATGTTGCCACCATGTCTGACACTTTTTAATTTTTTCTATGTGTGTAGATGTTCTGTCTGTGCACCATATACATGCTATGCCTGTAAGGACCGAAAGAGAGCATCAGAGTCCCTGGGACAGGAGTTAGAGCCAGTGATAAACCACTATGTAGGTGCTGGCGGTTGAACCAGACAGATCCCCTGGAAGAGCAACCAGTGCTCCTAACCCCTGAGTCATCTCCAGGCTAAAACACTTAAGAAATACATTTATAGCTGGGTATGGTGGTGCACACCTGTAATCCCAGCACTTGGGAAGGCAGAGGCAGGTGAATCTCTGTGAGTTCGAGGCCAGCCTGGTCTACAAAATGAGACCAGAACAGCCAGAGCTACACAGAGAAACCCTGTCTTGGAAAACAAAACAAAACAAACAAACAGAACAAAACACCTAAAAATAAAAACAAAACAACAGAAATAAGAAAGAAAAACAAGGGGCTGGAGAGATGGCTCAGAGGTTGATTAAGAACACTGGTTGCTCTTCCAGAGGTTCTGAGTTCAAGTCCCAGCAACCACATGGTGGCTCACACCCATCTATAGTGAGATCTGGTGTGCGGGCAGAATGTTGTAGAAGTAATAAATACATCTTTAAAAAAAAGAAGAAGAAAAACAAAAAAAGAAATACATTTATTTTAAAAACTTTAGTTTGTTTTGTATGTATGAGTGGTTTGCCTGCATGTATGTGTGTGTACCTCATACAGATCTGACGCCCATGGAGGACAGAAGAAGGTGTCTGATCCCCTGGAGCGGAGGCTAGGGACGGTTGTGAACCATCACCTGGGTACTGGGAACCGAGCTTGGGTCCTCTGCAAGAGCCTCCAGTGCCCTTAACCGCAGAGCCATCCCCTCGCCCCTTCATTATTTTCAAAAGTAATGTATGTGTATATGTATGTGCCCGTGGAGGTAGAGTCCAGGACACGGTGTCAGAGTCCTGGAGCTGGAGTTACAGGTCGTGCGCTCTCTGACACACATGCCGGGGACTGGTTGTCTGCATAAACAGTACACGCTCACTCTCTCTCTTTTTTGACAGTATCTCGTTGCATATCCCTGAAGGGCCTGGAACTCATGAAGTAAATCAGGCTGGCTTCAAACTCACAGAAATACATGTGCCTCTGCCTGCCAGGTGCTGGGGCTCAAGGCCCATGGCCAAGCCCAGGGTGCCCCCTTCACCACTGAGCCATCTGTCCAGTCCCCAGGCCTGCCAAGGTTTGACAGCTGATAGGTAAAGAGTGATGAGGAGTGGCCTGCAGGTTGGAGTGATGCCTCCCTCACCCCAGCACCTACCCGGTTGGCGACGTTGTCAAAGCTGTTTGGATTGGTCACATCGAAGCAGAGGAGCAAGACGTCGGCTTTAGGATAGAACAAGGGCCGGAGGCGGTCGTAGTCATCTTGCCCTAGGCAAAGGAGAGCAGTCAGTGCCTCTGGCGTCTGCTCTCAGCATCAGCCAACACCAGGGAGGTCGCCTTAGCGGACCTGGGCTTTCAGGGGGCAGAGGTAAGTTTTGTGCTGCGTGTGGACGTCCCTTTGGGACTGCTCGTTCTTGGCTTGCCTGTGGGATGTGGCAGCCTCAGCCTGGAGAAGCCATGACTAGAAGACCCTCTTCAAGGAGTGAGTGTGAGGCAGGGGCCCGGTTTAGGAAACCACCTTTTGCTTGGGCAGTCAGGGCAAAGACAGATGTGACCCCAACAAAGGGGTCTTAGCAGGGCAAGTATAAGGGAGGGTGGGGGAGGCTTCTGGGTTTAGTTTTGAGCTACCCCATGAATCCAGACCAGAAGGCTGGAGGGTACAGACCAAGGTCAGGAGGTCCCAGAGAAGCTAAATTCCGGGTACAAAGCTTGGGAGGCCAGGACCAGCCTATCTCTCAAGGCTGCGTTGAGTTGAGGAAGTGGGCACGTGCAGGTGGAAGGTTGAGGTTCCTTGGGCCCCTCCTGCTGCCAGTGCCTGTCTCCTGAAGACCAGCTGGCCTCCTGAAGCCCCTGGGGCTGCTTTTCTCTTTCCTGCCCCTCCCAAAGCTCCACACCTACCGGCTGTATCCCAGAGTTGGAGGCTCACAGGTTTACCCTTCATCTGTACGTTTATATTGTAGCGCTCGAACACTGTGGGGTTGTACCTCTGAGGAGGGAAGAGGGCAGAGTTAAGGAAGCTTTTGAGGGATCTGGGGCAAGCTGGACCCCCAGAAATGCTTACACACAACCCCTCACTGTAGTTGTTTCTGAGAAGGCTCCCAGTGTTGCAGTGACCAGCCTTGGGGAAAGGTGCAGACGCCGGTGCCAGGAAGGCCCCCATCCTGCCTGGCCGTGTTTTCTTGATAAAAGGGAAGACCACAGCCCTTATAGCACGTCAGAACGTTACATTAAAAAGACACTGAAATGTCCCAGAGCACTTGGCACAGCCTGGTACAAAACAAGCACGCACGCACGCAGGCTGGCTACTGGCATTAGCTTTGTCCAGTGTCACCTTCTGAGTGCCCACCTGTGCTTCTCTTCTCTTCTCTTCCTAGGAAGGCGTAACCTACCCCTGCTTCTTCCCTCGTTCATTCATATACTCATCGAGCAAACACTAGCTAGCACTTTCTCCAGGCCTAGCTCTAGGCACTGAGGAGCCTGTACTGAAGACGACTCAGTCTGTGTCGGGGAACTCCGGCTGCCAGTTTTCAGGGTCTCCATTACCACCCCACCCCCCTTTCAGATAGGCTCTCATAAAACCCAAGCTGGTTTTGAATTCCCGATTTTTCTGTTCATGTTAGGACTACAGTAACATCCTACCACTCCTGACTTTTCTTTCCTTTGAGTTGGGGTCTTGCTAGCGTAGAGTGCACCTGAATTCATGGCAATCCTCCCGCTCTTTCTTCCCGCTGTGTGCAGGTCTGGACGCAGAAGTCTCGGGTTCTGCCTCCAGCACCACGGCCGGCTGTGTGCAGCTGTGCACCCCAGCATGATGAAAATGACTAACCTCTCAAGCTGGAAGCAAGTCTCCAATGAAATGCCTTCTTTTTATGAGAGTTGCGTTGCTCAGCCCAGTGGTTGTGCCCTTCTCTGTGAGTGTTTCAGGACAGCCAGGGAGAGTTGCCTTGGTTGTGCTATCTCTTCACAGCAACAGGACAGATCCTTTCTAAAAATTGTCTGTCTGTCTGTCTGTCTATTGGAGGTTCTCTACACAGCCCTGGCTGTCCTGGAACTCACTATGTAAATCCACCTGCCTTTGTCTCAAGTGCTGGGATTAACACACCCAGCTCCTTTTTGTCTTTTTTTTGTTGGACGGGGGGGGGGGTTTGGACAGGGTTTCACTGTGTAACAGCCCCAGCTGTCCTGTATTCCCTTTGTAGACCAGGCCGGCCTTGAACTCACAGAGCTCTGCCTGTGGATAACAGGAGTGTGCCACCATGCCCGGTTCTCCTCTGTCTTTTTTTAAAAAGGGTTTTCTTCTCTGTGCTTTGCCTGCATGGATGTGCGCCCGTGAGGCCAGAAGGAGCAGAAGACCCCCTGGAACTGGAGTTCCTGACAGCTGGATCTTCTGCAGCAGCATCGGGCACTGAGCCATCTCTCCAGACCCCTTTCTTGCGCTTTTGAGACACAGTCTCATTGTGTGTCCTCGACTGGCCTGGAATTTGCCATATACACCAAACCGGCTTAAAACATACAGAAATCCTCCCGCCTCTGCCTCCTGAGTGCTGGGATTAAAGGCTTACACCACAGCTGGCCCCTTTTTTTTGGGGGGGGGGGCTTCTTTTTGAGACGGGGTTTTGCTATGCAGCCCGATCTCAGCTAGAACTTAGAACCCTCTAGTTTCCACCTCCTGAGTACTGGAATTAGAGACATGTACCACATGTGTGGCTCCTCTCAAGTCCATCTCAGCCTGCCTTCCCCCATCCCTCCCCCCCCCAGACCCCTGTTGTGGCCTCTCCAGAGTGGGTTACCCAGGGCACAGTCCCAGTGCTGGCTGGTCTTATGTCAACTTTACCATAAACTTGAGTTATCTGAAAGAAGGGAACCTCAATTGAGAAAATGCCTCTATAAGATCCAGCTGTAGGGCATTTTCTTAATTAGTGATTGCTGGTGGTCCTGGATTCTATGAGAAAGCAGGCTGAGCGAGCCAGCGGAAAAAAGCCAGTAAACTGTATCCCTCCATGGCCTCTGCATCAGCTTCTGCCTCCAGGATCCTGCCCTGTTTGAGTTTCTGTCCTGACTTCCTTTGAAGAACAGCAACATGGAAGTATACACGAATAAACCCTTTCCTCTCCAACTTGCTTTTTGGTCATGGTGTTTCTGTGCAGCAATAGAAACCCCAACTAAGACAGTTCCCAATTCCACCTCAGGCTTGTCCACAGGAGACTGGCTGGCTTCTCTGACTCAGAAGGAACTGGGGCTCTCTTTCTTTATTCCTGCCCCTCCCAAAGCTACCTACCCGCTCGTGTCCCAGATTTGAAGGTGTACCCTCTCTACAATGGCTGAAGAGCGGACCTGACAGGTTTGATAGCTAGGTGAAAAGCTAGGAACCTTTGCAGAATAGGGCCTGAGCCACAGATAATAAAGTTTGCCAAACCGCTACATCTGCAGCCTTCTGCTACGAGCAGCCCTGGACCTCCTGGTTCTGTTATCGTTTTATTATTTGAACCAGGGTCTCACACAGCCAAGGAACATCTCGAGCTTATGATCCTTCTGCGCCCACCTCCTAAGTCCCGAAAACACAGACAAGCACCATCACACCTCGTGGTGGGAATTGAACCCAGGACTTTATGTATTTGGGATGAGCACTCTACCAACCGAGCTCTATACCTATCCCCTGTTTGTTTTTTAATTACATTTATGTATTGGGGAGGAGCACACATTCCACATGTAGAGGTCAGGGGACAAGCTTCAGTGGTGTGTGATCTCCTATTGTGTGCGTCCTGGGGATGGAACTCAGGTTGTCAGAGTTGGTGGCAAGTGCCTTTACCTGCTGAGCCATCTCCCCCTTTACAACTCCCCTCATTCTTTGTTAGATGGGTTCTCACTGTGTAGCTCAGGATGGCCTGGAACTTACTACGGTTTTCCTGCCCCAGCCTCCTGAGTGCTAAGATGACGGGCATGAGCCATCATTCCAGGCTCAACCTCCTGTACTTTGCACCACTTAAGGCTTCTATCACTTGGCCAGGGCAAGCTTGTAGGGTCATAGTGCGGGGACCCCCTAGCCTCTTCCTTTCCCACGTTAGGCAGGGCTCCTACCTGCTTATGACTCAGTGGACTTTACGCTTGTTCTTCTGATGACCAGCCTGGCTGCCAGTCCTCTGAGTCAGGCCCTGGCCAGCTGGGAGGGGCAGTCATAGAGATGGGTCAGTATGTCCTCTAGGGCACCTGGGAGGACATGCAGCAGAGGGCAAAAAGTAGGCAGCTGGAGAAAGATGGAGCAGTCGGCATGGACATTCCGGCCCTCCTGTACTGATAGGAACAAACAAGGGTCCAGGCTGCCTTCCCCCTCCTCTGTACATCCTTCGGTCACTCTTCCCTTGGGCACTTTTCCTACGGGAGGGGAGGGGAGTGCAAAGCTAGTGAGCCGCTGGCTGTGTGGCCTTGGGGCCTGTACTATCACTGGTTAAGAGAAAGAGTGTCACCTTACAACGCAAAAGGACTTGGTCTAGTATTTACAGTCACTGCTCACCTGGCTGGCAGTGCCTACACAGACCCTGTCTATCCCTCTGGGTTCCCACCTCTGGTGGTTTGGACAGGTATGGCTCCCACAGATTCATGTGTTTGAATGCTTGGTTCATAAGGACTGGTACTGTTAGAAGGTATGGCCTTGTTGGAAGAAGTGTGTCAGGATGGAGGTGGGCTTTGAGGTCTCCTACACTCAAGCTATGCCCAGTGTGGCACACAGTCTCCTTCCGCTGCCTTCCGATCAGGATGTAGAACTGCCAGCTTTAAGCTGGGCACGGTGGTACACGCCTGTAATCCCAGCACTTAGAGATGCAGAGGCAGGCGGATCTCTACAGAGTACCAGGCCAGCAGAGGTGACACCAAGAAATATTGTCTTGAAAAACCAAAAACTAAAAAAACAAAACAAAAGTTACCATGATCATGGTGTCTCTTCAGAGAAATAAAACCCCAAATAAGACAACAATTGCAGCCTCTGGCCTCCGCCCTAGAGCAAGGACCTGTCAGTGTGGAGACACTGACCTCTGCATCAGAGACCCCAGTGTGGTCAGCCACATACACTTGAGCGGCTCTTCTGATCTGAGCTTCAGGATGGCCTGTGACAAAGCTCTTGGGAGATGCAAGCCAGTGCCTCACAAATGCCGGTGAAAATGGCCCCAGCTCATCGCTGCAGGCTCTTCTCTCGACTCCCATAACCTCAGTGACATCAAGAGGCCCTGAGGGAAGTGACTTGTTGAGCTAGGCAGAAGCAGAGCTGGCACTGTGTATCCTCAGGGGCCACACCAGCCACCTGCCTCTTCTGAGGTCACCAGTTCCTGATCCTGACATCAGACGGACCTGATGTGAGCTGGAAGGGGCCATGTTGCCTGCCTCACTGAGAAGCGTCACCAACCCCTCCTCTGACTTCGGAATGTGACTTTATCTATACCTTTTGTGGTGTTATTTGACGACCCCCCACCCCTGGCAGAAGTGCCTAATCTTATCTGTTAGGTTTTACTCAGCAAGGGACAAAGGCCTGGCTTGAGTTGACCCAGGACAGAAATGACTCAGCCCTGGTCCTGCCCTCCTGGGGTTCAGCTAGGGGACCATTACAGAATGAGGACAGGCTCCCCCCAGATAGAACGCCTGTGGAAACCGGAGAGGTCTGGGAAGGACGGTGGATTTGGCGAGTTCTTTGGGCTCTCCCCCACCAGTCAGTCTTGCAAGCCATTAAGAACAGTTGCGTGCTCGGTGCCGGCTGAGTCTTCTTGGGGATTGAGCTCTCCCGCCCCAGAAGCTGTTTTGCCCCTTCCGTCTTGAACTTGAGGTTGGGATACAATGAGGATCACAGAGCCTTCTCCAGCCACGCCCTCCTCTCCCTTGCTACAGGCAGAAAGAAAAGGGAACTTGCGCCTCCAGGCTGCTGCCTCCCTGGGCTTTTAGGGCCGCCTGGGGCAGAAGAGGCTGGGTCATCAGACAGCAGGGGTGGCTTAGGAGGTCATGAAGCGCCCTGGGGAGGGCACGGTGACCTGAGCTCCAGATCAGAGGCACTCCAGGTTTTCCTCAAAAGGCTCTGCCTGCAATCCCAACACTTGGGAGGTGGAGGCCAGAAGGCCAGAAGGCACCCGAGGTCAGCCTGGGCTATTTGAGACCTTCTCCCAACACACCAGCCAGGCAGTGGCAGCACACACTTCTCACCCCAGGCACAGGCAGGCGAATCTATGAGTTCAAGGCCAGCCTCGCCTACAGATCAAGTTCCAGGACAGCCAGAGCTACACAGAGAAACCCTGTCTCTCCTAGTGGCGTTACCTGCAATCCCAGCACCACGGCAGCAGAGGCAGGAAGATCGCTGATTTCAGATGAACCTAGACTACAGAGACTTTGTCTCCAGAACAAAAGTAACTCGCTAACTTGCCAGGGACCTCCCAGACAAAGGGAGCCCAATGACAAGGTCTGTCCATCCCCTGGTGACCACTCTGTCCTCTGTCTCTCCAGTGTGTCCTGTGCAACACACACCGTTCACAAACTTAAAGATGTTCCCATACGAAACTCTGAATCAGGCCAACAATGCTGACACCCCCCCCCCCTCTCTTTAGATGCCCTTCTCTGATCCCCTGGCTCCCATGGTGGTCAGGTTCCCATGAGCAGTACCTAAAGATCTGGAAAAATACCTAAACTTAAAAAAGTGTGACTGGTCAAAGAACATGATGTCAGCTTTGCAAACCACAAAACCAAAGGCTCTGAGCTGGGTATGGCGGGCACATACATGTAATCCCAACAACCCTTGGGGCGAGACAGGAGGACTGAGCATGCAAGGCCTCCCTAGTGATATGCTGTCTCAAAAACAAAACAGAAACCACTAAAGTACAAAAACAAAACAAAAAAAACCCAAAACCAAAAAAAAAAAAAAACAAAACCCATAAAACCACAAAAAACCAGTGGCTCCCTGGTATAGAGTGGCAAGCATGACTGAGCCCTGTTTGCCAGACCAGCTTCTCCAGTCTCCTCCAGCAGGCTGCCCACCTCTGCACAATCCCAGAGGCCGCAAGGATATAGGCAGAGGGAGAAGACACGCTGCTCAAGGCAAACCCACAGGCACCCAGACTCCTCATGGAGGCCACAGAAAGAAGGCGCAGCCACTGTCCTGGTCATGGGGTGTGCTGAGCTGCCTGGACAGCCAACAGCTAGGCCTGGAGGACTCACTGGGATGAGCCCAGAGAGCCAGGCTGCAGCAGGTACAGCACCGAGCTGTCTAACTCCCTTCCCCCCATGAGAAACTGGGGCGTAGAGTCAAAGCAAGTCATAGGGCGAATTGGGCTCTTCAGAGGAGGGTCTGTGCACCACAGTCTTCCTCTCTAAGGTGAAGCGTGGGGTTTGCACCATAGTGGCTAGGGTTGGAGAAGAGCTGGTGTTTCCCCAACGGATTTCATTTATCAACTTTCTTGCATGAAGAGTTGGAGCCGAGCTCTTGACTTCTTTAATCTCGCTGTTCTCTGACTCAGGGAATCTTATGCACTTAAGGAACAGGTACAGAGAGGGTAAGGGACTTGCCCAAGGGCACACAGCTCTTTAAGAGGCAAAGACTTGATTTTACCGTGGCCAGTCTAGCTCCAAAGTCCTCATTCCCTCTTAGCCAAGTTGTGACACCAACTACTCACTTAGGATTTGCTATTTCCCTAGGTGGCCTAATTCACTCCCTGTGACACCCCTCCCCCTAAGTACCATAAGTTCCACTTCGATCCTACTGGCTAACTCTGAAAAACTCTGTCTTGGACCCTCAGGCCCTGCTGGGATTCCCCTAGGAGGGAGGCTGGAGCTGGGTACTTTCGAGGCGGCTCTAGGCAGAGCAGCATGCTGGGGTGTCCCAGAGCAGGGACGTTGCAAGGCCAAGGGTGAGGGCACTCACGTCTGGAAAGGCCCCATCGGCATAGACCATCATCAGCGACGTCTTCCCGCAGCCTCCGTCGCCCACCAGGACCACCTTGACCACCGAGCGCCCGCTGTTCGGCGCCTCCTCTCCCGCAGCCTGGGGCGCGCTCATCCCGGGCTGGCGGACGGCGGTGCGCCGAGCAGCGGGCGGTGCGCGGCGAGCTGGCTGCGGCGGGCGCGGGGCTGGCCCGGCGGGACAGGAATGTGGAAGGGGCGGGGCGGCGGGAGGAAGTGGGAGCGGGGCGGCGGGGGCAGGAGGCGGCCCGGGGGGCGGGGGACACCCGGCTCAGGTGAGAGGCTGCGGCAAGGATGGGGGTGCGGCGGCTTGGCCAGGCGTGGACGCTCCTGGGGTCTGGTCTCCTTAAGTGCTCCCTGGCCACTCCAGGGACGCTTTTTCAGCACCCACTGTGTGCAGTCACTGAGGCCTTAGGAGTGGGCGGAGACCCGTGCCTTCAGAGGGCATCCGGGGCTGGTGAAGAAAAGATAAGTAAACAGGTAGTTGAGAGAGGCCGGGAAGAGAGGAAGCGCTTGGCCGGCCTGCCAAGGAAGGGAGGTGATTTTTATGAATGAATGAACGAACGAACGGACGGACGGACGGACGGACGGATGAATATGAGTTTCTGCGGCTTGGGGACCTAGCAACCCAATCCTCCTCCGGATATTGTAGGCCAGGTGGGAAGGGAGTGGCCCGGGCATGCCCTTGTAGGTCACTGCAGGACCCCTTCAGCCAGCACCAGGAAGCGTCAATGGAGGTGAATTCCCAAGTGTCTCACTCAGGCAGGCAGTGATCTAGGGAAAACTCTGGAACCTTCCATCTGTAGAGCTCCGAGCAGGCTCTGGCATACGGCTGATGTCATAAATGGTTCTTAGTATAATAGTTTATTTTATTTTTTATTTTTTGCGTGTGTGTGTTTTGTCTGCATGCATGTCTGTGCACCACACACGTGCCTAGCGCCCTCTGTACTCGGAAAGCCCTGGAGCTGGAGTTACAGACCTTATGAGCCACCATGTGGGTGAACCTGGGAAGATCAGCTCTTAATCTCCGAGTCATCTCTCCAGGTTTTTGGTATAATGTTTAATCAGCGCGGATGGTCCTTAGTTTCCGAGCACCTGGGGACCCTGCACTGTTTAAGTCAAAACCTCTACTGTGAGATGCCTAGAACGAGAGGTAGGCAGGTCATCAGTGTGAGAACTGCCTGCTCAGGGGACAGGAGAAAGGAAAAGGGGTCCTCACCTGGGGCAGGCAAGGAGGATCTGCTGACGGGAGAGTCAGAATCTTGAGGAAAAGGTGACGGAGGTGTTTCCAAAACAACAGTGAAGAGGCCGACGTGAGGTAGCCCCGCCCCCGCCTTCCTAGCGACAGGACAGAGGGAGGGGCTTGGCTGAGTTGCTGGTCCCTGGACGGTGAAGCACTTGGGATTTCAGGAATAAGTCGTATCGTCCTCCCATCTTTGTGATCATTTTTTTTTTTAACTTAGCGGGCATAAATGGGCTGGAAGCGTAGCTGTGCTGCTAGAATGCTTAACTAGCACACAAGAAAGTACCCAGTACCACATAAACTGGACTTGGAGGTGCATGCTTGTAATTCCAGGACTGATGAGGTGAAGACCAGAAGGATCACAAGTTCAATGTCAGCTTGGCTATACAGCGAGTTTAAGGCCAGCCTGGACTAGATACCCTGACAAAAAAAAGGGGGGGGGAAGAGAAGGGTCCCTCTGTCTCCCCAGACCTTGGGCTGGGTGTTGCTAAGTGCAACAGGGTCGGAAGTCTTTGGGCTTCACCTCTCACCTCCGACTGGCCATGACGTCATCCCCTGTTGTATTCAAAGTCAGGCAGGTGAAAAGGACCTTCAACCTTATTTGATCGCACTGTAACCCAAGGAGGCAGTTCCCAGTTTCCCTTAGGGCGGTGGCCAGGTCAGCTGCTTAGTGGGAACCTCCCCAACTCCACCTTTTGGATGCCCCTTCCCCCGAAACTGCCATAGGGCTGGGCAGGACTTGGCATGAAGCTGGGTGTGTAGCTGAGCAGGATGCCCAATCCAAGGAGTGGTGAGGAGGAGCCCTAGCCTCCCTCCCCCTCTCCAGTCAGCTGTCAGCCTTGCTGCTGTCATCAGATCAGTCTGGGAGGCAGGTGGAGCCAGACCAAGGGTGGAGGAAACTGAAAGTCAGGCAGAGGCGGTGGCCTTGGTTGCTATAGGGATAATCACTCTAATGACACCCTTGACAACTGTACACTTTACAGTTTCTCTGTATACCTCCTAATAATTACCACTGATGGGTGGTAGCTGCTATGTAGAGGCTGTCCACCAGGAGGCAGGAATTGCCAGGTCCATTTTACAGAAAAGGAAACTGAGGCCTAGAGAGGGTAACTGTATTGTTTAAATGCTAGTGGTGGGCTGGAGAGATGGCTCAGAGGTTAAGAGCACTGCTGCTTTTCCAGGTTCAGCAACTGCATGGTGGCTCACGACCATCTATAGTGAGATCTGGTGCCCCCTTCTGGTGTGCAGGCGCACATGCAGGCAGATTAGTGTAAACAGAATAAATAAATCCAAAAACAAAACCCAAAACCAAAACCTACCAATGGCCTGTGGACTTACCTGTCCCCAATTCTCACTTATTATTGCTCTCAGCTCTCATACTGTGAGGTAGGTTTCTGCTTCATGTTTCGGAGACCTGGGCACTGAGCCTTAGGGGGAAGCAGCTGCTTGGGTTAGACCAATAAGACCCAGAGCTAGGACTTGGTCTTCCCACACCCAGTCCAGCCTCATCAACGCTGTACGCTTGGGTCCTTGCAATAGGCGTATCAGTCAGTCACTGACCCATGGCCGTCTGCCCTGGTGGCCAGGAATTTCCCCAAATCTGACATTGCTGGACTCTGGAGTGCACTGTTTTCCCAAAGTTTATTTTTGGAGTGGGGAGGCGGCCCAGGCCACACAGTCGGCCTCACCGGGGTGCTGCTTGCTGTTTTTCTGTTTACTGTGCCTGCTGCTGACTTCCGGCCTGGGTGAGTGACTCAGCCCCCTTCAGGCCCCATCAATCCCAAGCTGAGAATCTTTACAAACCCTGTGTAGCATGTGACTGCCCTGCAGGCCTCAGAAGGGTGGGGGTGGGGCCAGAATCAGCCTTGGAATGTTGTTCTTGGTGATGCAGGTCTCCAGCAGAGCCGCGGCCACCTCAAGAGCAGGGACCACAGCTGACCCATTTCTGTACCCCTGACTCTCTCAGACTGGCGCCAGCTGTGGTTCCGGATATTATGTCTAATTGACAGCCTGGCTAGACAAATACGGGGGGAGGGGAATAAAAGGGTAGAATGAAGAAAAGAGGGAGGAAAGAACAGAAGGAGGGAGAGGGGGCAGGAAGGAGGAAGAGAAGGAAGGAGGCGTTTGAAAGAGCCAAACTGGCCAAACGGCTGAGTGTTGCGGCACATAACCCTAGCACTCGGGAGGCAGCAGGTCTCTGTGAGTTCAAGGCCAGTCTGGTTCTACATAGCGAGTTTCTGCCTAGTCAGGGCTACATAGTGAGACCCGGCCTCAAAAATAAATAAGTACATAAATAAGCAAAGATCCAGGATAAGTACATAGAACATGTGGCCAGAGGTGGAGGCGTGTTCTGCAGAGAAGTCATTACCCTCCTGCCTCTGCTTGCTTCAAGGATGGATCCTACCTTTCTGGTCCCTTTTCTGGTCCTCTTTTACCCTCTGCAGTGAGGCTTCTCAGGCTGTTCTGATTGTTTGCTGCCACCGTGTGGCCACTCTGCTCTCTGCACTTTTCTCCGCGGTTCTTGGCTGGGGTGTTAGTGTGGATATGGGGAGCCTTGGCAGGGTGCACATGACCCGGGGTGCATTACCCTAGCCTTTGTATGCGCACTTCATACCCTCCCCCTTTAGTCCCAACCATCAAACTCCACCTGAGCCATTTGGCTCAGCCTGGCCTGTGCCACTCTAAGCTTTGCCCTCACATGAACTGAGCACCTACTGTGTGCTGACACTTGACATGTGACCTTTCATTCTGTCCTTTGAAGTACATATGATTCCTATGAGCCTTTGCAAAATGAAGAAACAGATGCCCAAAGAGAAGAGATGGTTTGGCCAAGGTCCAGTTGGCAGTTGGAGAAGCTAAGCCTCAAATCCAGGCATTGAGTTACAGAGTTTGTTGATGCTGAATTCTCAAAGATTATGCCAGGGTGGTGATGAGAGTCTTCAAACACAGCATTTGGAAGTGGAGGCAGGAGGGATAGGCGTTCAGGGTCATCCTTATCTACGTAGTGTTTTTTGTTTTCCGGGAAGACAAGGCTTCTCTGTGTAGCCATGGCTGTCCCAGACTCAATTTTAGACCAGGCTGGCCTTGAACTCACAGAGATCCACCTGCCTCTGCCTCCTGAGCGCTGGGATCAAAGGTGTGCACCTCCACTGCCCTGCTCTTTCTGTTTTTTTTGAAACAGGGTTTCTCTATGTAGCTTTGGCTGTCCCGGAACACACTCCGTAGACCTTGCTGGTCTCAAACTCAGAGATCCGCCTGCCTCTGCCTCCCAAGTGCTGGGATTAAAGGCACGAGCCACCACTGCCTGCTGAGTACCCCTGATTTTGAGTACTCTTTAATGGACCCCAAGCCTAGAGCGAACTGCATGACAGGCCCTGCCCAACCCTCCCTATCTACAACCATGGTTGTTCATGTCCCTTACAGGTCTTCGCTTCCCACCAGAGGAAGCCTGATGTTGCTCAGAGCCCTTCCCTGAGTCCCTCCTGCCAGCAGAACAAGGAACTATCTGACTTGGGATGCTGGAGCCTGCATTTCCCTTAGCCTGTCCAGTCTCTGCCAGGCTAAGGTTCTGTAGACACAGGACACCAGTCAGTGCTCTGTGACCTACTGGAGATTCTGGGAATTTACATTTTTCTTTATTCTTATGCTGGGTGCTGGTGGCACATGCCTTTAATACCAGCACTTGGGAGGCAGAGGCCGGCACAGCCTGTTTCAGGGGGGGAAATCCTTTGTTCTTGAGAATTCCATACAAGCATACAACAAATATGATCAGATCTACCCCATTTGCCCCTTACTGAGACACAGGGAATTCTGATCTAACTTTGTGAACCCCCAAGGGAAAGAAAGAGAGGAGAGGATGAGTCGTCTGGGATTTGGAAGGTTCTCAGTTGCCCTTCAGTGACTTTCAAGGAATTGGAGAAAGGGCAGTGTATGCTAGGGGTCAAGAGCAAAGGCTCTCCAATCAGATAGCCTAAACTTGAATTGTGACTTTCTGGCTGTGTGGTCTTAGGCCTGTTACTTATCTTCTCTGAGCTCTGGTTTCTATATCCCTACAAAGGGACTGCCACAGTTGCCTGCCTTTAAGTGCTGCTTGGCTGCAGGCTGAGGACCAATTCTCAATGATCTTGTAAGGAAGGCCCTTCTCCCCTGTCTGGCTGATGCTGTGCCTCCCTGATCTCTGTTCCCTCCCCCTGAGCCAGCAAGGCAGAGAACTCTGCCCAGTGTTTGTCCCCTCCTGCCCTCTTCTGATGTTCTGTCTACTAGGAATGTTTTTCCTGCTACATTTTAAAGACTCAACTAAGTGTTGCCACCAGGAAGCCTTTCTTGATTTCTCCCACCCCTGCCTTCCCCTACCAAGGCTGGTACCGTGGTCCCTCTTCAGAGCTTCCCAAGTAGATCCAAGATGGCTCCCCCTGCCAGCAGTGGAAGAAGGACAGCACACAGTGCCCCTATGGGGCCCAAGGTCTAGGTAGGTTCCCAGTGAAAAGAGTGAAGTGACTCAAGACTGAGCTGGGCTCTCTGTAAGCCCCCTTCCTGTCCCAGTTTTATTTTTGTTCAAGAATCATTCCAGTCAGCACTCTTGGTTACCACCACAAGCCATCCTGGCACACTGTCAATAACGTTTCATGCAGTATAGAAGGAAGGAACAAGGGAATGGAGGTTGGGGGATGTGGTCTGCTCTGCAAAGACATCGGATTAGAAAGAGTCTGGCGCTCCCAGCTGATAAGGCCTGGCCCAGCCACCAGTATCCCCGGCCCAGTTTTCACTTCTTGATATTGGCCACAGGATGAGAAGCCTGGCTTCAGCGGGGTCTAGTTGTGGCAGGTGACCTGTCTACAGTCCTGTTGACCTGTGTCCCTATTCTAGCCACCCTTCCCCTTATCACTGACCGTGACTGATTAGACCTGCTTGGAGCTAGGTCTCCATGATTGTTAGGGCCAAGGACTAGAGGGCTACCTGAGCCCCCTTCTTACCACCCACCAGGCCCGCTATCCCTTTAAATCTGCAGGTGCCAGGGAGAAGGAGCCAAAAGCCACCACTTCTCTGGGACTGCCTCTATCAAGGGACATCCACAACCTCCCTTATGACACCAGAGGAACAATTCTGGTACATCCCTGCCCTCTGCTTCTGAACACTGTTTCTCCCAGAGTTCCTGCTGGCTCTAGACTATCCTGCTGGCTATCCCTGCTGTCTGTTTTAGGGAACTTGACCTAAGGTGCCAAGTATTCCTAGGGATTTAGACCTGCCTGACAGCTTCCTTTCAAGAGAGACTGGCCTGGAGGGACATCAGCCAACACCTGTGGATCTGTGATTTGCATTGGATACAGGGGTCTGGACCTGGGCCCCTGGGGACTTCAGGTTCTCTCAGGGATGGTCAGGGAGGCCTTCATGTGGCCCATGGGCTTCTACTGACCCTGGTCTCCTGGTGTTTTCTGGTCCCCACGGCAGTGGGCAGAGTCGGTGTTCTGGATGGGCTAGTTCGTGTCCTTTTTTATTGTTTCACTTACCACAACCCCCACTACCCTCATGGTAAAGGTGGGGTGCGTTTTCCTTGTCTGTGAGATCCTCCCTGCTTCCCTAGACCCCAGGGTTCCTTCCCACGTTCATCTGCCTGAGCTGTTACTTGGCACTGAGTTGATCAACCTGGATGGGAGAGGAGCATCTTGACTTCCTAGCATCCTGGGTACCGCATTTTGTTAATGTTGGCCCTGTAGGTATAGGCACCAGCCCCTCAAGACTTAATAACAGCTGGCCTCTAGGAGAATGGCAGAGGGGGAGTTGGCCATCTCTGAAGCCCACGTCCCTTTGCAGGCCAAGGGACATACTTCCTAAGGTTCTTTAGTACACAGTTGGTCAGTCTGCTAGGTCCCTGGCCAGCTGCAGGTAGTCCTCCGTGGGGAAATTACCCTGGGTCCCCAGATGAAGAGCCACACCCCTTCTTCCATGACAGTCTGGACAGAGGATCCAAGATGGCTGATGAGGACCCCCCGGGAGGTGGGGCAGCCCTGGTGTCCACAGCTCCAGCTGACTATGGAGAGGGCATCGCTGGAGAGAACTGAGATGGTACCAGGATCTGGTGGCTCTGCTGCCCACCTGGCCTGTCCTGGCTGTTAGTTTCGCCGGACCGGATGCCACATGGACACAGGCCTGCGCAGCGTGGCCAGCATCTGGTTCCAGTGTGTAGTGCCCATGCCGCTGGCTGCTGGCCCAATGATCACATGGCCCACGTTGTCCCCACGGCCGTCACTGCTGCTCTCAGCCACTGTCACTCGGAGAGACAGGTCCTGGGGAGAAGGTGACATGAAAGATTGGGACCAGGAGCAGCTGACGGGTTCTCCCTGGCTCCAAGGTTCCAACCCGAGAATACCAAGCCCTGTAAGGTGTGTACAGCTCTTTGAATCTTCCCCTCTGACTTGGGATAAGACACTTGTCCTGGTTAACTTACAGAGGGATCCAGCTATGGTGTGTTCTCACTAAGTGATGAGAAGTGACAGTTCCAGCAGGATTCAAATCTTATCTCCCACTTCTTTGTCCCTCAGCATTTTTTTTTCCTTTGAGATTTTTTTTTTTTTTTGAGTTTGAAAAGATGGGTCAGTATTTAATACACTTGCAGTTCTTGCAGAGGACCCTGGTTTGATTCCCAGCCCCTCTGTGGTGGCTCAGTGACTTCAGGGTATCTGAGCCCTCTTCCAGCCTTTGTGGATACCTGACATTTATGTTATAAGACATACTTGCAGGCAAAATACACATACAGAAAATAATATAAACTTAAAAAACATTTTATTTTAAATTATGTATGTATTGGGGAGTAAGTTCATGTGAGCACAGGTACCCATAAGCAGTTGTGTAGTAAGAATTCTGGATTTTTTGGTTTCTTTAAAACACACATAAATATAAGAGTACGTTTTCATTTTAATCCCAGGCATGGGAATGTGGGGCTGCTTTGCAACAGGTGACTGTGATTTGCCTTGTGCTCTAGCAGAGGCATGCTTTCACCAGCTTAAAATAGTTTCTGCAACTGTGACATTTGGAATTCTGGGAATTTTTCAGAGGCGGTGTAAACTCGAGGGCTTTGATGAGGAGGTTGGTCGCAGTTTATTAGTAGCTGTGCTTAGAGAGGAAATCAGATTCTCGGATCTCTATATCTCTCTGCCCCCTCTATCCTTCTTTCTAGTAATAGGAGGTGAAACTGGGTGATAGAGGGTGGGAAAAAGAAGAACCCACAGAGTAGGTTAGGGTCAAGTAAGGGACACATTTGAGATGTTAGCTCAACTGTTCTTACCTAGTACCCCAGCGGCTTTATTTTTGGAGAGTGAAAAGAAGTGGTATTGTGGCAGACAGGGCAAAAGCAGGGGTCAAATTGGTAGACTGCCCAATAAGGGACACGATTAGGACCTAGGACTTAGGACCAGCCAGCCAGATACACTGTGATGTTGCTTGAATTCACAGATTTGGGACACCCAAAGTGAGGCTGACATCCAGCTTTCAAACTACCATGGCTGGCAGACTAGACCAATGGTCCAGTGGTCGCCTAGCATACACAGATCCTCAGGTTCATCAGCAGCACTGACAAATAAAGGAAATCTATAGCGAAATCTTAATTCAGAACATGGCTGCTGCTGGGCATGTGGTGCACATTTATAATCCCAGCATTCTGGGATGCAGTCGGATCTCTGTGAGTTCAAGGCCAGCCTAATCTACAAAGTGAGTCTAGGACGGCCAAGGCTACACAGAGAAACCCTGACTCAAAAAACTGAAGAAAAAAAAAAAAGGCCTGGGGAGATGGCTCAGCGATTAAGTCAACTGACTGCTTTTCCAGAAGACCCAGGGTTCAATTCAAGATCTGATGTCCTCCCTCACGCAGACAGACATGAACATAAAATAAAAATAAAATTTTTAAAAAAGGGAGAAGAAAGGGAAGCTACTTAAGGGGCAATACAGGGAGAGAGAGGGAGAGAGAGAGAAAGAGGAAGCAGTTTTACCAGGAGAATTTTACACTGAGAGGTTGAATGAGAGAACAGGCTGGACACAGGTAGAGAGAGAATGAGAAGGAGCCAGGAGGTCAGAGCAGATTGTGGGAGTTACCCTGAGGCCGAGCAGAGCAATCTGGGGGCTGAGAAGCCAGACTGAATAAGTCAGCTGGGAGAGGAGTTTGAACCAGAACAGCTGAGCTCAGCCAGCCAGAGTTCAGAAAGAACAGGAAAGGATGACTATTCAGCAGTGAGTCTCAGAGGCTGAGAACATTCTAGGCCTGAGTTAGACGTGGAGACTAGAAGCTTCCAGGACTAGGCCTAGGTTAGCAGACAATAATCCTAGAGGCAATAAGCCTCAGAGACAACAACTGAAACAGGTGAACAAAAGTTCCTTTTACAGGGGCTGGTGAGATGGCTCAAAGGTTAGAAACACTGGTTGCCTTTCCAAAGGTCCTGAGTTCAATTCCCAGCAACCACATGGTGGCTCATGACCATCTATACTGAGATCTGGAGCCCACTTTTGGTATGCAGGCACACATGAAGGCAGAATGCTGTATAAACAATAAATAAATCTTAAAAAAAAAAGTTCCTTTTACAGAAATCCCCAGGAGGGGACTAGGTGGGCCCTGCACAGTCCCTGGCCTGTGGGGCAGACTTTAGCTCATGAACTAAAGGGCTTCTCTCTCTCTCTCTCTCTCTCTCTCTCTCTCTCTCTCTCTCTCTCTCTCTCTCTCTCTCTCCCCCCCTCCCTGTGTAGCTCTGGCTGGCCTGGAAACTTGCTCTGCAAAACCAGACTGAACTCATAGAGACCCGCCTGACTCTGCTGCTACCACCTAGCTCTAAAGGACTTCCTTCCTTCCTTTCTTTTCTTTTCTATATATGAATGCTCTATCTGCATGTACACCTGCATACAGGAGATGGCATCAGATCATAGTATAGATTGTTCTGAGCAATAGTAGTTTCTGGAAGAGCAGCCAGTGCTCTTAATGGCTAAGCCATCTCTCCAGCCCCTCTAAAGGACTTTCTTATTGTTAGGTGAGCCTAAGGATGGAAGGAGACAGTGAGGGGGGGGGTGAGGTCCCCACCCTCCGACTGATATGCTTTAAACTGTATGCTCTGTGGTTCACCTCCTCGAGGTCCAGCCACAGTAGTCTGTGACATTCTCCCAGAGGCACGTGGTCCTCTTGAAGTCCTAGGATGAGAAGATCCCAGCAGGGTCCTTGCAGTAGGAACTCTGAAGACTTAGGCCTGCAACCCTGGGCCCTGGGGCTACCTCTGGCTCATCTTGGCAGTGCAGGTCCTCACCTGGGGGCCCTCTTCCTCAGAGCTCAGCTGAGCTGTTCCCCTTCTGTGGAAAGCCTCTGCCCCCCCCTCTCGTTAATGCTGGGGAAGCTCTAAAGCTCCCAATGGGGTTTACAAAGTGGGGACTTCCCTGCCTGTCCTTTAGGCATCAAGAAAACAGTGTCTGGGTCCCCAACCTCACCACAGAGCTGGCACATAGTTTCAGGCTCAACCAGCTAGGCTTGAGGCCCCAAGAGGCAATACTGGAAGGGGAGCAGTGGCCTCCCCTGTGACCATCCAGCCCAACTCACCTGAAGCACAATGGCTGGTACAGAGAAGATCATGGCTTCATTAAACACTGGGTTGGGGTCATCCCTCTTCACGGCCGTCTTCTTCTTGCTCATCTTTCTCCCATCCTGCAGCAGGTACACTTTGACGAAAGGATCTACAGGCAGGTAGGCCAGGCGAGGGTCAGTAACGCCCTTGCTTGGCATGGCCCTGTCTACTCTGGCTCCACCCACTGCCTCCAATTCCCTCACCCTTGGCTATTGCCATTACCTCTAAAGCCCACTCTTGGTATTTATTTATATTAAGAAATGGGATCTCACTGTGTGTTCTAGGTTGGTTCTAAACTCTCAGGCTGAAGGGATCCTCCTGCCTCAGACTCCTGAGTAGCTGAGACGAAAGTTGCAAGCTATAATGCCCGCTTGTATGTATCAATGCCTGCAGAGTTTAAGAATGGTTGTTAGAGAGCTGGACTTACAGACAGTTGTAAGCTGCCTGGTGTGGGTGCTGGGAACCGAACTCCAGTCTGCCCGAATATGTGCCTGCTCACCAGAAGAGGGCACCAGACCTCACTATAAATGACCACAAGCCAGGATGTGGTTGCTGAGAATTGAACTCAGGACCCTTTGGAAGAACAGCCAGTGTTCTTAACCTCTGAGCCATCTCTCCAGCCCTGTTTGTTTATTTTGGAGACAGAATCATGCCGTGTAGCACGGATTGGCCTTGATTTTGTAATCCTAGTTCCTCACCCCCACTGATTGCTAAAAAGCCACCGCCATACCTGGCTTTGCTCCTGGGCATTAACTGATCAATATTGAGAGACAAGGTCTCAGTGTATGTTTCAGGCTGGTTCTGAACTCCTAGGGTTCAGGGATCTTCCTGCTTAGCCTCCTGAGCACCTGGGCCTCTAAGTGCACAGCACCATGCATAGCTTCGCCTGATCTTCAGGATGACCTTCAATTTCTGATTCTCTACACATCCTGAGTGCCAAGATTATAGGCATGGGTTACCATGCTGTGTTTTGCGCAATGCTATTACTGAACCTAAGGCTTCGTACACACTGGACAAGCACCCAGCCAACTGAGCTACATTCCCCAGCTCATCAATATTATTTACAATCCATTTCACAGTTGAGAAGCCCAAGGCTCTCATGGCCGGTCGACAGAGGACAGCTCCTGTCTCGGGCAGCCCGCTGCACGTTTCCCTCACACGAGAGGCGGCAGACCAGATGCTTCCCGTTCCATTAGCAACCTGAATGCAGATCGCAGACCTGAGGCACTGAGTGCCGACGCAGCAGAGCCTAGCAGCGTGCGGCCCTGAGATTCCAGGTCTCCGTACTGCCTGGGGCCCTAGGCTGTCAAGTCTGAAAGGTCCCTGCATACCTATGGTGTCAGATCCCACATTGCACCCACCTCAAGGAGTGGGACACACCAGCTCCCCATTTAAGGTCCTCTGGGTTGCGTCCCTGTCTCTGAGCTCTAGTTCTGACGAATGGATGCTGACCCTCCATTTCTTGTCCAGTACCACAGCACAAGCATTGCCTCCTGCCCTCAGCTTCTGTCACCCTCCCCTTTATCCCACTCTCCACACCCTGGGCTGCTTGTCACCCTCCAGGGTTCTTCTGTTTCTGGAGCTGACTTAACCTTTCCACCATGCCTGGCTCCTGAGCTTAGCTGCAGCCACAGGGGCTCTGGCCCTGTGCCCCATACTTGCTCACAACCTGACAACTCCCCCTGAGCCCAGTCCCTCACCCGCTGTGGTCTTGTCATTGGTCCAGATGAGATTCTTGGCTTTCACCACAACCACAGTCAGCCGCTCAGCTGTGGGCAGGTAACTGAGGGACAGCAGGATCTCTCCCACGGCATCAGCAGCCTGTGAAAAGAGGGATGGCTCAGGAGTCCCCTGCCCTCCAGGCTTCAAGGGGCCCAGGGCAAGGTGGACGCTTCCTTCTCCATTGCAAACTTGCTGCTCTTAAACCCAGACACCAGGCTGGCAGGATCGAGAAAAAAGGACAACCCACCTACCCACCCACCCCTGCCACACAGGGTACATGCCCAGACCCTCCATTACCCCAAAAGTAGGTAGACCGTGCCCTGGGAGGAGGCCCAGAGGTCGCCTGTCAAGTGCATCAATCAGATGCGGTTTTGTTCCCCCATCCTGGGCCAAGGAAAACATTCTATGATTAGTGCATAGAGATCCAAGCTGACAGCATTTGCTTGAGCAATAATGTTCCCTGGCACTGTTACAGTGATAAAAGTAAGTGTCAGCTTGGCCTGTCTGAAATAACCCACTTTGGGGCCAGAGCTGGGCATCCCTAACGGCAGCTTAGAGGGGCAGAGCCTCCGATGCTGTAGGAAGTGCTGAGATGCTGGGCTGGAGAGATGGCTCAGAGTCCTGGGCGCTTTTCCAGAGGGCTCAGGTTCAGTTCCCAGCACCCACACGGCAGCTCACAAAATCTGTAACCCCAGTTCCAAGGAACTGGACACCCTCTTCTGACTCCCATAAGCATGAGACGTGCACATGGTGCACATACGTACACTGAGGCAAAACACTCATAGAAAAGCAAACAAAATGGAGAGTAAAAATACATATCTGGGAGGTGGTGGCACACAGCTTTAATCCCAGCACACTCAGGAGGTTCGAGGCCAGCCTGGTTTGCAGAGTGAGTTCCAGGATAGCCAAAGCTACACAGAGAAAGCCTGTCTCAGAAAAGCCCAAATAAGTAAAAAACAAAAATAAAATAAATAAGGAAGAAGAAAAATGAATAAACACTAAAAATAAAAATAAAAAAAAAGGACGACCTGAGGAGAGGGCTGGAGAGGTGGCTCGGCGGGTGAAAGCATTTGCGACTAACTCCAGTACCCTGATTTCGATACCCGCAGCCCACAGGGTGAGGGAGAGAACCAGCTGTGGAAGACAAGTGGCCTTCTGACTTCCACACGCATTCTCTCTGTGTGTATGCATGCCTGCACACACGTGAGCACAGAAAACACAGCAGGTAAATAAATAAAATAAAAAAGAGCTGTAAACAGTGGTGTCTACAGGATGTGTTTGCCGCCTCATGCAATGAGTCGTTTCCCTAGAGTGTGGCTCGGAACAGAGAAACTGCCCTCCTAATGCTGTCGGGATCCAGGTTAAGGGACAGGATAGGGGCATCTCTCCTAGGAAGTGGGTGTGGGTATTTTCTCCTCAGGTGAACCAGTAGGCTGAAGCAGTTGGTACCTTATTCTGGTCCTGTAAGTAGAGCCAGCCACTGAAGGGCTGCAGCGGGAGGTCCAGAACGGACAGCTTCAGCTCCACGACCCCGGTGCTCACGTTCCGCTCATCCTCGTCGATGCCGAACACAGAGAATCGAAGGCTCTTCTCCTCCAAGGCTGTGGGATCCAGGGGGACAGAGAACTTCTCATCGAAGAAGATGGAATAGGCGTTCCTCTGGATCTATAGAGAGAAGGGGCCGTGGAGGGGCGTCCTGGTACCCACAGCCTCATCGGGTCCTCTTTTTGTGACTCAGATTTGAAGGTTTGTTTATTTAATTTCTGTTTGTTTGTTTATTTGTTTTGTTACTGGATCTCACAGTGCTCAGGATGAGCTCCTGCTTTCCCTGCCATTAACTCAAAACTGCTAGCATTACAAGCATGAGCCTCCACACTGCACACTCCCCCTCTTTCCTTCTTCCAAGACAGGGTCTCACTATAGAGCTCTGGCTGTCCTGGAACTCACTGTCTTGCCCAGACTAGCCTTGAATTCACAGCCATCTTCCTGCCTGAGCCTCCAGAGCACCAGGATTACAGTATGAGTCTATCTACCATGCCTGGTAGTCCTGAAAGTTTTTGGTTGTTGTTGGTGTTTGATTGGTTTTTGGTTGTTTTAAGACAGGATCTCATGTCGTCTGAGATGGTCTCAAATTCATTATGTTGCCAAGGATAACCTTGCGTTCCTGAGCTCGCTGATTCCATTTCTCAAAGATTGAGGTTACTGTTAAGGTTTAAAAGCCCCAATGTCTCCTCCTTGGTTGTGGTCAACCCACTGGCCTGGCATTAGAACTTTCCATAGTGAAAGCCTCGAAATCCTCCTCCTCACTAGATACTGTAGAGCAGAGCAGCTTCCATGTCTCCTGTCTGCACCACCTAGCACAGCCCTGGGGCAGGCATGGTGAGAGCCAGACACGTGTGTGTGAACAACCATTAACACCACAGCGCCCTGCAGAGCCTTTCTGGATTGTCACAGGGTGGATGGATGGATGAGTGGACAGACAGACAGATGGATAAAGTGACTAGGCAGGGCTGGACATGCTTCACTCCCCAGATCACTCCAGCTTTTTGGATGCCATTGGCCTCCTTCCAGGAAGCTGTGGGCAGTCCTCAGGGGGGGAACACGTGAGGCTCCGCTTGTCCTTCTGTGTGTGGGGGCGTCTGAGTCACTGTGCAGTGGCATTTCTCATCCCCGGCACCTTCCCTGAGGCTGAGGGGGTTGCTCGTCCTGGAGGCGACTCCCCATCCCCACAGTTAGACTGTTAGGTGATGTCACGATGCCCGTCTTCCTACCAGCCGCTAGCTACATTGATCGCACTCTCCTGTGTCTGTCAGGCTCTGGGGAGGTTCTTCCTGTAGCCACTATACCCCAATATGAAAACCTAGAGCCATGTTGCCCACACAGTGCTCTGCTTCAGACCAAGCTTCTGTCTACCGTTGTCCCTCCTCAAGGGACATGTCCTGAGTCACCCACATGACTCAGGCCAAGAGCAACATAATGTGTATCAGGCTTGATAGCAGCTCTTCATGGTCTAGAAAACTGTTCCTGTTCCTACCAAGGACTGAGTTAAGCACTTTGCGTGCATACACCCAGCTCTTTCTTTATAATTGTGATGCTTCCTTGACAGATGGGGAAACTGAAGGCAGTTGCTTCAGTGACTGGTTCAAGGTCACACTATCGGCAAAGGTGGAACTCGGATTTTATCCTGACTCCTAGCCACCCAATACTACCTACTGTGTGTAGGAAACTGGACCACCCCCTTGGTGCCCCAGGCACGGAAACTGGTGGTTAGTTCTAGAGACTTCTAGAGTTACAGGTACTATGAAGTAGGGGAGGGGGGGGGGCATGGAATATCCACCACGGAGAGCCAGCCAGCTAATGTTCAATGTAAGAGTGAGTGGGCACAGACGGCTCTCCAAGAACACGGAAGACCCTTGGTCCTGCAGGGCACAGATCACTGAGGGTTGACCTGGCCCATCTTAGAGGGTTCAGGATCTAGACTCCTACCAGCCTGCTGCTGGGCAGTGGAGTATGGCTGTCATGGTGAGGCACCTTGGAGATAGCCTCTGCCTTCTGGACCCAACCTCTTCTTTTCTTCTTGATTGCTGACAATCAATGAAAGGACTCTGGCCAGTTTGAACATGGCTCTGACAGGCTTTGCCCTTCTCTCCCTTTCCCCTCTGCCTTGCTTAAACACCGTTAGATTACATTCCTAAAGCTAGCCACCAAGGCCCATTCCCTTATTTAGCTACTTCCTCCTCCTGAGGCTGACTACCAAGGTCCAGCTGCCAAAGTATTGAAGTCCAGCAATCAAAAGTTCTCTTCGGCTCATCTAATTAACATGCTCAATTAAGATTAAACACCTCATCCTAACAAGGGTTTCCCCTTGTACCTTTATAAACTGCCATTTTCCTAATTCTGTCTCCTCTCTAGCCAGAGGGAGTCCTTTGCCCTCTGGGACAAATACCCTTTCCTCCTCTCCCTTGTTCCCCTCGCCTGCCTTCTCCCTCCTCTATCTCTTGTCTTGGTCTCTTATTTTCTGACCTCTGTCCTTCTCAAACTAATAAATCTCCTTTGTGCTGAGAATTTGGTCTTGGGGGTCCTGAGCCGATACTGGCTGTGCCAGCAAGCTTCCGGCATCCAGCATTGTGAGCCACTGGGGTCACCAGAAGAAACAGAGATCAAAGGGAAGTTCAAGTGCTTATCTCCCAAAGCCTTTCTTCAGCTTCCCTGGGGGCTGGCCACACCCTCTCAGGAAAGAACACAGCTCTCAGGAAGGAGGCCCTTTCATTTGGGGTCTACAAACTTGCTTTCCTCTCAGGCTTTTTTCAGTCCCTGGGGTTGGCCTCCCTTCTTGTGAACAAACTCACCGAACCATACTGCCCCTCCCCCATGTACTCCAAAGCAAATAAGTCGTCATTGCGCTCTCTCCCGGATCAGCCAAATGAGCAGGCCATCTTTCTTCTTGCCAAGACTCCATGTTGACAGAGATGGAGGCAGACGGTTACCCACTGTCCTTACATGATAGGAAGATGGAAATTTATACAGACAGAGCAGGAACACAAAGCTGGTTCTATGACTGGCCCTTCTTCTCTGGATCCACATTCTGATCTGCTCTTCATTGCTCCCTGTCATCCTCTCTACACATCTGCCCACTAGCCCAGATGTCAGCTTCCCAGGAGGGCTTCAGGGAGCCCAGTTTACCTCTCCACCCCATCCCCACTTACCCGGGAGATGCCCACGATCTGTTCATCTGGCAGCAGGCTGACACGCATGAAGCAGGACTCGAAGGTGGCCTCCTCACGTTCCAGGAGGTCCTTGCCTTGCAGCACTGCCACGTGGAGGGTGTGAGAGCCTGCATCGTAGTCCATGCTCACCTCTACCTGGCCCAAGGTGAAATCCTGCCCAAAGGTGTTGCTCACAGAGGAGATGGAGTTCAGAGAGTCGGCCGACTGTGACTTGCGGAGAGTACCGTAAGGGGCCAGGTCCAGTTCCCGGCCCATCAGCTCCAGTGGTCCCAGCTCACTGATGCTCTCAAAGGTGTCCTCTATACTGAGGCTGCCTTTGCGGCTGGGTGGTCCCCTAGTGGTGGCCCGCTGGGCATTCCATGGAGGGACTCTCTGAGGGTGAACAAAAGGGACAGGGCAGCATCACATAGGAGACTGCAAAGAGATGCCCACTGCCTGTTTATTCAAGGCACCCCGGGCTCTCCTTTCACAAAAACAGGGGGGCTGTTATTTCAGGCCGCTTTGCTTCTCTTTCTCTCAAACAGGAACTTGCTGCATATCTCAGGCTGGCCTGGAACTCACGAACCTCCTGCTTTAACCCCGAGTGCTGGGATTATAGTCGCGCAACAAGCACTTCTAGCTTGTAGTTTTCATTTTTTTTTTTCCAAGACAGGGTATCTCTGTATAGCCTCGGCTGTCCTAGACTTGCTTTCTAGACCAGGGTAGCCTCGAACTTCGAATTCACAGAGATCTGCCTGCCTCGGCCTCCGGAGTGCTGAGATTATAGGCATTTGCCACTGCAGCCAGCTGTTGTTGTTTTCAAGACAGGGTTTCTCTATAGCCTTGGCTGTCCTGGAACTCTCTCTGTAGACCAGGCTGGCCTTGAACTCAGAGATGCACCTGCCTCTGCCTCTCCAATGTTGGAATTAAAGGCGTGAGCCACCACCACTCCAGCTGTTGCTAATTTTTTCACAAATACAAATAATTCTACATCAAATAGCAAGTTTTTGTTATTTGAGATAGGCTCTCAATTAGCCCAGACTGGCCTCGAATTTGCTATGTAGCCTAGGATGGCACATGCCCTTAGTCACAGCACTCAGGCGGCAAGGCAAGTGGATCTGAGTGGAGTCCAGCCTGGTCTACACAGCAAGTTCTAGGCCAATCAGGGCTATACAGTAAAACCCTGTCTCAAAAACAAACAAACAGATCCTTTATTAAAAATTATGTGCAGGCTTGTGTGCCTGCATGTAGGTGTTTGCATGAGTGCAGGGGCCAGAGGCATCAGCTACCCTGGAGTGGTACACATAGAAGATTTTGATCTGACCTATATAAGTGCTGGGAGCCAAATTTGGGTCCTCTTGCCCACATGATAGTTCCCCACCCCTCTGAGACAGGGTTTCTCTGTGTAGCCCTGGATGTCCTAGAACTCACTCTGTAGACCAGGCTGGTCTTGAACTCAGACAGCTACCTGCTTCTGCCTCCCAAGTGCTGGGATTAAAAACATGGCCACCACCACTTGGCTTTCTTTTTAAAATTACATGATAGCCTTAAAAATATATAGATAGATATCTATCTATATATTAAAATTTTGTTTAGGGTGAGTGTGAGCAGGTACTTGCATCACGGTCTGTGCATGTAGAGTCAGAGGACGACTTTCAGGAGCCAGTTCTCTTCTTCCACGATGTGGGTCCTCAGGCTCTAACTCGGGTCGTCAGACTTGGTGGCTAGTGCCGTTACTCACTGAGCCACCTCACCAGCCCAAGTGATAGGTTTTGTTTGTTTTTCAAGACAGGGTTTCTCTGTGTAGTCCTGGCTGTCCTGGAACTCGCTCTGTAAACCAGGCTAGCCTTGAAGTCAGAGATCCCTCTGCCTCTGCCTCTGCCTCTGCCTCTCTGAGTACTGGGATTACAGGCTTGTGCCACTACGCCAGGCCCAAGTGATAGGTAGAAGAGAGGTTCGATCCCCACTCACAGGGGGCATTGATTAAGAGGGGCGAGGCTGAGAGGCCGGCCCTCAGAATGGGTGCTGGGATGTGGGTCTGAGAGGCCGGCCCTCAGAACGGGTGCTGGGATGTGGGTCTGCGGGAGGAAGCCTCACCTTCAGCTTGGCCTCCACGTAGGCCTCTCCGTACTTTTGCTGCAGGTACCTGTAGTCGTAATTTGGGAACGGGGAGGGGCTGGGGAAGCTCCCTGATGTCCAGAGCTTCCACAGACTCACAGCTGCAATTCCAAGCAGTGCCAGGGCCCCTGCAGCATAGACACCCACCTCCCAGCCAGGGGGGCTCTTGATGACTGCAAGACAAGGACAGCCTGTCAATATTGGGGTACAGTGATCACATTCACCTCAACCCAGAGAAAAAGCTGATTACCATTGATACTTGTATATATTTACATGTTTTGTGTGCTTGGCTCTTTTTTTTTAGATTCATTTGTTATGTATGCAGTGTTCTGCCTGAATGTACACCTGCATGCCAGAAGAGGGCACCAGACCTCATTATATGGTTGCGAGCCACCATGAGGTTGCTGGGAATTGAACTCAGGACCTCTGGAAGAGCACCCAGTGCTCTTAACCTCTGAGCCGTCTCTCCAGCCTGACTGGCTCTTTTTTTTTTATTATGTGAGTATTCACCAATGTGTGTGCATGCATGTAGAGGCCAAAGGTCAACCTTAGGTGGTGTTCTTCGGAAGCCTTCCACCTTGGTTTTGAGACAAGGTCTCTCATTGGGACGTCCCCAGGGACCCTCATGTCTCTGCCATCCTAATTTTCACACGGATGCTGGGGATCAAACTCAGGTCCTCATACCTACATGGCAACCGTTTTCTTGACTCAGATACTTCCTCCTAAGTCCCTGTTGTTGTTTTTTTGGTTTGTTTGTTTGTTTTGTTTTTGCTTTTGTTTTGAGACAGGGTTTCATGTGGTCCAGGCTAGTCTCAAACTTGCTATGTAGCTGAGATGATTTTAGCTCCTTCCTAATTTTCCTTCTTCCACCTTCTAAGTACATCACTCTACTCAGTGATACTTACGTACTAAACACTTTTTTATTAGGAAAAGGGGGAGGGTCAGCAAGATGGCTCATCCAGTGAAGGGGCTTGCCACCAAGTCTGATGACCCGAGCTCAGTCCCTGAGACACCTTATGGTGGAAGAACATATCCAACTTCCACAAATTGTCCTCTGCCTGTCCTCCATATGGCATGCAAGCACACGTATATGCAGCCATAACTGAATCGATGAGTAAACAAATATGTAGTAAATAAAAAAATTTAAAAGTAACTCAAAATTTTCAGTAAAAAATATTATTTTTATGCTATGCTACTACAAGACTTGGTATGAGGGTCTCCAGATTCAGAGCTAAACAAGACACAGTCCTTTTTCTTTTTCTTTCTTTTTGAGAAAGAGTCTTGCTCTGAGGCCTGGGGCTGGTCCCAAATTCTAGACAATTCTCCCATCTCATCCTTTCAAGCGCTGAGATTATATGAATGGAATTATACCACACCCAATTTAAAAACACACTCTCTTGAGAGCTCTGCTTCTGCCTCCTCTTCCACAAAACCATACATTTCTACTAAGAGGCACCTGGGCAGAACAGATAAGAACCTCACATGATAGATATCTCTTCAGACAAATCCAGCTGCCTGGGTCCCCTGACTCAGTCCTCAGAGGACCTCTTGTTTCAGAGAATCAAAATGGCCTTTCCGTCTTGGACGATGGATGGGAAGAGAAAAAGAATGACTCCATCTGTGCTTTCAGCCTCACCTACAGCAACTGGCCCATCAGCTGGTGCATGGTCAAGCCAAAAAGCAACACACTCACTCATGGAATATGGCACACTCACCCACAGAACGTGGCACACTCACCCATGGAACAGTACTTGGAAATAACTAGGCCAATACCAAAACAAAAGAAAGTAGATAGACATTGAGAACTTCCTGGTGGCTGCAAGATGCTGGTCACAGAGACCACAGGGTGCAGAATTCTATTTCTAGTCAGCCTCTGTGTCTGTGAGCTTGGACCCCGTGGCCTCAGCCCATCCCGGATTGTGTACTGTGCAGTCAGGCTGTGCCTGTCTTCACTTCAAACAAACTTATTTTTCCTTGGTCTCTATTCCTTTAATAGAGCAGGGTGACAAATATTTACAAGGGATTGACATTGCCTTAAGTATTAAACCTCAATACTTAATGATGGTTTAAAGTACAAGACAGGATGGTGTTTGGTATTGTGCAAACACCACATCATTAACTTGGTCATCTGTGGATTTTGGCATTTAGTTGGGGTCCAGGAATGATCACTCTGAAGATACCGAGGGATAACTCTCTAAGAACTGTTGAGGAGGCTGGGGAGAGAGCACAAATAGTAAAGTGCCTGTTCTACAAACACGAAGACCTGAGTTCAGATCCCCAGGACCCACATAAAAGCCGGCTGTGGTGGCTTGTGCTTGTAACCCTGGCACTATAGGAGCAGAGACAGGCGGGTCTCGGAGATTCCTGGTCAGAGAGTCTAGGCAATTGGCAGGGCTGAGGAGAGACTCTGTCTCAAAACATATGACACAGAGCAAGTGATGCAGGACGACAGCCAACATCAAATGCTGGCCTGCACACACCCACACCCACATATACATATACAAATAATAATAAAAAAGAGTTGATTTGGTAAATGGGGGCAGTTGAGTTTATTTTTGGGATGATGAAAATATTCTCAAAAATCCATCAGCTGCTCATTATACTAAAACCCACAGCAATGTGCATTTTAAAGAGGTAGATTCCTTAGTGGACACTTTTTGTTTTCGGATACAAGGTCTCACACATCCCTCATAGCTTGGCATAGAGCCTGTTCCGTACCTGAGCTTGATTTCTGACCGTCCTGTTCCCACCCCCCAGATGCTGGGATTACAGGCCTTTCCCGCCATGCTCCGCCAATTGTATAGTAGCTGTTGTGAGACAGGGTCTCACTATGTAGCCCAGGCTGACCTACCGAGTGTTGTTACTACAGGTGTGAGTCACAATCCCCCGCTTATGGAAGTGGATTTTATCTCAGTAAATCTCTGTCCTCAAACTAACATACAAGCTCCACAGGAGAGGTATGGCCACAGGCTGGGCTTGGCCTGAAGAGAGTTCGGAGGCTCTTTTCCTCTGCTGCCCAGGGATTAGCTGGCCACATTGGGATCTCTCTGTTCCAACACATAGTAATTTGCTCTCTTAACCGTTTCCCACGAGTCTTCACCTGGTACCTTGTGTGGGCCACAACAGGACCACATGTGCTAAAAGATCTGGCCTCACTCTGCTCGGGAACCTGGCCCTGATGTCCTAAAGAAGCCACAGAGATGTTGAGGTTCATGTAGTTGAGGTTCATGTGGCAAGTGACTCTGAAGACAGATGGGAGTCTCTAAACCATTTCCAGCACTATGCTGATGTACTCAACTCTGATGGGGAAAGTGAGACTTGGGAAAGCTCAAGAACTTGCCCAAGTCCATAAGGCTGGGCTCCCGCTCTGGCAGCAGGATGTCACGTCAGGCAGGACCAGAGTAATAACCACCGCTTCCCCCTGTCTTGATCTGGTTAAGCTCTCTCACAGCAGCAAGGTGGAGATTGGCTGGAGGAAGGGAGGGACTCTCTGAATGGAAACTCAGATCTAATGAATACATTAAAATAAAGAAACGAGAAAGAACAACATTGGGTGCACATACATGCCTGCAATGGGAGTTTTGGTTTCTTTGTGAACTCAGTTATGTTATGTAAATATGTTTTTGTTTTAATCCCAAGTATGGGATGTTAGTTTGGGCTTTAGTTTGTCCATAGCTGATAACTGTCACATGCCAGGCATGGCCTTTGACAGTTGGTAACAGCCTGCCACCTGCAGCAGGGAGAGGGGCATGGCCCAGGACTCAGAGGATATAAATATGCGAGCCCAGAAAGAGAATGTGGCATGTGGTGGTGTCAGCGTGTGGTGTGTAGCAGTTTGAAGAGACCAGAGATGGACCGTGTGATGGTTTGGAGCAGACAGACAGAGAGAAATGCTTCAGGGCACAGCAGCTTAGAGACTGCTTGCTGCACATTTGCTGTCGACAGGGATTGGTATATCCCCCCAAAGACCCGTCGGCCCTAAGCAGCTGGGAGAAGTAAAGGGGTCTGCACTACACTAACCTCTCTCCTCTACCTAGGGTTGGGGGTTGGAAGGGAAAGGCTTAAGGAACCTCAATAAAATAGAGTTTAAAAACAAGCTCTTCATGTGCCAGCGCCCTGTGGACAGGGGGAGCCAGGTCTGCACGAGGGAGCCCCAGGTCTAGTTCCCGACCTTAAGTAGCTCAGAGATCAGAGTAGGGCCAGGCAGGCGAACAGATGCATCAGACAGGATGCTGGAAGTTGTACTGGGAGTACCAGAAGGCTGAGGGGAGAGGAGCAAAGAGATGGCAGGAGGCTGGAAAGGCGGCTCAGCAGTTCCGAGCGCCGGCTGCTCTTCCGGAGGACCCTCGCTTGAATGCCCGCACCCACACGGTGGCTCACAACTGTCTGTAACTCTAGTTCCAAGGAATCTGATTGGCCTCTTCTGGCCTCTCTGGGCACCATGTACACACAAGTAGTACAGACACACATGAAGGCAAAACACTCATACACATAAAATAAAATAATAAAAACTACGGCAGGCGGTACAGAAGGGGCTGGGAGCCGTGGCCAGCAGAGAGGAGGTGGTGACGAAGGACCTGAGTCCAGTGGGAGAGAGGGAACAAGGCACTGTGGACCAGAGGGGCTCCTTGCCCCTGGCCCCACAAAGTCCAAAGTTCAAAGAACTTAGGGGCAGGCATTCCCCCAGCGCTGAGCACTGTCTGCTGCCCCCGGAGGAAAACCAAGGCTGACCAAACACAGCCGAGACACTGCAGCATCTGGATTCAGGTACCTTGGCTGCAAGGTATATCCCCATGCCAGGCTGATGTTCTCACGGAGAGAGTGGAGAAGACAAACACCCCTCATGCAGCGGTCCCAGCCCAGAGGATGTATTATTTGAAGGGGGAAAAAAATCCCAACTCATGTCATGTCTAGTGTGAGTCACCCAAGCTTATTTATAACTGAGGAGATCTGAGAACATCATGAAGGTCCCACCAAGGGAGCTGGCGGGAGCTGACTACTCCGCCGTAAGCAGGAATATCGTTGGCCTTTGCAAATGGCAACTCTGGTCATCAGGATGGGGGTCATAGGGGACATTAGCCCTATTGTCAGCATTAAGAGAAAAAGACTCTCCAACATGACACAGCCGTATGATTCCAACATAAAAATCACACAGCAGCCAGACAAGGGCTCTGGAGACCAGGCTGGTTTTGGTTGCACATGCTCGGAATCCCAGCGCTTGGGAAGTGGAGGCAGGGGAACCAGGCGGTCTAGTCATCTTTAGTTGTATGGAGAGTTGAAGGGACTATAAAAGGATGTGCCCCCAACTTATCATAGACCTTTCCAGTGACAGAATGGAATTTGGGAGCTGACTGAAACCACAGCAGGATGTCTACAGGGGGTCCCAGGCCAGGCGTGACAAAGTTCTGGAATGTCCTTGGAGTCTACAAACCGGGCTGAGATGGGAAAGTACCTGGCCAGCTAGGTCACAGCAGGCCAGGCAGGATCGAGTGGCACAGCAGAGTAAGGCACCCCTGCATGTCAGGGTGTAGGTGCTGAGGACAAAATCCTCAGTGCTGGTTGGCAGGACCAGGAAGCAGAGCTGAAAAGCCCCAGGCGGGTGATGTGCGATGATGACGAATATATGTTTATTGATTGGGTGTATGGAACTTTGGTGGAAGTGAAGTCTAAACAGGTTAAAGAGGGAGGAGAGGGACTGTAACAGCAGCTTTTATTTTATTTTTGGAGACAGAGTCTCCCTATAGACCTGGATGTCCTGACACTCACTATGTAGTCAAGGCTAGCCTTGAGCTCACAGAGATCCACCTGCCTCTGCCTCTGAAGTATAGAGATTAAAGGCATGTGACATCACACCTGGCCAAAGAATAGCTCTATACCTGTATACAGATCACTACCTACTAGGTGTTGCTTAAGCTCTTCCCACACACTGGGCCTCCCTGAGTCCTGAGAATCATGATGTCCCCATTTTTCGGATGAGTAAGCCGAGAGGCAAAGAATCGACTACGGTCATCTGCACTCTCTTTAGATTTCCACCTGAGACACAAGGGCTTAGCCACACAGAGCAAAGAAGATGGTCAGATCCAAGGACTAGCGTGCACAATGGCTGGGAGGGCTGTGCGACACTGTGAAGACCAGTGGGGCTGCGGATGAAAAGGGAAGTCTGGAGACTGAGAAAGGTGCCCCCGCCATCCTGAAGCTCAGCCCTGGCCAGTTGAGCCTGCACTGCAGTAAGAGCTGCTGTGACAGGGAACCTTAGACTAGGGGGTTAGGGAATCTGAGATAATTTCCTGACCCAATACTGTCACTTTCCTCACTGAGGCCCGATTCCGTCATGGTGAACAGGGAGGGAGATATCTGGAAAAAAGATGACAGCTATGTCTCAGTCATGACACCATCCACCACATGGTATCAGGGGCTATGGGACTATGCTGGAGTGCCCAGGCCATCTCTCAGCTTAGGGCTTCATAAAAGCATCAGAGAAGGGCAAGAGTGATTCCTAGACACTCACCATCCCTGAGCTGGGTGAGTCTAGCATTGTCTAACATTGGCAGACTCCAGGAGGGACCTCAGGTGAGTGGATTCCATGCCACAGGCTCATCCCTAGGGAATAATGGGTTAAGAGTCTCCTGGGAAATCACTCATGTCAAACAGAGGAAAGATGTTTGTTTGTTTTAACAGAAATGTTGCTAGGCATGGCAACACGTGTCTGTAACCTCTGTTCTTAGAGAATAGAAGCAGGTGAATCATGAGCTCAAGTCCATCCTTGGCTACATAAAGAGTTCAAGGCTATGGGGTTGGAGAGATGGCTCAGCGGTCAAATCACTTGCTATGCAAGTGTGAGGATAAGCGTTTGGGTCCTCAGAACCCATGTAAATGCTAGTGTGGAGCACATGGCAAATGCCTGTGATTCCAGCCCTGGAAAGCAGAGACCGACATTCCCCAGAGCAAGCTGGCTGTTGAGATTATCCAAATCAGCCAGTTCTGAGTTTCACTGAGACACTGCCTGCCTCAACGGATAAGGGGGAAGAGCATGGAAGGATGACTCCTGACATCAGCCTCGGTCGCCATATGCACATCTACACATGTGATGGCTGTACCCCCTATGTATGCCCACACATGCATTCATGCACACACAATGCAGGAAAATATCTTTTGAAGCCAACTTGGCCTACATGAGATCACGTCTAAGAAACAAACAAAAACACACAAACCAAACCAAAGAAACAGAAAAGAATCCATTGTAGCGAAAAGATGAGGAGACCCCGAATGGGTTCCAGGATGACATCCCCATGGCTGAGCGACCTGTTACTCGTGTCCAGCTGACCCCTCCCATCCCAGGCTGGTGCAGCTGCCTGCAGCTGTGCTCCTTGTCTGGGAGACTCACCGCTCAGATGATATTCTGTCACATCCACGGCCATGATGTCCTCTGCAGTGACAGGGGCTGGAACGGCAAGTAGAGTCAGCAGTGAGCAGGGTTCAGAGCATCACATTCCTAACTCAGCGGCCTGTTCCCCGAGTTCACACTCAGCTGCTCGGGGGGACATGCCCAGAATGGTTGCTACCCTAGTGTACCCCTCTTCTCCCTCCCGGCCCCCCTCCTTTCTTCTTATGACTTATTATTGAGCAGATGTGCTGGCATGCGCCTTTAATCCCAGCACTCTAGAGGAGGAGACAGGAGGCTCTCTTCCTGTTCAAGGCCAACTTGTTCTACAAAGAAAGCTCCAGGCCAGCCAGGGATACCCAGTGATACACACACACATTCTCTCTCTCTCCCTCAAAAAACAAAAAAAGAAGTTTAAAAATGTATGTGCCTGGGTGTTCTGCCTGCATGTATGTTTGTGGAACATGTACATGCAGTATCCAAAGAGGCCAGAAGAGGGCATCAGAGCTTCTGGAACCAGAGTCACAGAGCGTTGCTAGCTGTCATGTGGGTGCTAGAAACTGAACCCATGAGGGTCTCTGCAGTCTGCAACTGCTATCTCCCCTACTGCACAGCACCCGCCCACCCTCCTTTCTTTTGAGAAAGGGTTTCTCTATGTAGTCCTGGCTGTCCCGGAACTCATTATGTAAATCAGGCTGGCCTAAAGTTCCAGAGCTCGACTTGCCTTGGCCTCCCCAGTGCTGGGATTGAAGGCGTGTGTCACCACGTCTGGCCTCTCCTTCCCCTGCTTTCCACCTCTCTCTCTCCTTCTTTTCCTCTACCCCCCTCTCCTACTTCTTTGTTTGTTTGTTTTGCTTTTCGAGATAGTTTCTTTGTGTAGCAAGAGCCCAGCTGTCTGGACTCTAGAGCAGGCTGGCCACGAACTCACAGAGATCTGGCTGTCTCTGCCTTCCTGAGTGCTGGGATTAAAGTCATGTGCCACCACCGAGCCCCTCTCTCCTAGTTCTTGAAACGAAGTGACCCAGGCTGGCATAAAACTCAATCTTCTTGCCTCAGCTGCCTGAGTGTGGAGATTACAAGCATGGGCTACCATGTCTGGCCCCAAAGGTACTCTTGTTCCTGGCATTTTCAAAACCAGGGAATAAAGGCAGGCATGGTGGTAGACACTGTAATCCCAGCACTCAGGAGGTTGAGGTAGGCAAATTATCATGTTGGAGACAGTCTGCGCCACATAAAGGAACACATAAAATGGTGTTTTAAGCTTTTTGGGAAAGGGGCTGAAACAGGATCTCATATAGGTCAGGCTGGCCTTGAACTTGCTATGTAGCCGAGGCTGGCTTTGAACTACTGACCTGCTTTCATTTACCTCTCAAATGCTGGGCTTAAATACGTGCTCCATTATGTCTGGATACTAAAACCTGTTTTTGAATGTGTGTGCAGGTGCACTAACCCCTGTGAGCACATATGAAAGCCAAAGGTTGATGTCAGGAGAGAGCCCCGAGTGCCTCCTGACTTGTTCCTGTTTTCAGGGCCTCAATGCCCCGTATTCCGCCACCTTGCCTTGTCAATTACAAACACGCTTTTTCTTCCAGTGCTAGGGATCTGTAGTCAGGTCTTCATGCTCACATAGCACACACTTCGCCTCCTGGGCCATCTCCCAGCCTCCTACAGTCTCTCAATCTCTCTGCCTCTTCTTTTTGTCTGTCTCTCTCTCCTCCCCTCCAAGACAGGGTTTCTCTGTGTAGCCCTGACTATTCTGAAACTTACTCTGTAAACCAGGCTGGCCTTAAACTCAAAGACATCTGCCTCCCTCTGCCTCCTGGGTGCTGGAATGAAAGGCATGCACCACCACTGCCCGGCCTAAAGTCTCTTTAAGCATTCTAAAACTCATTTAGGGTTGCTAGATAAAGCACAGGATACCCATGGGCACGGCAGCTTCAGATTCACTTTTAGTGTAAGACCCTATTATACATGGGGCATATTTATGTTAAAAACGATCCAGTTATTTACCTGCAGCTTGCATTAGCAGGTGCTTTTATTTGCCAGCCCAGTCCCTTCGCCATCCTAAAGCAGCAGATGGGAACAGAGCCTGCTCATTAGGACAGGACACTTAGAGTCTCAACTGAGGTTTCCGTACAGCTTGGAAAAACTTCAAAAGCGTTGAACTCCCTCAGTAATCTACTCTCAGTCCCTCCCCGAATGGGATGCCCCTGCTCACTCTTGTCTCCTGAGTTCCAAGAACCACGGAGGTCTAAGCTATTCTAGGTGAAGCCCTCAAAGCTTGTACCGGCTATTATCCGGACTCAGGTGACTGTTTATTGTCTTATTATTGTTGTTGCTGGTAAGTTAATCTGGCTTGGGGGGTGTTCTGAGTGGGTAGGGAGAGGAGCTTCTGGAATGGGAGACTAGGATGAGCTGTACTAGTTTTACTCAAGGGCAAAGAAGGCTAAAATTACCTTGCCCCCCTGCTGGGTTCCTTTGCAGTTCATAAGTGCTGACTCCCCCAAAGCCTCCAAGCCCCAGGCAAGGGAAGAGAGGGTAAAGTTGGAACTGTTGGGGGCTTGCTTGGCTCAGGGCATCAGCCTTCCCTTTTCAGAAGAAATTCTAATTAGGCATGCTGGATCTTCCATGTAAGGTTAGTTAGTTTTATGTCAGTTTGACGCAAGCTACAATCATCTGAGAGAAGGGAATCTTGATTTAAAAAAAAAAAATGCCTCCAGAAGATCCATCTGCAGTGGTGGTGCACGCCTTTAATCCCGGCATGCAGGAGGCAGCAGCAGGGGGGATCACTGAGTTCCAGGCCAGCCTGTTCTACAAAGTGGGTTCCAGGATGTCTGTAAAGCCTTTTCTTAATCAGTGATCAGTGGGGGAAGACCCAGCCCATTGTGGGTGGTGTCATCCCTGGGCTGGTGGTCCTGGGTGCTATAAGAAAGCAGGCTGAGCAAGCCATGTGGAGCAAGCCAGTAAGCAGCACCCCTCCGTGGCCCCTGCATCAGCTCCTGCCTCCAGGTTCCTGCCCTGCTTGAATTCCTGCCTTGGCTTCCCTTGTGGACTGAGATTCATGAAGTGTAAGCCAAATAAACCCCAAGCTGCTTTGGTCATGGTGCTTCATTACAGCAATAGAAATCCTAATTAGAACACATCTCTTTAAGGACAAGCTGGATAGGGGCTGGAGAGACTCAGTGGGCACAGCGCGGTTGAGAGCACTTGCTGTTCTTCCAGAGGGGCTGGGCTTTATTCTCACCTACTTGGCAGCTTACAGCTGTCTGGAACTCCAGTCCCAGGGGATCCAGCGCCCTCTTCTGACCTCAAAGAGCACCAGGCACGAACGTGGTACATACATATATGCAGGCAAAACACTCATACACATAAAAGAATAAAACATATCTCAAAACATTAAAAGGGCCAAATAGTAGGAAAAAAATTTCATTACTTTATTTATTATGTCTGTGTGTATGTGTGGGTGCGTGTGTGGAGGTCAGATAGCAACTTGCTGGAAGTCTGTCTTACTTCCTCCAGGGTAGGCCCCAGGGACTGGATTTAGGTCATCAGGCTTGGCAGCAAGCACCTCTGCCCGTGAGCTGTCTCAGCAGTCTCCAGGTTTGTTTTTGTCTTGTTTCTGGGAGGCAGAGTTACTCTGTAGACAGGGGTGGCTTCCAACTCACTGCGCAGCCAAGGATTACCTGGAATTCCTGGCCCTTCTGCCCCCGCAGCCACTAAAAATTTAAAATTGATTAACTGACTTTTTGTTGAGACAGACTCATGTGCCAGGCTGCCCTCAAAGTCCATAGGTAGTTGATAATGACCCTGAGCTTTGGAACGGAAGTTCCTTCCTTCAGCCTCCCCTTCCTGAGGTCTGGGGTTATAGTTATGTGTCACTACATGCAGTTTTACTTGAGGTTAGGGGCTGAACAGAGGACTTCAAGCAAACGAGGTGAGCACTCCACCTCTGAACTACATCCCCAGCACTCATTAATTTTGAGACAGGGTCTGATCATCTTGCCCTGGCTGGCCTTGAATTGCTAGGCTCGGTCGATCCCGTTTAACTCAAGCCCATATGTCCAGCTTGCTTACTTTTAAATATAATCAATTCACACACACAAAAATGCCCACGTGATTCAAGCACACTGGGCTTTGCCTCACCAACCCTTCCAAGCATTCTGCAGGCTTTCTTTGGGGTCAGGGTTCAGTGAGGGAGTGAAGCTGAGACTTGGAGGCATTTTGGGGGAGGAAGTTCTTTCCAGCATGTAGCTTTGGAGTCAAGAATCTGGTCCTGAACACATAGGTCCTGGGGTACACGGCCTTGTGATGCAGGGCAGATGGGGGTATGTAGCTAGCTCCTGGTTCTCCTGATGTTGCTCCCACGTTGATGAGATAAAGAGTTGTCATGGTGATGGGAGGCAGTGCTAAGACAAAAAGGCTTCACCCATCTTGGCTTGAGTGAGCCCCAGGCTTGAGATAATGGTAAGAGCCAACCTCGCTGGGTACATTTAAGCACCGAGCACAATTCTAAGCATCTATGCATATTTGACCCCATTTAACTCTCTTAGCAAGGCATTAGAGTCATGTCTGCTCTGCAGACCAGAGTGCTATGGAATTAATGTGCCACATAGCTAAGAAGCAGTGTTCACTCCTGGCTGCCTGGCTCTGAGCTCCTAACCACCGTGTCTTACAGAGGATAAGCACAGGGTTTCCAAAAAGCTGCCCGAGAGTTGTAGGTTCCAAATGCTCGCTGTAAAAGTCTGGGCTGGCCTTGCCCACAGCAGAAGTGGTTTTGGGTACGCTAAACACAGTGTGAGAACACACACATTCCAGTCTGCCTCAGCCTTACTGCGATTCTGCTAATGCCTGCAGGGTTCTTTGCTGCACATCTGGCAGGGGCTGGCAACAAAAAAGCAAAGACTAAGCAAGGCATGCTACAGCATGCATGGTGCCGGCAGAGCCTCAGAGGGTATCAAGCCTCCGGCTTCTGATATATGTGGGTATGTGGGGGTTAGGGTCAACCAAGGCTGCTCCAGCTCGGACTCCACAGACCTAACCATCTACTTCCCTTATTTCCCCGTGGGAACTGTGATATCTGGGAAGGTATGAATGACTGCCCGGTACATCCCCAGATAGAACTCCCAGCACTGCTGCCAAGAGCCTGAAGCCAGGGCACATCTGCCTACGGAGAGGGAAGAGGAAATAAGATGTCCAAGAGTCTTCAGGGGATCAACCCAAACCCTAGGTTTGAATTTCAGATTAGCCCCTTCATTGACTCACGGCTTTAAACAATTTCCTTAGTCTCTCTCTCTCTGAGCCTCAGTGGCACTATCTATAAAAGGGGCTTAGGACTGGGCTCAGAGAGATCTGTTGGTAGAGTGCTTGCTTAGCATCCAAGAAGACCTGGGTTTGACTCTCCAGCACTGGATAAAACTGGGTGTGGTAGTATGCACCTGTCATCTGAGCAACCGTAAGGTGGAGGCAGGAAGGTGAGAAGTTCAAGGTTGCGCCTACCTTGCGGGAGTGCCAGGAGGGTGGAATGAGAGGTTTAGAATGAGAGAACTTGGCCAATATCAGCTGCTGTGGTATAGGCTTGGCCAAAGCATGGAAAGCCCCCTGGCTTCCGGTATGAGCAGAACCATCATGGGAGCATCACTTTCAACCTGCTGATGTGGTTTTTGTTTAAATTTTTATGTATATTGTGTTGGGGGTGGGGTGGGGTTGCCTGTGTGTATGGCTGTGTACCGTGTGTGTGCCCGGTACCCACAGAGGCCAGAAGAGGGCCTCAGATGCTCTGGAAAAGCAGCCAGTACTCTTAGTCTTTGAGCCATCTCTCCAGCCCCTGAATTCTATTTTATATGAGTGTCTACATGACTGTGTATGGATGGGTATATGTGTGTGTAGGTATAGAGAAGTCAGAAGTCAACCTCAGGTTTCCTTGGGAGCTGAGTCTTTGAGCCATCTCTCCAGCCCCTGAATTCTATTTTATATGAGTGTCTACATGACTGTGTATGGATGGGTATATGTGTGTGTAGGTATAGAGAAGTCAGAAGTCAACCTCAGGTTTCCTTGGGAGCTGTCTACTTTTTTGTTTTGTTTTGTTTTTTTGAGACAGGGTAGTCCTGAACTCCTGGAACTCACAGAGATCCACCTGCCTCTGCCTCCCAAGTGCTGGGGCTAAAGGCGTGTGTCATCATGCCCAACTCTACTTTGTTTTTTGAGACAGGGTCTCTCACTGTCCTGAGGCTTGAGGATTAGTCTAGGCAGTCAGCCCAGGGAAGGGAACTGCTTGTCTCTGCCTCTCCAGTGCTGGAGTACATGGCTGCTGGAGATTGAACTCAAGTCTTGATTTGTACTTGGCAAACATTTTACCTACTGAGGTATGCCCCTGGCCCCAAAATATGATGTTTTGGGGTTTGTTTTGTTTTTTCTTTTTAATGATTTTCAAGACAGGCTCTTACTATGTAGCCCTGGAACTTGCTCTGTAGACCAGGCTGACCTTGAACTCAGAGGTCTGCCTGTCTCTGCTGGGATTAGAGTCATGTACCACCACTGCCCAGCTTCAAATTATGTTTGTTTTTTTTTTAACTGAAAAGTTTTCATTTAAAAATAAAATTCAGAAAAAAGGGGGGTGCTAGGTGTTTAGGTCAGTGGGAAAGTGCTTGTCTAGTATGTGTGAGGCTCTGTCCCCAGTACTGGAAGAGAGAAAGGGGGGAAAGAGGGGAGGGTCTTCCTGCTTCTCTTGAATAGTGGTAAAGCACAGCCAGTCTGCAGGGCACGCTCCCTGCCCCTAGTGATGTCAGGTGTTCTGACAATGCTGATATCGTCTCGTGCTCCTGGGTTGAGACCGGCCCCTCCCATCCCACTGTTAACTTTTAGAAGCTACTGGAAATACCCCTATTCATAAGCTAGTCTTGGGATGAGCTCAGAGAGGTTAAATGACTTGCCCAAAGCCAGCAGTGAGGGCTTTTGTCTAGTGTTCCTGCTCTAGTAGCTACAAAACCCTACCCAGAACTTCCCACAAAGACACTCTGGGACAAATCTCCTTATACTCCCCACCTGGTGGAGGATGGGCTCAGAGAAGGCAGCAAATGGGCCCAGTGTTGCCCAGCCACTGCACAGGGAGCTGAGAACATCAGCCTTTGCAGCAAGTGCCCTTCTTAATAGCTTTAGTCATGACCCTGGAGACCCTTGGCTCCATCTCGCCCCAGGCAACACCAGCAGATTCCCATTGGCAGCCCGGAGGTTGCAGCTTTAGCTAGGGCTAGCATGCTGACAAGGCATTTGAAGGCCAGGGAAGCCAGTGGCCAGAGCTGGCACTTTTCATACAAGCAGGGGCCAGCTGGGGATGTTCCAAGGCCCTCATCTAAGCTAAGAACAGTCTTAGAGCATCTTGCTCCTTGAGGACCCCTCCCTACCCCAATATACAGTCAGCCCCACGGTCTACACCGCCTGGAGCAGTGTTCATTGAGAACAGCCCCGGTTTCACCATTCTGCTCCATAGTACCCTCCTTGCTGCCTCCGCATCGCTGCCTCCACATGGCTTAATTCCAAGCCCGGTGCATAATTGGTGCCCACCAGACCTGGTGACTGAATAAATTACTGGTTCCCCATTTTGTACATGGGGAAGATGGGTGCCACACACACCTCAGCACAGCAACTCTGGCCTTTGTATCAGTGAAGAATGGCTCTGAGCGTGCTGACTCCCAACCGGGCCTTGTAGGTCCGTGGGATGGGCAGGAAGCACCAACATCCTACTGAGCTGGAATCTGACCATAGGCAGAGGCTGGCTCCCCAGCTCGTCAGAGAAAGGGCTTTCCAGGAACTCTGTGTGTAGACCCAGTGACCCTGAGTGGAGTCCCCCTCTGCACTTCGCCCCTGTCCCCCGATCCCCGCCCCATCACACCTTGCTCAGTGCCCTCACATCATGCCAGGCACTGTGGTGACTCTCTTCACCTCCACCTTGGCACCAGCAGGTAATAAGGATGCGGAGGGGCTGTCTGAGGGAGCCTTAGTCCTCCAGGCTGTGAGTTTCTTCAGGGACTTTTAGGTTTGAAAACCTTTGCAAGTGCCTCCTTCCCCCACAACACTTTCTGAGTAAGCACATCCTGGTGCCACCCCCCTCCCCAGACACCCGCAGAAACCGCAGTACAGACCGGCTGGGGGTGGGTGGCAGCTGACATTGGGCACCTACTGTGTGCCAGCACTGTACCAGGGACTTGCCTGGTGTTAGCTCAGGAAATCTCCCTGCAGCCCTGGAAATGGGGGACGGGTGGCCCAGCAGCCGAGGCCCCGGCTTCCATAAGTGTGAAAAGTGACTTGCCTAGAGTCACTAGCACTCACTGGACCTCAGGCTGGGAGCCCCCCACCCCCCTTTCTGGGCTGCTTGAGAAAGATTTCAGATTGCACAATGAAGATGGGAGAGGGGGATAGAGAGTAGGGGTGGGGGTTAGGGGGTGGGGGGTAAGGAAGGGGGGGTGTAATTGTTATTGTCCTGCCCTTACTGGGAGGGCTGTGTTAACATCTAGGTGGGTCTCCTTCCTTTGCAGAGCCTCATATTTTCTTTTCCATTTCTACTGAGAGGGACTTCTGCGGCAGCCCTTCAAGCCCTGGCTTGATGGTTCAGGTGTAAGTTTCCCAGTGGGCCCAACCGACTGTAAGGGGAGACACAGTCCCTCAGCAGCAGCATGCCCACCAAGGAGACGGCTCAGGGCCGGTCATCCACAGTGCCCTCTGCTGCCTCCAGGTTCAGCTCCAGTCCACATACAGCCCCAAGGAAGGTGCAGGTCCCCTTAGGCGCTTCCCGCAGCCCCAGGCCTCCTGCAGAAGAGGTGCGATGGCTCCCTACGATGCTGACAGTTCCTGCAGATCCTCACACCCTTCAGCGGATCTGGGAACCAGAAGTTTGGGGGGGGGGGGGCTGAGTAAGGACCCTCGGCGGGATGTAAGGCCAGGTCAGGGACAGTTAGGACGGCCAAGGTGCTGAGTGCGAAGGTGAGGGGCGTGTGCGGTGTGAGGGCTCAGGGGAGGTATGTAAACAGCGGGGTGAACCGCGTGTGTGCACACGGTGGCCGGGCGGGCCGGCGCCAGGCGCTGCGCAGTGCGTGGAGTGGCTGGGCCCGGGAAGGGTGCCGGGCGCGCTCCGTGCCCCGCGTTGGTGTGCAGACGCACAGAGTGTGAGGGTTCCCCACCCCCGACCCCCGGGTTTCGGGTGCAAGGAGAGGAACTGCGTGCGTCCGTCCGTGCCCGGGGCGCTCGCACCTGCCGCGCTCCGGGGAGTGGGGGGCGGGGTGCCTACTCACCCCGGGTTCCGCCGAGGGGCCGCGGGTCCGACTCCGGGGTCTGCTCCGCCGCTCCCGCGCCGGCCTCCCGCCGTCGGCTCGCACAGCGCCCGGCCGCCTGCTGCTACGCCACCCCTGCAGTGTCGCGGGGAGCCCGTCTCGCGCCGGAGCCCCGCCGCACGGATCGGGGGCTCCACGGCGCCCGGCGGCCGAATGGAGCAGCGCCGCAGTCCGGGCACGCTCCCAGGAGCCCGCCGCGCGCTCCCTCTCGCGCTCGCCGCCTGTCCGCCCGCCTGCTCCTTCCTGAATTTAAAGTGACAACCCCGAGCGCTTTCCCTACTCCAGGGAGCGGATCTGAGTCGGAGATACCCAAGCAGGAGGGTCCTGGGGGGGTCGGCCAAGCCCAACCTGCGATCGCAGGCCGGTGGACGCGTTGGGTAGGGAGCTTTGTACTGCCACGGGCGTACCTTACCCCCTTTATGTTGTTCTGCTTCTAGACCTCAGTTTCTTTATCTGTAAAATGGACTCAAAGGAGCCACAGAAAAAGCAGGCCAACCGCAGTGCGGCCAGCGGTGTTTCCTTCTCTGAATGACTAATACTCCCTTCCTTGATAACATTGTGATTCTAGGCTATACCAGTCCAGGTCGCTTACCCAAATCATCGTTTGTAAACTCTGCAATGACCTCATCCGTGGCCACTCCTTTTTTTTTTTTTTTTTTTGAGAGGGGATCTCACTATATGGCTTTGGGTGTCCTGAAACTCCCTATGTGGATTAGGCTGACCTCCAACTCTTCTGCCTCCCAATTGCCAGGATCACCACCTGACTCAAAGCCTTTCTTTTTTAACCTCTTAAGTGTCTTACTTTCCTTTTCCAGAGGAATGAATGAATCATTCAGGAGATATTTATGACGCCCTCACCCAGGCTCCCGGCATTGTGCCAGGCCGTGGGCGATCTTCCATCTTCCGGGAACAAGGGACAGGTCCCTTCCCTGCCTGCGCAGTCTGGCAGGGAGGGGGGCTGGGTGTTGCACCCCGAGGGGCGGGGCGGAGGACTTGTGTTCTGGACACAGAACTGCCGGCTGGGAAGGCACCTGACTAGGTCTGGGGGATGGAGGATATGGGGTCTGGTGGAGAAGTTGAAAATCTCAAGGGAGAGCCAAATGTGGAAAGGCTGGGCTGTGTGGAAGCAGGATGGAGAGCAGGCAGGCAGGCTTGGTCCAGGAGACCAAAAGGAGGCTGCAACTTCATCCTCGCTTGCATGGGCACCATCGTTTCCACCGCATTTTCTGGACCTGAAAGAAAAAAGAAACGGCATTAGTTATGCAAGCAAGTGCCAGAAGAGGGTGACAGATCCCTCGGAACTGGAGTTGCAGGTGAGCTACCCCATGTGGATGCTGGGAACTGAATCCTGGTCCTCTCCAGGAGCCACTGCTCCAGCACCTGAGTCCATTTTCTGTGAGCACAGGAAGGCCCAGGGACTTAAGCAGACTTCAAAGGGCTTCTGTTGGAGGAGCCAAAGAAAACGGTATCTGCCGGTTCACTTCTGGTGCGACTCCAAGGGGGATGCTGCTCAAACTGAAATGACCTTGAAATGAAATCTCGTTTGAAACCCTTCAGGCACCACAGACAAGTCCACACGCACATCTAGAGATGAGAACGCTGGCAGCAGCTCCAAACCGGAGACACTGAAAGCCCACCGACAGCTGCACGTGCAGGTCGCCAGGCTTGGCAGCAAGTGCGTTTACCTACCGAACCATCTCACCGGTCCTCACCCAGCTGAGGCCGGGCTTGAACTCAAGAGCCTCCTGGGATTGCAGGCACGTGTCACTACTCCTCAGCACTGACTTACATCTCTTTCACACACTGATGGACTAAGACACATTCTGGGGTGTTGTTCCTAGTGTGGATCTCAGTGATAGTCTTACACAGATGTGCCCCATGGGAAACCCCATGGTACCATACACTTTTTTTTTTTTTTTTGCATGTGTGATATGCTCCAATGCAAAAGAGAGCTTAATGTGGCCACAGGGCTGCACTTGAAACAGAAGTCGATCTCCTCCTGTGGTTCACGGATCCTAGCGAGTGGGTCCTGCCGGCCTTTCTCACCCATCACACCACCAACCCTCTCACCTACCAAGGCCCCGCCTCCCATGCCTTCTGGCGTTCTTGACATCTGCCAAGTCATTTTCTGCCTCAAGACTCTTGCCTGCTAGTACCCCTCTCTACAAAGTGTTTCCCCTGCTCTCACTGAGAACTGTTTTTTTTTTTTTTTAAACAGAGTCACTATATACACCATGCTGGCCTCAAATGCAGAGACCTGCCGGGCTTTGCCTCCCTAGTGGAGGGTGAAAGGGCTGTCCTTGAACTCTTGATCCTCCTGCGTAACCTTGTCAGTTCTGGGGTTACAGGTGCGTCCTCCACTCCTGGCTAGAATCCCTGTGCTTAGATCTCTGCTTGGGCTGACTTAGGCGGTCTTCTTCCTTGTGGTGCACGGGGCAGATCCTGACCCCTGAGATAGTGTTGACCATGGGATAGGTTCACAACGAACGCTTGGTAAGTGAATAAAGTGCTAGAGGAGTGGGGCTTGGACCCCAGCTCAGACAAGGGAGGGACGGGCACACCTAAGTGTCACTCATGAGGCCACTGGGGACCTGAGACACTGGGGGTTCCACACAGGTCATGCTCGGACCAAGCTCTCCTCTGGGGCCTAGGAACACCCCTCCCAGTGCCAGGCACAGAGGCTGCTCCAGAGGACACGGCCTCCAGGGCCCACACTCCGCTGGGGTCCCTCGCTGTGTGTAATTCCCCTACTCATCAAGTGCTCAGACCACAGTGGCCTCAGAGAAGCACATCACCTCTGGCCAGAAACTCTCTCGACTTTGGGAATGTCCTCAGCACGAAAAGGTCCCAGGGGACTTAAGGTTGTGGGCAGGGGCACCAAAACCTGATCACTTGTGTTTCATCCCAAGTCCCCACATTGTGGAAGAACAGAACAAACTCCTGCAACCTGTCCTCTGACCTCCACACACTTGGTACGCACACACCCACACACATAAGCACAAAAACTAACCGAGTAAAGTGTAATAATAACAGGAATAGAGTCCAGGTTAAAAGCCAGATAGATGGTGGGTCAGGCTTCGCAATGTAAGCAACTCCGTGAAAAGCAGGGACACCACAGTTAAGACTGTCCAAAGGGCCCCTTGTCAGACCCATGGAGCTGTAGTGTGGGGTTTGCCTCCAGAGAATAAGGGCTAGCCAAACCCCGGGCTACCATTGTCTGGAGATAGGACTGGAATGTGGGCTCCAAGGCCAATGTTCCAGTAAGCAACTGGCCACTTCCCAGATCCCGGGGCCACTTGTCGAAATAACCCTTGATGGCCCAGCTCTGTAGTTTTCCGATCAGACAGATGGAACTTGAACTTACACACCAGGCAAATGGGTTCTCTGTCCTGCCTGACTCCATGCCTTCCTCTACAGGATGAAAAGGAAGCCATTGGTCTCCTCTCAAGCAAGCGGGTGAATTGGATGGTGTTGGCACACCCTCAGCACTCAGGAGGCACCACTACTGCCTCTTCATATTTCCTTTGAAACAATAATAATGGAATTTAGGAGTAGAGTGTGGTGGCACACTCTTGTAATCCCTAGCACTTAGGAGATAGAGGCAGGAGGGTCAGGAGCGTAAGAGCATCCTCAGCTGCATAGGGAGTTCAAGGCCAGCTTGGGCTATATAGGTGATCCTGTCTCAGAACAAAATAAACAACAATGAAAAGTAGATAGTGTTTTCCTCCGTGTAAGGCTCATTATAAAAATACTCAGTGAAGAGCTGTGTTAGGAAAGTGTGGGGCCCTGACTCTGGCACTACGGAGCCCATTATCCTGGCTTCAAATCATGACCTCTTTTACTCCTAACGTGACCTTTAATTTCCAGTAAGCAACATAAAACAGATGAAAGTGGTGACATTTAGGAAATTTCCTTAAAATTGTGACAGGTGTCCCCTGCAGGGTGTCTGGGCAGCCAGTTAGCATAAAGCCGGAAGGAGCCTGGCAAGACGGAGGGCATGAGCTCAGGGTTGAGCTCAGGAGACCCTAGGGCTGATAAGGCTCAGGTACTGCCCACCTCCAGCTCCATGCCAAGGCCCACTGCCTGTACACTGTCCAACTCCAGGTTCCAGCCTGTGTTGCACATCAGAGCTGGAACCTGGACTTGGGCGAGGTGATCACAAGTTATGCTGACATCCTCTCCCTACGAATCGAGATCGGAGCAGAATGAGCCCAGGTGTTTCCATGATGAGGAAAGAAAGAAGACGGACAGAGACAGCCCAGTGGGTAAAGTACTTGCCATGCAAGTGTGCAGCCTGAATTAGATCCCCCAATCCCACATAAAAAAGCTGAGCGTGGTGATGTCCACTTGCAATGCCAGCACTAGGCTAAGTGGGTGGAGGCAGATGGATCCCTGAGGCTAGCTGGCCAGTCAGCCTAGTCAGCCTGGTGAACTTCAGCCAGTGAGAGCCTGTCTCAAAACAAAAACAAAAAACCAAAGCAGGAGGCTAGAGACATAGGCCAGTGGTTAAAAACATCTACTGAACCCCCAGAGGACTTGATTTTTGTTTCCAGCCCCCAGCACCCACTTTGTTGAGTGGCTCATGATTTCTAAAAGCTCAGCTCCAAGGGACCCAGTCACCTCTCACGGCTTCCACAGGCACTTGCACCCATGTACCCATTACGTACTCACTCACATACACACTTACACATAATTTAAAAATAAAATCTAAAAGCATGATGCACACCTTTAGTCCCAGTGCTCGGGAGGCAGAGGCAGGCAGATCTCTGTGAGTTCAAGGCCAGCCTGGTCTACAGAGTGAGTTCCTGGATAGCCAGGGCTACCCAGAGAAACCCTGTCTCGAAAAAAACCAAAATAAATAAATAAATAAATAAAATAAAAATAAATCTAAAAAAAACTCAAATGGAAGGCTTACCTGAGGAACAACAGCTGAGACTGGCCCCCCTGACCATCCTTATGTATTCACACACAGGTGCACAGACAGGTACTTACACATATACAAACATATACATACATGTGTACATGCACAATTTATACATATGGAAGATTCCTCCTGATGGTAGTTCCTAGGATTATGTTTCTTCTTCCAGCCTTTCACCACAGATCTGGGGATAAGTCAAGAACGCCTGGGTAAATAGCCCCATTGCTGTCCCTCGCCTGTTTCTCAGCCGCTCACCATCCCTCAGGCCATATGCTTGAAGCTTCAGCCAAAAAAACGCCTCACTCACTGCCCCCTAGACACACTGAACCCTCCCCTGCCTCCACATTTTGCGCAGTGTTAGTTCCTTTTGGCTTGAGATTTCCTCAGTCTGCTTTCCCGCAAAGGTCTCATTCACACTTTTCTCAGACCTTCAACAAACCCTGTCCCGTCGCAGCTGGATATGATGGTGTATGCCTTTAATGCCAGCAGAGGCAGGTGGATCTAGAGGGAGTCCAGGACAGCCAGGCCACCACAGGAAAACCCTGTCTTGAAAAAAAAAAAAAGACGACAACTCTTCCATAATTGCTCCAACAAGCAGATTACGTCTTCCCTTTGGTGCCTCCCACCAGGATAGTCATGCTCGGCGTCTATTCTGGAATTATTCATTCTCGGCTACTCCTACTGGATGCTGGGTATTTGAAGACCTGATGTCATGTCTTATTCATCTCCAGGTGCTTTCCGCCATCATATACCAGCAGCTTCACCAGTATTAAAAAAATAAAAAATAAAAAACAGAGCAGGCGTGGTGGCACATGCCTTTAATCCCAACACTCAGGAGGCAGAGGCAGGGAGATCTCTGTGAGTTCAAGGCCAGCCTGGGCTACAGAGTGGAACTCTGTTATACACACACAAAACCAAGCACCCACTCGCCGCCCACACACGTAAAATCTTTCTGTGCCAGGCAGAGTGCTGACTCATTTAATCCTCCCAACATCCTCATGACAAGGTTTCCTTGAACAGCGCCTATTTACCCATGAGAAGCAGAAGCCCAGAGAGGCTGGAAAGCATGGCCAAGAACAAGTGCCGGCAGATGGCAGAGGTGGGATCCAAACCAATAATAATAGTAATAATAAGTTAAGGAGCTGATGAACAAACAGAGCAGGAAGGAACCAAAAGGAGGAAAAAGTGTCCTGGCTTTGATCCCTGAGACCCTCATGGTAGAAAGAGAGAACGGATTCCCAGACACTGTCCTGAGACTTCCACCCGTACACCATGGCATATGTGCGCGCAAACACACACACACACACCTGGACTAAATAGATATTTTTGAAAAGCGCTATGAGTGCAGCTCTTCTGGATGGGGGAGGAAGTGTCCCCCACCTCTCCCTAAGGACTGAGAAGGAAAAACCCTCCGTGCAAACCCAGGCTCTTCCTAGATGCAGTCTCCTTCTCCCTCTCCCACGCCCTTATTACCGCCTCCCACTCAGGAACTGAGAGCTCTGTAAAAATAGAAAGCCTGGAGGAGTTTGAAGGGAGCACTGGGCAGAGAGCCCCACCCAGCTGTGACCCCCCCGAGGGTGGTGGCTCTGAGGTCCCACAGGACCTGACGGGGGAGGGTTCTGCTTTGTCTTGGGGGTAGCTTTTTGGGGATCACAGCGCAGCGTGTCTTGGCTTCCTGCTGGATCCCCTTCTGTCTCCTACATACTGGACCACATCTGCCTCTTCATAAACCCAGGTCTTGGCTCTGGCCTGCCTCTTATTATGCCACTCGGCTCTATAAACCTTCCCTACCTATTTCTGGCTCCTCCATTACACCCCGCTCACTTGCTTCCTGGCCTCCTCTCGGGATGCTGGCCCTTGCTATGTCTCTGTGGAGTGACTTCAGATGAGACACAGGACAGCTAGCTCACTAGCTGCTGGTGTAGAAGGCAGGCGGGATAACATGAGGTACCCTCGTGTGGGAGGGGGCAGTGATCAGAGCAGCCACTGGGGAGAGAAACAGTCCTGAGGGATGAGGGTAGACAGTGTCCAGAGAGACCACGCTGTAGACCTACAAGCTTAGGCACTATCCCAGTTTGCCCTTTCTGTCATGGCAAACACCACAACCAAAAGCAACTTGGGGGACAGAGGGTTTATTTGGCTTATGCCTCCAGGTCACCTGTATCATGGAGGAAACTGAGGCAGGAACTCAGGCCAATTCATGGAGGAAAGATGCTTGCCAGCCTGCTCCAAGGCTTGCTTTTCGCTGTCCTTCTTACACAGCCCAAACCTATGTGCTTAGGGATGGCATGCTGCCCTCTGTGGGCTGGGCCCTCCTACTTGGATTAGCAGTCAAAAAAAAAAAATGCCCTATAGAAGAGCCCGGTGGTGCATGCCTGTTATCTCAGCACTTGGAGAGGCAGAGGCAGGTGGATCTCTGTGAGTTCGAGGTCTACAAAGGGAGTCCAGGACAGCTAAGGCTACACAGAGAAACTCTGTCTGAAAGAAAGAAAGGAAGAATGAAAGAAAGGAAGGAAAGAAAAGAAAACGTGCTGTAGACACATCCACAGGCCAACTAAAAGTTCTTTTTTAGGTTATTTATTTTATTTCATGTGTATGAGTGTTTTCTGGGAGTGTGTAAATGGATGTATGTGCACCTTGTACATGACTATGGATGATTGTGAGCCATCGACTGGGTACTGGGAACCAAACCTTGGTTCTCCACAGGAACAAGTACTCTTAACTGCTGAGTCCTCTTTCCAGCCCCATAAGCCAACTAAAAAGGTGTATTTATTTTTATTTTATGTGTGTGAATGTTTGCTTGAATGTCTGTATGTATATATCATATGCGTGTCTGGTGCCCATGGAGGGCAGAAAAGGGTATCAGATGCCCTGGAACTGGAGTGAAAGATATTGTGAATAGCTGTGTGGGTGTTGAGAACTGAACTCAGCTCTTCTGAAAAAGCAGCCATGCTCATTTTTAACTGCTGAACCATGTCTCTAGCCTTCTAACAGGCCAATCTGTTGGAGGAGATTCCTCATCTGAAGCTCCCTCTTACTAAGTGCCAGGCTGACAACCAAGATTAATCATCACAGAGAACCTTTAATACTATTTATTTATTTTAAAAGATTTATTTACTTATTATGTATACAGTGTTCTGCCTGCATGTACACCTGCAGGCCAGAAGAGAGCACCAGACCTCATTACAGATGGTCATGAGCCACCATGTGGTTGCTGGGACTTGAACTCAGGACCTCTGGAAGAGTAGTCAAGTCAGTGCTTTCAACCTTTGAGCCATCTCTCCAGCCCTATTTATTTATTTTTAAATTAAATTATTATTTTTTTTTTGAGTCAGTTTCTCTGAGTATCCCTGGCTGTCCTAGAATCTACTCTATAGACCAGGGAGGCCTTGAACTCAGAGATCTATCTGCCTTTGCCTCCTGAGTGCTGGGATCAAAGGCGTGCACCACTACTGCCTGGCTTAATACTATTTCTTAAGGTTTTGGGACAGACAGCATCTTTGAAGGTGAGTTTTCCTGAACAGATGTCTGACAGGCTCATTGAGTTAATTCATCTTAGAGGGGAGCCAATGTTTTTTTTTGTTTTGTTTTGTTTTGTTTTTACCAGAAAGCCTCCTGCTAGATAGTAATCTTATGATCTTTTGGACAATTAAAGCCGTGTGTCCTCCCACTAGGGGCAAGATGCGGATTTTACTCTTTTCAACAGTAATCAAAGTTCCACACTTTCAGGGCCTAGTTTTACTAGCTGCTAACTATGAGGGTTATATTATTATGAATAATGACTTTCAAAGCCTCCTAATGTCTGGCTGGTTACCTGGATACTTTCTCTACTCCTGTGAAACCATCCCTAAGGTTTTTCTTCCAGAGGACTTGGGTTTGATTCTCCTCATTCATATAGTGGCTCACAATCATCTCTAACTCCAGTTCCAGGGGATCTGACATCTTGTGGGTTTTATTAGACATAAGTTCAGGATCACAAAGAAAGAGAACACCACTCCAACTCAAGTGCTCCGACAAGGCAAACTTTACTCTTGATCATGAGGGGCTGCTTGGAAAGGGAACTCGCAAAGAGAAGAAGTACATTTGGTTTTTGTTCTAACAGACAGTTGCTGTGGCTGAGATTGGACCATACAGTCTTAATTTAATTGGCCAGTCTGAAAAGAATGGCACACAGGAAATAAGGAAGGGGATAAGGGACATTGCTCCAAGAAGAAAGGGGTCACTGCTGCAGGCCATCAAACTCCTGGAATACAGCATGTGTAAACAGATGTTTTACTGGGTAGAGGGATTTAAATATTTGCATAGCAGTTTCACCCTATCAGAGAGAAAAGAGTTGAAGTCCTTGTCCTTTACACATTTTTTTACGGTATAAGATAGAAAAGATTCACATCTGGTTTTCTTACACTTCTTCAGTCACTGATATACACACGGAGGACAGGTAAAGCACCCATACACATGAAACAATAAAATTAAAAATTAAAAACAAAAAAGAAAGAAAATGCCCAAACATGTTTCTCTCAGATAACATCTAGAATTCAGCCTGTGTCAGTCTCAAGAGAAGGCTCTGTCCTGGTTGATGGTGGTGCACGCCCCCTTTATTCCCAGCACTGGAATAGAGGCAGGTGGATCTCTGAGTTCGAGGCCAGCCTGGTCTACTGAGTGAGTTGTAGGACGGCCAGGGCTACCCAGAGAACAACCCCCACCCTGTGGACATTATCCTGTAGTTTTTAGAGAACAATGACAAGAAAGTCTGATTGTTCAGTACAGATGTGGTTTCCCCCTAATACTCCTACTCTGCGCATGTGTGTGTGTGTGTTGTGTGTATGCATGTCCACTTATGTGTGGGCGTGTATGTGAAATTGTGTGTGGGCCAGAGGTTGATGTCAGGTGTCTTCCTCACTTTCCACTGGATTGACTGGATCTCTCAGCAGACCCGGAGTTTACCAGTTTGGCTAATCCAGCCAGCCGGCTTGCCCCGGGGTGTCTTTCTCATGAGCCCTGGGATTACAGCAGGACGCCTGGTTTCTGTATGTGTTCTGTGGATCTGAACTCCAGTCCTCACACTTGCACGGGATGTGCTTTCTCCACTGAGCCATCTCCCGAGCTGCCCGCCCCTCCTCATAGTTTCATTCTGTAGAGAGTTGATTCCACAGACTCAGAACACCCTGAGTTGGGCCATGCCTGTACTGTCATATTGGGATAGAGTTTGCACAACACTGACCTTGCCCCTTAAGTTTGCTCCCCGGCTTTCTCCTCACTTTGGGTTCTTTATTTTAGTGTCTGCTGTTCTGGAGGAAACAGGATATTACTATGCAGTCTAGACTGGCCTTGAACTCTTGAGCCTCTGACCTCAGCCTCCCAAGTGCTGGGATGGTAGGCATGTGGCCCATGCTTGGGTTGCATTAGGTTCTTCAACCTGGATAGCACCTTGTTCTCCTCAGCCTATCAGGGCCTTGCCTGTCATAGCCCTTGAGGACCATGGGAGGAGGACTGGGTCACTGTTTTCTGCCACCACAGAGGAAGTTTGCACACCCATCTGGGACTCTGCCATCTGTCTGAATGGTGTTGCTCCAACAGGCCTGATGGAGATTCCTGGGACTTTGCTGAGATGCATCTTGATCCCACATGCTGTTTCTGCACTGTCCCAGAGCTAGCGTAAGACTTCCCTCCTATAAATGGGAGTTCTGTTATCCCACAGGTGCTCCTGTGCCATGATGGCCCCAGGCTCCTTTATGACAGGGAATTCCTTATTTCTATAAATTTTAATTTTAATTTAATTATATGTATGGGTGTTCTTGCCTATGTGTGTGTGTGTGCACCACTTGCACGCCTGCTGTCCGAAGAGGCCGGAAGACAGCATCAGATCCCTTGGGACTGGAATAACAGGTGGTTGTGAGCTCCTGTGTGGGTGCTGGAAATGAAATCAGGGTCCTCTGGAAGAACAGCCAGTGCTTTTAACTGCTGAGCCATCTCTCCCAGCTCCTCATTTTTAAAAACTTTTTTTTTTTTTGAGACAGGGTCTTTCTATGTGGCCCTGGATGGTCTGGAATTCACTCTGTAGACCAGGCTGGCCTCAAACTCGCAAAGCTCTACCTGCCTCTGCCTCCCGAGTGCTGGGATTAAAAGTGTGTGCCACCACCGCCTGCATCCTTATTAAAACATTTTATGTTATATAAGGTATGCAGTTACAGTCAGCCCTCAGAATTTGTAGGGGATGGGTTCCACAATCTCTCTCAAGATGTCAAAGTTCTCAGATGCACGCATCCTTTGTGTGAAATGAGACAGTATTTCATATAAGCCACACATATCCTTCGGTATACTTCTGTAAATCATGTCCAGATGATTTACAGCAACAAATACAACGTGATGCTGCGTAAGTAGCTCTTATTATGTAGTTGTTAGTGTGTCTACATGGGAGAATATGAGGGCATGTGTGCGTGCAGGCCAGAGGGTCAACAGGGGCATCTTCTGCAATTGCTCCCCACATTATTCTTTTATTAAATATATATGTGCATATATACCTAATAAATAATATAAACAGATTTTAGAAACACACACACACATGGAATGGAGAGGTAGCTCAGTGGTGAAGAGCGCTGTTGCTCTTGCAGAGGACCTGGGTTCAGTTTCCCGAACCCGCCTGGTGGGTCATGCAACCATCTGTAGCTCCGGTCAGTTCCGGGGGATCTGACGCCCTCTTCTGACCTCCTTCTGCACCAGATACACACATGGCACACATATATGCATGCAGTCAAACACTCACACGCCTAAAACAAAACTAACCAGAAAATATTTTTAAATATATTTATTCATTTGCATGTATGTAATAGGTGGGGCTTGCGTGCTACTGTGTGTGTGTGTGTGTGTGTGTGTGTATGTGTGTAGGTCAGAGGACAACTGAGAGTCAATGTTGTCTTTCCTCCTTGTTGAGCAGGGCCTCTCTTGTTTCTGCCACAGGGCCTCACCCCCCAGGCTAGCTAGCCCACAGCTTCTGGCTGGTTCTCCTGTCCCTACACCCCACCTGTGTGGGTTCTAAGGAGCCATCTCCACTCACCAGGCTTGCACAGTCAGCTCTTTTGCCTGCTAAGCTGTCTTGGCCCAGCCTTCCACCTTGTGTTTTGAGACAGCTCCTCTATGGAACCTGAAGCTTTCCGGTTTGGCTAAGCTATGGGCCCCTGCCTTCCCAGCATAGGGATTACAGGTGTGTGCCGCACAGCCAGGGTGTCCTCATGTTTACACAGTGAGCATTTTGCCAACGGAGCCAGCTCTCCAGGCCCTCTTCTGCACTCTTCAGGGAATAAAGGCAAGGAAAAATCTGTGCACGCTCAGTTTGGATGATTATTTTTTGAATATTTTTGATTCACAGTCAGTTAAATCTGTGTATATCAACCCCGCAGATAAGGAGAGCCTGCTGTGTATCCTCATTGTATTAAAAACCAAAAGGCTGTAAGCCTTTAAAAAAAAAACCCAAAAATTGGCATGAAAATGTAACTCTTCATAGCTCTCTAATAAGTGAGCACAGATCATTAGCCTGCAGTTCTGCTTTATGGTGGGGAAATCCCTGAGCCTGTCCATTTAATGCAGGTTACTCTCTTTTTACACTTTAACTTCAGTTTTTTCTTTTTTTTCTTTTCTTTTCTTTTTTCCTGAGAGAGGGTTTCATTTTGTTGTGGCTTGGTTGGTCCGGAACTATGTGGACTAGGCTGGCTTTGGATTCAGAGATCCACCTGCCTCTGCTTCCCTCATGCTGGGATAAAAGGTGTGTGCATCACTACATCTGACTGGAATTTCCTAGTCTATGCTTAATTTTTGTTTTGTTTTATTTTTTATTATTATATTCATGTGTGTGCGTGTGCATAAGGACAGGTATGTGTGCCAAGGCACACAAGTGGAGGTCAGAAGACAATTTTTGGAATCAATTCTTTCCTTCCACTGTGGGATTCATGGATTGAGAGATCAAACTCAGTCCCTCATGTTTTCTCAGCAAGCACTTCGACTGCCGAGCGGTCTCCCCAGCCGACACGGGTTTCTGCTCTGGTCTAGGCTGTTTTAGTTGGCTAATCTTTGATCTATTGACTTTTGTAGACCTCTGATGGATCGTGAACCAGTTTGTCTTCCTGACTCTTCTTCTCAAACAAACAAACGACCTCCCCTCCCCCAAAATAAGCTGGGAGCTGGAGAGGCAGTAGGAGGGAGGACTTGGGTTTGCCTCTCAGCACCTACACGGTTGCTCACAATCATCTACATTTCTAGTTCCAGGGGACCTGATGCTACTTTTGCTTCCATAGGATCCAAGGGTGGTGAAGGGGAGCCCCTGTAGCTTTCTGAGTTTTAAGAGCCCAGACCCAGTCTCCCAATCTGTCTAGTATGAAATTAGACCCATTGAAGACCCTCTCCTGAAGCACTAGGCATCCTGTGTTCCTGAGGAGGCAGAACCTGAGGAGATGGGTCTAAGGGACAGCGGTCTCAGGAGAGTACCAGGCTACCTGGCGGCTGGATATAGGGAAAGGGGCCAGCCTCCCCACACACCCACTCACATTCCCCACCCTGGGCAGCTGCTCAAATTTTTGGCAGTGAGCTCTCTGTGGCTGCTGCCTCTCACTTTCCATCAAAGGCTCCTATGGAGGCAGCTTGTACCCAAAGTGTTCTTGTTTGGACATGAAAAGTCTGATTTGGAAGCCAGAGGTAAAGTCGGGCATTCAAAGGTTCGCACGGAGGTTGGTGAGATGGCTCAGCAAGTAGAGGCGCTTGCTCCCAAGCCTGAGTCTGATCCTTGTGACACACAAGATAAGAGTGAACTCCAGGAAGTTGTGCCCCGACCTCCTCAACGCACCGTGGTACAAAAGTGCCCCATAAGCAAATACAGTGTAAGAAGTTAAAAAATCCAAAACCAAAACACATCAAAAAGAAACTAATGGGCTGGAGAGAAGGCTCAGCGTTAAGAGCCTGTACTGTTCTTGCAGAGAACTGGAGCCTGGTTCCCAGCACCCATGTAGGGCAGCTCACAACAAACTATAACTCAGCTCCAGGGGATCCAATGCCTTCTTCTGGCTTCCCTGGACACCTGTACTCGTGTATGAGTGTGCGTGTGTGCGTGCACACAGACACCCACACAGACACGCACACCCACACTTGAAAATAAAAATAACAAATTAACCCAAATCCCATGGTTCACTCACACATTTAATCAGATTTTGGAGGCAGACACAGAACTGAAGCAAGTTCAAAGCCAGCCAGGCCTACATAGTGAGATTCTGTGTCAATAGCCAACCAACGAAAACAAACAAGAACAACAGCAAAACAAAACCAAACCAGAAGCTGAGTAATGACTTCTCTATCCCCTGCATCTGCCTTCCCAGGAGACAGTGCAGGCAAAGGCCAGGCAGGTGGCAAGGGTAGGGGGTGGGTGCAGGGCAGAGTGGAATGAAGGCAAACCTCAAAATAACCACAAAGGCATAGTCGCCTACACAGCTCAGGTGAAGGCCCTGTCTTTCCTATACTTTGCCCTTGAAAGGGAGGTGCTTGCCAGGTTACAGGCTGGAGCTTTTTCAGATATCTTTCCTGTGTGTGTGCGCGTGTGCACAGCCCTCTGTACTTGCAGCTTGCACACCCATGGCTTCAGTCAACCAAGAGCAAACGTATCGTCTTATTGCTGATGCATGCTCTATAGTGAGGCCTGGGATCCTTGTGTCTGTGATAATCATGTGCAAACATTTTTTTTCCTTGTTATTTCATAAATAACACTCTGGAGACACTCTGGAGAGGACATAAAGATTACAGGACATGGGTGCAGTAAACTTTATTGATGGTATCAAATAAGTAGGGTCTCCTAAGCCCCCTTCCTTCTTCTGGGGTCTTGGATGGAAACTGTAAGGGGAGATGCTCAGTGTTGGGGCTAGGCTGGAACAAGGGCCCCTCAGCATCTCAGGGCCTCTCCCTTCCTCTTGTGTTCTTTCTGAGATGGACGGTCTAGGCCTTCTTATTCCTTGGAGGCCATGTAGTCCACCACACTGGTGCTTTAGCCATATTCATCGTCATATCAGAAAATGAGCTTTGCAAAGTTGTCATTGGAGTTCAAGCCCAGCCTGGTCTACAAAGTGAGTTCCAGGACAGCCAAGACTACGCAGAGACACCCTGTCTCAAAAACACACACAAACACACAGATAAAGTTGTCATTGAAAACAATAGTGAAAGGTGGAAGAGTGGGCATCACTGTTAAAGTCTCAAGAGACAACCTGGTCCTCGGTGAAGCCCAGGATGCCCTTTATTCGGTCATCAGATGCCTGCTTCACCACCTTCCTGATGTCATCATACTTGACAGCTCTCTCCATGAGGTATGTCAGATCTACCACATTGAGGGTAGGAACAGGGAAGGCCATGCCATTGAGTCTCTTGTTAAGCCCTGAGATGACCTTCTCTGTAGCCTTGGCAGCATCAGCCAGGGATGATATTCTAAATAGCCTCATGGCCATCACAGTGCAGCTTCCCAGAGGGGCCACCCACAGTCTTCCGGGCGGCAGTGATGGCCAGAATGGTGGTCACGGATGACCTTGGCAGGGGTGTAAGCAGCTAGCCGGTGGTGCAGGAAGCATTGCTGACAGTCTTGAGTGAGCTGTCATTCTTCTCGTGGTTCACACCCACCACACACATGGGGGCATCAGCAGAAGGAGCGGAGGTGACAATGCCATCCTTCAATACCACCTTCGATGGTGGTGAAAACACCAGCAGAACCCACAACATGCCTGGGACCAGTCTCACTCCATATGGTGTTGGTGGGATTTCACTCCCGGAAGGTGGGGATGCCCTTCCCATTGCTGACAAGTGCCGAAGAACTTTTTAAATTAATATTCATCCATATATCAGTAAAGTCTTAGTTCCTCCCCAACCGGCAATTTTCCCAAGAAACCACACATTGAGACTCTGATTTATTCACAAGCTTAAAGCATTGGAGTTGGGCAGATTCAACACTTTAAGCTATTTCGCTATCTCTCAGCTACACGATCCACACTACTTTCCAATAGGTCATTCTTTTTGGGTTGGATATGTTCCATCAGGCCATGTCCTCCGACTCTGTCTTCTGTCCTTCCCCCTCTGTCTACTTGCCCCACGGTCCCCCCTCATGCCTTCCCCCTCTGTCTACTTGCCCCGTGGTCCCCTGATGCCAGGCCTGGGAACCTCCCTCTCTTCTGCCAAATCCCAAGTTTCAGCATTTTTTTTGTTTTTGTTTGATTAACCAATCAACTTTAAATTAGGTAGAGCAAGGCTTACGCAACAAAGACAGGTATACTGAGAATGTGCTCATCTGGGTGGCAGCCAGACCTTGCGGGCCAGGTCATTAGCATTAGAATACAGCACCAGACCAACCCCCCAACGGACAGGTTTCCGTTCTCAGCCTCGACAGTGCTTTGAGCTTGCCATGGGTAGAGTCATACTGGGGCATGTGGACCATGTGGTTGAATGAGGTCAGTGAGGAGGTCACTGCTGGCAACAATTTCCACCGTTCCAGAGCTGAAGGAAGCTCTGGTAACCAGGCACCCCATGCGGCCAAATCCCTTCATCCGCCCTTCACTATCATGTCTCAGGCATGAGGCTGGAACTGCACATGAAGATGTGTCTGTCTCTCAAACAGGGAGGAGAGAGCCCAGTACACTGTTTTATAAGTAGGACTGGAGCGATTGCAGTTTGCTTGTTTTGTTTTAATGTGTTTTTTGTTGTTGTTGTTTGTTTTTTGAGGCAGGATTTCTCTGTGTAGTCTTGGCTGGCTTCAAACTCAGAGGTCTGCCTGCCTCTGCCTCCCAAATTCTGGGATTACAGGTGTGTGCCACCACTGCCCAGTTTTATTTTTATTAGATAGATAGATAGATAGATAGATAGATAGATAGATAGATAGATAAGTATTTTTGCTTGAATGGACATGTGTGTACCATGTGCAAGTCTGGTACCAGTGGAGTCCAGGAAAGAGCATCATATCCCTTGGTTTTGAGGTTACAGATGGTTGTGAGCTGCCGTGTGGGTGCTAGGTCTTCTGCAAGAGCAGCCAGTATTGTTAATCACTCAGCCAATTGTCTAGCTCGTTGTTGGTTTTTGAGATAGTTTAGAGGTCAGAGGACGACTGGTGGAAGCTGTTGTGTCTTTGGCTTGAACTCAGGTCTTCAGACTTGATAGCAAGTGCTGAGCCATCTCTGGTTCCTGAGTCCCTTGTTTTTTAACTGTCTTTCTTTGGTCACAGTTTCATCTATTTATTTTGTGAGACTCTGTCTCACAGACTTGCCTGAGATATTTCCTTCTCACTACACCAGGGCTGTAGGCTTCGGGGTGAGGACCACAGGGAAAACACCATTTTTATCATTGACATCGTCCTTGGCCACCTGGCTGGGAGAGCACATCAGGCTTTGCCACCTAAAGCTGCCCCTTTGTTCCTATTTACTGTGCCTTTCTCCATAGGAGTCTAACGGGTTCCTTCCCTCCATAGCTACACCTTTGCCATTTAGGGGGCAGTAAGTTGCAGCTATGATAGATCCTAAGTAGCCAGCCTGCCTAGAACACACAGCTTATACTGCGATCTTCCTTAAGTCTCTCCTTTTGCTTGGTCCTGTTGTCTCCATTTGAAAGGTAAGAGCAGACTCTTCCAGCATTAACCACAGCGGTTAAGATCAAGTCAGGAGAGACACACATCAGGCCTGTCTGATCCTGGGCCTAACTGCGTAGTTGCAGAACACTCTAGTCAGCCTAGTGGGCCCCTCTCTGGCCAGGCTACTTTTAATACCAGCTCTGCAGTGGTTTTCCTCCCTGGCTTCAGTCCCCCTCAAACAGACCACTCCTGACCTCCCAGGGTGTCCGTCTAGTGCCCACAGTGGAAGTGGCCCAGACTTCCTAGCAAACAAACCTGCCCACGGATTTCCATATATACAGAAGCAACGGTTTCCTCTCCCCACAGCTGGGAAGGGCAGGACTCTAAGCATCCCAGCCTGCTTCTGATCCTCCCTGGGGAGGGGTCTAGGTCAGGAGTCCTTGTGGGAGGGAAACCTGCTTTGTGGTGGGACAGGACCGAAGTGGCAACCAGACTGTTATGGCTTGCAGCCACACTCATAGACCTAGTCTGGATGCATGGGATTGGATTTAGGGATTCACACAGGCAAGGCCAGTTGTTCTATCACTGAGTCACACCTGAGACCCGCTACATTTGTATGGTCTAGCTCTTTTTGAGACAGGAGCTCACATAACCAGGGCTAGCCTCCGACTGACTAAGTGGCTTAAAGGACCGACTTCTCCAGTGCTGCAATCACAGAATTTTGCTCTCAGGCCCCCAAGATACAATCACTAAAATGTACTTCATTTGGGCTGGAGAGATGGCTCAGTGGTTAAGAGCCCTGGTTGCTCTTCCAAAGGACCGGGGTTCAATTCCCAGCACCCACATAACTAGCAGCTCACTGTCTCTATCTCCAAGATCTGACACCCTCACACATATAATGTACTATAATGTACATGAAATAAAAACAAGTTTAAAAAATTCACTTTATTTAGGCCAAGCATGCTGGCCCACACCATTTATCTCGGCACTTAGGAAGCAGAGGCATCTCTGTGAGTTCCAGGCCAGCCTGTTCTTCATAGTGAAACCTTGCCTAGAAAAAAACAAACGAAAGGAGTGAAAATCAAGTAATCTAGGGTTTATGAGAGAACCCTTTGGCTTATCCCACTCTTTCCCAGGCAGGTGCTCTGTCAGGCCCTTCCCCGGGGGTCCTCTTAGTTGCTACAATGCTGGCATCGTAGTTTCTTGGCTTTTTAAACATGGACATCCCGTTACCTATTGACTTCACACTATGGAAGGCAAAGACTTAGTGCCCTTATGTCGCTCTCTCCAACATACACGAGAATGTTCTTAACCAGTCCTCCTGATAGTTACACCTTAATTTGGTACAATAAATATTCACTGATTATTATTTCAGATTTATTTTATTTCCATGTTAATGTGTCTTTGTGTGTGTGTATGTCTGTGGTTTGTGTATGTGTGTGTGTAGACCAGAAGAGGGCACTGGATTCTCTGGGACCAGCGATACAGGCGGTTGGGAGCTGCTGTGTGGATGCTGGGGACCAAATTCTATTCCCTCTGCAAGATCATCAAGTGCTCATAACCATGCTGTATCCTTAGCGCCTGGACACCCTAGTCTGGAAAACAGAAATATAAGATGTTCTCATTTTTCCCAGGAGATTTTGCATCCATCATCCTCAAAGCTGGGCAGCCCCAGGGAATCTTTCCAAGCTGTCACTCCAGAACAGTTTTCTGTAGCTCATCTGTGTCCCTCGGGAGAGATCTCTCTGGCCTTCCTTCTCTGGGCACCTCCACACCCTCCGCTGGAAAAGTGGTAGCTGCTTGCTTTATCCTCAGAGAGGTGACCTCAGTGGGCATCGAGAGCCTCACTGGCTGGGTGAGTCTTGCCAGTGTAGGGGTGGACTACTTGCTTGTCCTGGAGCTGTGGTGTGGCAGGGATGGTCAGTGGCAGGCACAGGGGGGATGGGACAGAGAGGAGCCAATGTCTGCCTTCCTGTCACATCCATTCCCGCACAGGCACTGAGGGAAGACTCCTCCTGGGAGGTCCAGTGCTGCCATCTGGTCTGCAGCCTGCTGGGCCCAGTCTCCCGGATCCTAAAAGCTTCTCCCTGGCACCCGTAGCCCTGCCATGGCCAGGCATAGCCAAGGTGAACTGAGGACACGCCAGGCTTTGAGTGCCAGACTTCCTCAAGGCTTGCCTAGGGCAGGCACTTGTAAGGGCTGGCCCTGTGGGGCACAGCATGTGCCCTGACCCACAGCATGCCCAGGTGCCTGCAGCCAGGAGCTGTTACAACACTCATTTCCCAGAGGTGGGTGCTGAGGTTCAGGAAGTGTTCTTGCCCTTAGTGGCACGTGGAGACCTCTCTGGAATTGGTGACTAAGAACCCTGGGCTCACTAACTGCTCCGATTTTTTATGTGCATTAACTCCAGGAACCCAGCAGCCCTGTGAGAAGAGAGCTCTTACTTTTATTTAACAGACAAGGGAATGAAGGCATAGGGAGGTTGAATGACTTGCTCGATATCACTCAGCTAGCAAGGAGTGGAGACAATTCAGCTTCCGTCTGTCCTGGGTGTGTGTGTGTCATGGGTCAATTTTAAGCATTGTCCCTTAGGTACTGTCCACCTTGTTTCTTTTGAGACAGGGTTTCTCTGTGTAACAGTCCCGCTGTCCTGGATTCCCTTTATAGGCCAGCTGGCCTTGGACTCGTGAAGATCCACCTGCTTCTGCCTCCTGAGTGCTCAGATTAAAGGCATGCACCACCATGCCTGGCTCTGCCTTGTTTTTGTTTTGTTTTGTTTTGTTTTGTTTGTTTGTTTGTTTTTAATAGGTTTTGTTCTTTGTTTTGTTTTGAGACAGTATTTCTCTGTGTAGACCAGGCTGGCTTCAAACTCACAAAGATCTGCCTGGATCTGCCTCCCAAGTGCCGATATACGGTTTCATACTGGGACCCATAGTTCATGAGGCTAGGCTACTTGGCCAATGAGCTCCCAAGATCCCACTGTCTCTGCCTCCCCAGTGCTGGGATTACAAGCACATGCGACTGCATCTGGGATTTTTTTTTTTTTTCTGAGACAGGATTTCTCTGTGTAGCCTTGGCTGTCCTGGACTCACTTTGTAGACCAGGCTGGTCTCGAGCTCACAGAGATCTGCCTGCCTCTGCCTTCCAGAGTGCTAGGATTACAGGCGTGCACCACCATGCATGCACCTGGATTCTTATGTGGCTGCTTAGGATTGAACTCAGGCCTTCGTGTTTGCAGCGCAAACCTTTGACGGACTGAGCTAACTCCCCAGCCTCTCACTGTGGACATTTTACACACACTGTTCTCTAGCACGGCGATAAGGGCAAATCAGTTATGTGTGAGGGTTCTCTGTTGGGATAAAGCACCCCAAAGGATCAGCATGCCCATTTTACAGGAGAGACAGTTGAGACCAGAGGAGAGGGGCTGAGGTGGTTCAATGTGTGGAGGCGTTTACCATGCAGGTTTGGTGATCTGAGTTTGATCCTGGGAACCTAAGTAAAGACGGAAGGATAAAACCTACTTCACAAAATTGTCTCTAGAGGAATTGTAATTCAGAACATGGCTGTTCTGGCAAGAAATTACATCCCAAGACCTTCTAGGTCTGTGTGATCTGGCTGGAATACAGACATGCCTTTAATCCCAGGAGACAGCAGCAAGCAGATCTCTGAGTTCAAGGCCAGTCTGGTTATAGAGCAAGGTTCAGGCAAAGAAAAGCTTAGGTCCAGGCGTAGTGGTTAATCCAAAACAATGAAGGTAAAGTTAGTTTGTAAAAGGAAGCGCCCATGTGTAAAAGTAATGTTTAATTTAGTGGCAGAAAAGGTGACAAATCAGAGAAAGACTTGACAGAATAGGATACATTCAATTTTCATGAGGAGAGAGAGGAAAGAAGCTACTTAATGGGCAGAGAGAAAAAGAGAGAGAGGAGGAGGCAGTTCTACTGGGATAGTAAGAGAGACAGGGTGCAGAGAGAGAGAGAACTCAGGTGATGACTGAATGAACCAGAGAATGAGAAGGAGCCAGGAGATTAGAACAGATTGCTTGAGGCCAAACAGAGCAATTCAGAGACCTGAGAGAAAAGCCAGATTGACTAAATTAGCTGGGAAAGAGCATTTGCGCCAGAACAGTTGAGTTGAATGAGCCAGCCCAGAGCTCAGTAAGAACAAGAAAGGGTGAGCAGTAAATCTCAGAGGCTGAAAACGTTCTAAGCCTGGGTTAGATTGCAAGGTGGCTAGAAGCTTCTAGGACTAAGCCTAGGTTAGCAGAGGAGGTAGGAAGCCTCCCAGACAACAATTGTAACAGGGGAATAAAAGTTGCTTTTATGGTTGTTCACTGACAACCACATGTACGTCATGCCACTTGTTCAATGAGAGAGAGAGAGGATGGAGAGAGAGAGAGAGAGGATGGAGAGAGGATGTGGGAGGGGGGTGGGAATCGGGCTCAAAGGAGGGGAATGATTCTCCCTCAGGTCAAGTTACTTGCAGGGAGGAGGGATTGTAGCTTTGACACTCAGGCCCTGGTCTCCCCCGTGTGAACATCCCATTGTCTCCTTCAGAGTGCAGTTTGGACATGGAGCATAAGCTCTGACCTGGGAGACTGTAGCTCTGGCTGTCAGTCCCGGCTTGTCTCTGGCCTGTGGCAGCCTTGCTCTCCTCATCTGTAAGATAAACGGCGTCGTCCAGATCCGGCCCCGCCCCAGATAAGCTGGGGACACAGTGTTTTCTGCACGCCTCGCTGCTTCCCCATTGGTGCAGCCTTGAGGCCCTATTTCCCCAGCAGGGTTTCTGCCCCCAGCCTGCCCCCAGCCTTCTTCCTTGCGGGAAGCTGAAGATGCTCAGTTCAAGCCCAGAGCTCAACCCTGGTGCAAGAATCAGGCCTCCTGGGTCGTCGCCTTCCCCACTCTGCCCCAGGGAACACTCGTTCCGTTTTGTAACCGAGCAGCAGGCAGCTGTCTGCGCTGCACAGCCACACTGTGAACCACTGGAGGACAGAAGGAGCACAACAGAAGGAGCACAGAGGAAGCCGTGCTGGATGAGAAACATGCTCCCCAGGGCTGGGCAGGTTGAGAGGAGACTGCTCCAGGGACAGAGGCGAGCAGGGCACACAGTGTACCAGGCCCAGGCCCACCAGCTGCGAGCTGTGAGACCCAAGACCCCTGGACACGGGCTGAGTGGCTCTGCCCACAGAGGCCAGAGGATGGAGGACAAGATAAGAAGGGATCTGAAAGTCGGGGGGGGGGGGAGTGTAGAGCAAGACAGCTGGGCAGATGCTGTCTCAGGCTGAGTGAGTGCCAAGCCCTGCCATGTGCCTATGCATACCATGTTGACCACTATGCTGGGGGCCCTCTGACAGAGCCTTCCCTCATGAGGTAGCTAGCTAATTGGCTAGGAGTTACCCCCACCCCCAACCGACAAGCTATGTCACCCCAGCTCTTTTTGATCATATTTGCCCAGCCTGACTGCGGTTCTGGTTCACAGTGTGGTCTCGATGCCACTCCCTGTCACTTCATCAAGTCTGGCAAGGTAAGGTTGTTGTGTCCTTTGATGGATGGGGAAACAGGCTTCAAGAGGGTGTAGGCAGCTATTATAGAGCCTGGCTTGAAGCTGTCCTTCTGGGTGGGCAAGGTGTGAAGCAGGCACATGGGAGGCATCGGTGAGCAGGGAAATACAGGCAGCAAACACATGCAGAGCCTGGGCCAGGGGCATTGCTATGTTTGAACCTTTGCAGCAAACACATGCAGAGCCTGGGCCAGGGGCATTGCTATGTTTGAACCTTTGCAGCAAACACATGCAGAGCCTGGGCCAGGGGCATTGCTATGTTTGAACCTTTGCAGCAGCTTGCGCTTCCAGATCTGTTCTCTAGCCTTTGTCCATGCTAATCCACGTGCAATGTGTATTTCCTGAGCACCTACAGTGCAGCCAAAGAAAGGATGTTCACGGCAAGTGCAAGGAGAGGCAGCCTTGCCCTCCTGTGAGTTTCGGTCAGGACAGGCTGTGGCTGTGCCTTCCACTCCCTAGTCAGTGATTCAGGGTGATAATGTTGCTGTCCTGCTGGGTGGCTGTGGTCTCCACTCCAGCTGAAATCCTCCAAGCACATGTCTTCTGTCACAAGTGACCCCAAATGAGAAACCTGAGAAGCTGACTCACAGCTCTGGGGGCCAGGTCAAGAAGGTCAAGAGTCAGGTGTGCTAACACACTCCTGTATCCCCAGCATCTGGTAGTTAGAGGTTGGGGGATCAAAAGTACAAAGCCAGCCTTGGCTTTATGGTGAGTTTGAGTCTAGCCTTGGATACAAGGGACCTTGCTTCAAAATAAACCAAGAGAGCTGACAAGATTGCTCAGTCTCTTGACGACCTGAGATCCATCCCCAGGACACAGAGTGAAAAGACTCTGGAAGTTGTTGTCTGACCTTCACATGTATACCGTGTCACAAATAAAAATGTAATAATTTTTAAAGTTTCTAATCTGTTCCCACAACCTAGCTTCCAGGCCAAGTTCCCAGTGGCTACACAAGGGACCAATACTGCCTGTCCAGGACCTCTTTTGTGCCTGAATGGACCTGCCAGGTTTCTGAGCTCTGAGAAAACAAAGAGCCTATCACTGTGTCTCCTGGACTCACCTAATCCCTCATTGGAGCCTGGCTTGAAGCTGTCCTTCTGGGTGGGCAAGGTGTGAGCAGGCACATGGGAGGCATCGGTGAGCAGGGATGGCAGGCTGGAAGCTGCCAGACTCAGAGGACCCACCAGAAGGCCTGACACCTTTCAGAGAGCTCAGATCCTTTCCCCTGGTGGCTCTAGAATAGCCCTTTGCCCTCTCAGGATGAAGCCTTGGACTCTGGGCCTGGCCTGTCTCACAGGAGTTGGGAGAGGCTCAGAGCTTTCATATGAGTCACTAGGCAAATAGTTTCAGCTCAGCGGCTTTATTGATGGGTTCAACCCCAGTGTCAGGCGTTTTGTGTGTGTAGGCAGACAGTCTCTTTTCCCCTCTGGGCCTCAGTTTCCCTCTGTCACACAGGGAAGGGAGACTTCCCTGCTTCCTTCATCGGGATACCAGGAAATCCAAAGACAGCAACATGTACATTTGGGCTTCTTAGGCAGAGAGTTAGTCCTGCTACAGGGCGTGCCTGAGGAGAGGGCTACATTGCATCTGCTCAGAAGAGGGCTCCGGCACATGGTCCTAGCCTTTGGAGGCTCACAGGTTGTAAGGGAGACCCGAGTCTTGGCTTGTCACTAGCAGCTGACCAGAAAGCCAGGTGGAGCTTGGGCCCTGTGACCAGGCCCTGTGACCAGGCAGCTTCAAGAAATTCTCAACCTTTGTTTGGCTTCACTGAACTCTGTCCTGAAAGTGGGTGGCTGGTCTGTGTAGAGGGGTAGAGGGGTCAAAGTTGACACTTTCATAGGCCTTCTCCTCAGGCCTATGGCGGTCTTTGCTAAGAGTTAGCTGCCAGAGCAAGAATGGCAGCCACGTGGAGCCTTGTATGATCTGCTGACAGAAGCTTCCTTGGGTCACGTGACAGAAGCCAGTGGAGGTCAGAGTCCAGAAGAACCCTGAAGAGGCAGATGAGGAGACACAGGAGTCCAGCCGACGGAGTGAGGACCATCACAGCAGCTCTAGCTGTTGGCATCCAACGAGGTCTCTGAGGGGGCTGGTCGATTCAGGGTCACGCTGGGGAAGCTGGCGACAAAGCTCCTCCACCTTCTTCTCACCTGCTGGAGACCAAAGCAGGGGAAGTAACGGTGGTGGTCTTCCAGTGCTGTTCCGCTCACAGCCACCAGGTGGGAGTAGACCCATGAAAGAGAAGCCAAGCTCCTGGGGGCGGGGAGACCCTTCCCCCTGGAAGGCACGGCCAGGAGGGGTGGGGGAACCCACTCTCCTTCCCGGCTAAGAGGTACAGACCGTAACTTGCCACAATTTGCATTGGCCAATCTCCTGGCCTCATGTTCTAGCCCTTCCAACCCAGTACCACATTAATCATCTTAATACAGTCATGAAAGGCTGGCATGGCGGTGTGTCCCCGTGTTCCCAGAACTCGGGACACAGGACCAAGAGTTCCAGGCCACCCTGGGTTAGTTACACCGTGAAACCCTATCTCAAACACACACAGCTCTGACCACGTTCCACCCTGGCCCCTCTCGCCTTCCCTCCCCCAACCTTCAGTGACTTCCCAGAGCCGGGAAAATCCCAGCTGCTTCCCTTTGAATGCGCTCAATCCCTGGGTGTTTTGTTTGGCTTTCCTCAGGTCAGCTGTGCTCTTAACCCTTCGCTGCCCGAGTCCACCCCCGTAAACCCCCCCGCCCCCCCATGAAACTGGTGATTCAGTTTGAAGCCGCACCTGTTGGTACTGCCTCAGCCACCGCCGGCTGCCTCCTCTCTGGGTTTGGATCAGCTGCTCTGTGTCTCCCAGCGTCCCTGGCAGCGGCTCCTGAAGGGGGATCTCCAGCCCTTCTGTGCCATCAAGGCCCTGCGACCTGGACTTTTCATGGCTCTGTCTGAGGCTCAGTGCCCGGTGGAGTCGGCCTTCCCGAGACCTCCCCTGGGACTCATGGAGCTTCCCGTAGCAGGGCCGGGGTTCTCGAAATGACTGACTGCGCTGGCTGGTCCCCATGGTTTTGGAGACTATTACTGCTCTGCAAGCCACTAGCTTTGTGAGATGGCCTGGTGCCTCCGCTCATATGATGGGGAAATCACCTGGAGGCGAAGGTCAGTGCTGCTGAGGTGGTTGTCATAAACCAAAGGGCAGGCCACAAAGGCCAAACATCTCTGAGTCATTTCCCCCGTTGTCTCCTCACCGCCGAGGACTATGTAGTCCAGGCTGGCCTCCAACTCAGGATCCTTCTGAGTGCTGGACAGGCTCCTCTTGTCTTTCCTTCTCCCTCCAGACAGCCTCCTCTGTCCACTCTATCCTCGGAGACCTTGACCTCCTCTGAACTCGGCTTTGGCTGTGCACAGCACTCATCTCATGGACATTAAGCAAAGATGCTTCCACAACAGAGCACAGAGCAGCTTCCACCTAGAACAGTCAGATTCATAAATACCAGGTGGAACTGTGGGTAAGGCAAGGGGCCGGACAGTGGCCAGGCCTTGTTTAATGGCTACAGACTTTCAGTTTTACAAGGTGATGAGCTCTGGAGGTCAGTGGCACACATGAAAAACCGTGACCGGTAGGGGCTGGGGAGATGGCTGGTTCGTAAGTGCTTGCTGCAACAAGATCTGACGCTGGTTCCCTGGGGCCATGCGGCAAGGTGGATGCGATGCCAGCACACACCTGCCACCCCAGCACAGGGCAGGGGGGGCAGCAGTCTCCCTGGGGCTTGCAGGCCCCCTATTTGAGCTGCATTTGTGAGCCCCCCGGTTCAGTGAGAGACCCCTGTTTCAGAAAATAAGGTGACCGCTGTTACAATGGCTGAGTAGTCAAAGGCACTTGCTACTGAGCAGAGCCTAACAGCCTGGGTTTGATCCTTGGAATTGCCTGGTGGAAGGAGAGAACTGGCTCGCACAGGATGTCCTCTCTCTACCACACATGCGCTGTGGCTCTCACAGTCCGGCTCTCAAGAACACGCAAGAAGCAAACAAGTAAGTGTGCTTTGAAAACACAAAAAGGTGAGGCCAGGCCCAGCGCCGCAGGTCTTAAATCTCAGTGCTCACGAGCTATGATCAGGAGGATCTCTGTGAGTTTGAGGCCAGTCTGGTCTACACAGCTAGTTCCTCTCTCAAAAATTAAAAAAAAAAAGTAGAGAATGACAGAGGAAGATACCTGATGTCAACTTCTGCTCTATAAACACACACACTGGCACACACACATGTAACTCCTTCACTCACATGCACACACACATACACTGCACAGAGCCACAAAGAAAAAAAAATGATCCATATGACTGGGTGAGCTGGCACACATCTTTGATCCCAGCACTTGGAAGGCAGAGACAGGTGGATCTCTGTGAGTTTGAAGCCAGCCTGGTCTACAAAGTGAGCGCCTAGGGCAGCCAGGGCTCTGTTACACAGAGAAACTCTTGTTTTGTAAAACCAAAAAAGAAAAAAAAAACATGAAAAAAGATCCATAGTAAATATTCTTTCATTATACCAGACTTATTGTTTTGTTTTAGACAGGGTCTTATGTTGCCCAGACAGATCTCAAAATTGCTGTGTGGCAGAGGATGGTCTTGAACTCCTAACCTATGCCCCCCTTCACTTCAGAATTGTTGGATTACAAATATGGGTCACCCTGCCCTGTGTAGATAGTTCTGGAGATGGAACACAGATCCTTGTGCATGCCAGGCAAGCACTGTACCAACTGAGCTACATCCTCAGCCCGGAGGAGGGGGAGGAAGAAGAAAAAACAAAAAAACAAAAAACAAAACAAAACAAAAAACCAGGACATCTCCAGGGGAGGGATCAGGAGGACTGAATTTTCCAGCTTAGCTTTGTCCCCAACATTCTAGCAAAGCACATGCTTAAGAGCCCAGGCTCTGGGGACCACTGTCTTCTAAGTGAACTGCAGTTTCATTGCTTGAAGCTCTGTGACCTTGAGTTACACCCAAGAGTGACAAAGAACTCAGGCTAGAGTCAGGCAGGCATGGTGGTACATGCCTTTAACCCCAGCACTCAAGAGGCAAGGACAGGCTGATCTACAAAGTCAGTTTCAGGACAGGACTGTTACACAGAGAAAACCTCTCACAAAACAAAACCAAACAAACAAACCAAAACAACTCAGGGGCTGAGCAGGATAGTGAACAACTTTAATCCCAGCACTTGGGAGGCAGAGGCAGCCTTGAGTTTGGGGCCAGCCTGGTCTACAGAGTGAGTTCTAGGATATGCAAATGTTCAAAGTGAGTTAATGGCATTCATTCTTGTGTGTGAACTTTTTCCTTTTGTGTGTGTGTGTTTCTTTCTTTCAAAGATTTATTTCTTATTTATACAATATTCTGCCTGTAAACCAGAAGAGGGCACCCGATCTCATTACAGATGGTTGTGAGCCACCTTGTGGTTGCTGGGAATTGAACTTAGGACCTTGGAAGAGCAGACGGTGCTCTTAACCTCTGAGCCATCTCTCCAGTCCCAAATCTTTCTTTTGTAAGTTTCTTCATTTATAAGACAAGTTGTATGGAAAAAAAAACAAACAAAACATGGTACCATGCACATGGAGTGGGGCCACCCACAGCAGAATGTGACTGGGGAGAGGTGGTCTGGGCCAGCAATTTCCCCACAATTATATAATTGAAAGATTAAGGGGATCCCATGCATCTGAACCAAAGCCACCCCCCCCCCATTACTCTTTGGGCATTTTCATTATCAATGAAATTTTCTGGGACTAGAAATCTGGTTCAAACTCTGGGATGCACATGGTAGAAAGAGAGAAATGGCTCCTCAAAGTTGTCCTCTGATCTCCACATTTACACCACAGCTGTCCTACACACACACACACACACACACACACACACACACACAGAGAGAGAGAGAGAGAGACACAGAAAGAGAGAGAATGTATTTTTTTCCCAAAATGGGGTTTCTCTGTGCAGCCTTGACTGTCCTGGACTTGCTTTGTAGACCAGGCTGGTTTTGAACCGCTGGGATTACAGGTGTGCATCACCGAGCCTGGTTGTGAGGGAATGTAATTTAAATTTTTTAAATCTACATTTCTAATTTAAAAATATACATGTACAAGAGTTTTGCCTACATGTATATATGCATACCACGTGCATGCGTGATACCCGAGGAGGCCAGAAGAGGGAGTTGGACTCTCTGGAACTCAGGTTGCAGACCACTGTGACCAACCATGTTGGTTCTGGGGGAATGAACTCGGGTCCCTTATAAGAATAGCAAGGGGGTTGGATGGAAGGGAAGGAGGTCCTCCCCTGTTGGTGGACTTGGAGGGGGCGCGGAAGAAGGAGATGAGGGAGGGAGTGGGAGGGTAGGAGGGAATGGGGGAGGGGGCTACGCCTGGGATTCAAAGTACCCAACCTGTGATTGAGATAAAAATAAATAAATTAAAAAAAATAGATCAGAAAAAAAAAAAAAAGAATAGCAAGTACTCTTGATCCCTGAACTATCTCTTCAGCCCCATATTTCAAATTTGGTTTTATTATTATTGTTAATTTGCTTGAAATAGGATCTCATGCTGTAGGCCAGGCTGCCCTCAAACTCACGATCTTCTCGATTTGCTCTCTCAAGTACTGGGGTTACGGGTATGTATCACCGTGCTTGTCCCTGCTCCTGTTTGTGTGTGTGTATGGATTTTTGTGTGTCAGTTCAGGGCGTGTCTTATGCTAGGTGATGCTCTACTACTGAGTCCTGTTTTGAGCATTTTCCCTGCCTCTACAGATAACTTCGCCATGGATTTTATTTGAGCGTCATAGCAGTTTCCTGAGTGAGGATTCACATCCTCTTTTTTAAATAGTGATAGGAGCTAGCATGATAGCTCAGTGGGTTAAGGTGTTTCCAAGGAGCCTAAAGACTTGAATTCAATCCCTGGGGCTCAGTGGAGGGAGAGAACTACCTCCTCAAGTTGTCCTTTGACCTCTACACACATGCTATGGCAACCCCACCCAATGTATAAACACATATAATAACAGTTAAAAATAGAGTAGGGTGTGCTGGCTCATGCCTGTAATCCAAGCACTCAGGGAGGCGGAAGCAGGTGGATTTCTGTGAGTTTGAGCCTAGCCTGGTCTACAAAGCAAGTCCAGGACTGCCAACGCTACACAGATAAAACCTGTCTTTAAAAAAACAAAGAAAAAAAACATTAAAAATACAAAAATAATTTAAAAATTGATAGTCTCACTAAGTTGCCCAGGCTGGTCTTGAACTTCTAGAGCCAAATGATGATTTTTTTTTTTGGCCTGGGTGTCTTGAGTTCCTGGGACTACAGGTGCCCCCACGCCTGGCTCATTATCACAACTTACAGACCAGGAAGTAGAAGCTTACAGAGACTAACATCTGGCTAGAGCAGAGTTGGTCAGCAGTACCCTGGTCAGCCTGCCATCGAAGCTGTTGCTATGGTGCTCTGCCCCAAGACAGAACCGGACACCCTGCCCCGCCTCCTCTATCCGGAGAGCAGCCCTCCATTTGGCTCTTGGCTTACCCTCCTCTTCTCTCCCTGGGCCTGACCTTCCCTCAGCTTTGGAGCCTTCCCTGGGTGATGTACCTCTTAATATCTGTCAGTCTCAGCAGGGACCTAGAGAAACTTTGACGGGGCTGTGGAGATGGCTTAGTGGGTGTCTCAGTCAGTGTTCTATTGCTGTGAAGAGATGCCATGACCAAAGTAACTCTATGTAGCTTTGGCTGGCCTGAAACTCGCTATGTAGAGACCAACCTGGCCTCGGACTTACAGAGCGCCTCCTGTTCCCACCTCCTGAGTGCTAGCATTATAGGCCTGCACCACCAAGGCTGGTTTATGAAGGGCTGGGGAATGACCCTTGGGCTCTATGTAAACATTTTACCAACCTCTGTCTTAAAACAAGCTCTTCCACTCACTGGAGACAGGAGAAAATACCTGTTTTCTCCACTGCCTCCACATGCTTCATCTGGCCAGCTCTGGCTTGTCATTCCTTACAATAGTTTAAAGGTTATTTTATTTTATGTACGTGAGTATTCTTGCTGGCATGTGTGCACCACATGTGTGCTTGGTGCCTGCTTGAGGCTAGAAGGGGGAGTCAGTCCCTAAAAACTAGAGTTATGGATGGTTGTGAGCCACTGGGTAGGTGCTGGGAAATAAACCAGAGTCCTCTGCAAGAGCAGCAATTGCTCTTAGCAGCAGAGCCATCTCTCTAGCCCCTTATCTTCCCATATCTGAGTGCTACCTCCTAAGAAGTCTGCTTGACCCCATGGTGCTGGGCAAGGTAGACTGTCCCTCCAGCAGCCCAACAGTGCACATATCCACCTTAACCTTTCAGACCCAGCATTCCCTGAAGGCTAGGAAACACATCAGTTTCATCTTTGTCTTCAGGACCAGACAGTGTTAAATACTGAAGGATGTTTGTTACCTGTTGCCACATGACAAATTGCTTAAGGGAAGGAATGCAGACCTTGTAGGAGACATTGTAATGTCCTCCCGCCTCCTTTTTTTTTTTTTTTTTTTAAAGACAGCGGCTGCACTCAGAGAGGCAGAGGCCGGTGGATCACTGTGAGTTCAAGGACAGCCAAGGGGAGACAGAGAAACCAAACCAAAGACAGTGTCTCAGAGCCCTGTTTGGCCTGGAGCTCACTTTGTAGCCCAGGCTGGCCTTAGACTCACAAAGCTCCATCTGCCTCACCTCACCAGTGTTGGGACTAAATTCCTGTGCCACCGTGCTCTGCTCTCAGTCTTTACCGGTTCTGCTGCCAATCCCTCTATGGATATCACCAAAACCTCCAGAGAGCCTAAACGAAATTCAGTGGCTTAAAACAACATTAGCAGTTTAAGACAGCACACCGTTATTATCTCTTTGTTCCCCTGTGTGTGTGTGTGGGGGGGGGATGGGAGTGGCTCCCTCTCAAGGACTCCCACCAAGCCTGCAGCGTCTCCCAGGTGGCCCAGCTGCAGGATGTGATGCGGCAAGCACGTCACTCAAAGGAGCTGTTTACAGAACTCTGCTCTTCATTGACTGTCGTTAAGTCAAGGGCCTCAGTTTCTTGTTGGCTCCTTGATCCTGTTCAGAGCCACTCAGGACCCAGAAGCTCCCTTCAGAGTAAGCATGTGGGTCAGGGCTAGAGCTCGGGAGCCGGACAGGAGCCAGGCTCTGGGGTGTGATGTTGGGGTGCCATTCATCACTTTTTGTGTCTTAGAAGCAAGTTGCTAGGTCCAGCCTGCTCTCAGGGGAGATGGGATTTGTGTGTGTGTACAGAGAGGCTATGCTGTATAATTATTTTTTAAATTTTTATTAAGTTTTAAAATATTTATACAACATATTTTGAGCATACTTTTCACCTCTCTAGCTCCTCCTTACCCATTCAACTTCATGTTCTTTCTCTCTTAACAAGGGAAGAGAAACAACAACAAAATAATGAAAATCAGTTGGGGATTTAGCTAAGTGGTAGAGCACTTGCCTAGCAAGCACAAGGTCCTGGGTTCTGCCCTCAGCTCTGGGAAACAAAATAAAATAAAATAAAATAAAAATTAAATTAAAAAAATCAAAACAGACAAAAATACTTTCATCAGATTGGTCTGTGAGGGTCTTCTCGTAGTATGACTGATGTGGGAGGACACAGCCATCTGTGTGTGGGGTCACTGCAGGACAGATAGTTACGACTGTATAAAAAGGCACGCTGAGCTATGAAGATCCAGGCAGTTAGCAGCATTCCTTCATGGTCTTTGCTTGAGTCCCTGCTCTTACTTCCCTTCAGGATGGATTGTGATCAGGATGTGTGTCAAATAAACTGTTTCTACCAAAGTTGCTTTCTGGCCATGTGCTTATCACAAGAACTGAAGCAAACCAGGACAGAGGTGAACATCAGGAGTCTGGGGTCACTGGACACTCACTGGGTTCACGATTGAGTCCAGAGCAGAGGCTTAGCATTCGAAACCCACAGCCCTGCTTAAATCTAGGGCCTTCTTTTTTTGTTGCCTAGGCTGGTCTGGAACTAACTGTGCAGGCTCAGTTGACTTCAGACTTACACAGATCCTCCTGTAACCTTTCTTGCAGGAAAGGAGACAATTCTAGAGAGATGCTTGTGCTATTAGCTTATTGAGATAACAGACTCCTAGCCAGGTGGTGTTGGGACGGCGGCGGCAGCAGTGGGGCAGAAGCTGAGGCAGTGCATGCCTTAAATCCCAACCTTGGGAGGCAGAGACAAACTGTGAGTTTGAGGCCAGCATGGTCTAGGGAGTAAGTTCCAGGACACCCAGGGCTACACACAGAGAAACCCTGTTTCAAAAAAAAAAAAAAGAAAGAAAGAAAGAAAAGGAAACAGCAGACCCCAAACATTTTCATTTCCCCAGGAATATCATGCTGGGCGGAAGGAAAGGCTGAAGCCCAGATGCTAGCCAGAGGAGCTATTTCCCAGGAACAGACTTCCCAGAGCTCTGACATGACCACTCTTGGCTGGGCCTCCTAAGGGCTAGGATTACAGATGTGAGCCTCCATCCCAGCTGGGCTTCTAGTTTTCCTAGTTCAAACAACTGTTCTACATTCTTGGTTTTTAGTACTCATATGGAAGTTGGAATAGTTCCAGGATCAACAGCACCTTATCACTTGGTGACAAGTGCCTTTACCTACCAAGCCTTCCCATAGGCCCTCCACCTTATCACTTGGGTCGATCAAAGTGAGCAGTAAACAATCACAGTTACTGAAAAACTACTGTAAAAGCTCCCGGAGCCAAGAACACGCCTTGTTGAGATCCGCTGGGCTGATGTGGGTTTTCCTGCCTCTGGAGTTTTTCCTCATCTGGGTGCCCAAACTCCTTCTGTTAACAAACACAAACGCATGACCAATGGAAGCCCACTGCAGGGACAGGTCTGTGCAGAGGCCTTTGTCAGTCTTCCCAGGCACTCCTTATCTTATGGGAGATCTTGGAAGCACATTGTTCAAAGCCCTTTTAGCTTTAAGACTTAAGATATCCTTAAGACACAAATGTCAAAACAGAAACCCTTTGTTTGTCATTTGAAGTCTATGACTTTTTGCCTTGAATTTTCCGGGGTGATCCAAGGTGACCAGTGGAATACAAAAAAAAAAAAAAAAAAAGGCACAGCCTGGGAGTCCCTGGCTGTGGATCACTTCAGTTCTGGGAGCCTGTGTCCGCACCTGTCAAACAGTCAAAGCATCCTGTCACAGTATGACAAGGTTACTAGAGCAACCAGAGGAGCTGTGGCTCTGTGTGGACTGGCGAGTCATCCCTCTTCATCCTGTGGGCAGTGGTGCGTGCTGGCTGTGGTGAGGTGTCCACCATAGGCTTTGTGTACTTGGCCTGTGGGCAATGTGACTGGGGAGAATTTCATGTGCACTGTGGCTAAGGGGACGGTCTGGTCACCCCAAAGAGATCGGAAGGCACTTTGGAGGTAACTGTTGGAGGACATCTGTTTAGAGGAATGAGAGAATATCTCAGAGCTGGCAGAGACTTCTTCAACCAAGCAACATGGGGAAGATGTAACCCTCGGCTCCCCAGTGCTGGCCAAGGGTTGGAACAACTTCTGGAGATAGGACTGCTCACACCAAATAGCCAGAGCAGGCAAAGGCTTAAAAGCCTGGGTGGGGAGGGAGAGCAACGGGGTCAAGGGAGCCAGAAAACCACAACAGGGAAAAGGGTTGGGATTTAAGTTTCCTCCAACCTAAAACTATATCCAGGCAAGGGCACAAGGTGGCCTTGCATAGCTGCATAGTTTGCACATTGCATAAATGATCCAAACTTGTGGAGCAGGTACGAACTGCAATCTAACCCGAGGGCCTCTGCAGGTGTCAGGCGGAGATGCAAACCAAAAAAAGATGAGAATGAAAACTCAGGTCAGATTGACTTCATCTATCGACCTGGATCAAGACCTCGAAAGAGTCTAATTATCAGGAGGTTGATTCCCAACATATTAAGGCCAGTATAATTTTGGGAAAAAAGTTTCCTGGTGTAGAAGAATCTCTGGTGCATGAGGTAGCATGATTTCATTGAAGCTCAACTCGGGGTATATGTCATTTTTTTTTCCCCAAGAAGATGGGTTCTAGAGATGGGCTACTTGTACTAGCTTAAGGGCCTAAGGGTCTGGCCTGATCTGAGTCATAGAGAGGTCATTTGGGCTTTTAACCATCTCTGGTCCTAGTTGTGGAAGCTTAGGGAAGGCTTTGGCTATAAGAGTCATTGAGATTACTAGCCACCTCCAGTTCTGGTTGTAGGGGCTTGATATAGTCTGGACCAACAGATAACACAGATCACCAGGCTATTAATAACTTCTAATCCTCAACTTCCTGGATGGAATAATAGGCTTTTTATATACATCTTTTTCAATGGAAAGACAATCCTCGTTTCTCTGGAAATACGTGGGCTCAAGGACCGTCATGCTACGCTCCTAAAACTAACCCACGTCTGCTTGGTCATGGACTTGTGCGACACTGCTATAGACCCAATGACTTTCAGAGGCTGCCTTTTCTTCATTTTCATGAAGGCCCAGCATGGCTTATCGAGACCCAGTGGTATGGCCTGGCTCCCTGGAGAACCTGGAAGGAAACTTCAAAAAGGGAAGCGCTGGGGCCCTTACCTACTGCTCTTCCAGAAGACTCGGGTTCAGTCCTCAGCAACCAAATGGCAACTCACAACTATCTGTAATTCCAGTTCCAGGGAAGCTGATTCCCTCTCCTGGCTTCTGGGAACACCAGGCAAAACAGCCATACACACACATGATGATAGTACTTTAAAAAAGAGAGAAGAGATGCATCTCAATGCCTCCCCACCCCCCCGCAGCTTGCTTGCTCAGACCTGACTTACCCTGCTGCAGGTTATTGGTTGTAGTAGATTCTTCCTTCCTTAACTATAGAGGTTTGGATTCTTTCATCCTACAGAATTCATTTACTCCAATCCTTTTAAATACTTATTACGGGCTGTTTTCTATTTATATTGAAACCACTCTTTTGTCAAACTTAACTTTTTTTTTCTTTGTTTTTTGAATCAGGGTTTCTCTGTGTAGCCCTGGCTATCCTGGAACTCATTCTGTAGACCAGGCTGACCTCAAATTCAGAGATTTGCCTGCTTCTGCCTCTGAGCTCTGGGCTTAAAGGCATGCATCATCACCACCCTGGCAAACTCAACTCTTTTAGTGGCTGTATTCAGATGTGAGTAGGGGGTTAGAAGACAGAAGGCTATCACTCTCTAGAAAGTGAAAGACACAGGAAGCAGCGAAGAGGTATTACAGGAGCCCCTGAGATGCTGGACACACTTTCTTCCCTACCTGTCCTGGGTCCATATCCTGTGTATCACAGCCAAACTCCTGACAAAAAAACTGCCTAGGCCAGGCTCTGCCCTTTTGCCTGGTTTCACCTTCTGCTGAAATTTCCTCGGATTACAGCCAAGCTCCCAAGATCTTAATTATCAGTTGTGGTTAAAAAAAAAAAAGTCACTGATGTGTGGCAGTGGTGACGCACACCTTTAATCCCAGCGCTTGGGGCCAGGGGCAGGTGGATCTCAGTGAGTTCAAGGCCAGCCTGGACTACAGAGTGGGTTCCAGGACAGCCAACATTAAAACAGAGAAATCTTGTCTCAAAAAACCAAACCAAACCAAACCAAACCAACCAAACAAGCAAACACAGTTCTGGACTGGATCCCAGATTTTCTGACACATAGAGTGGGTGTGAGTCCAGAAATCAGTTTGGTTTTGTTTTTAGAGCACTAGGAAGGTTCTTATCACCGCAGAAGCCTGGGAAATACTCCTGAGGCCTCCCAGTGTGTCTCAACAGTCACAGCAGACCTATCTGGAGAACTTCCAAAACCAGCATGGAAATACAGGGTCCTCAGTCCCCAGGAATGGGTTTAGGTGGCTTGGGATGCTGCTGCTGGTGTTTCTGACTTCCGGTTAGTCTGATAAGGCAGAGCTACACCACTCTTAGGCATATATCCAGAATATGCTCAAGTACACAACAAGGACATTTGTTCAACCATGTTCATAGCAGCTCTATTCCTAATAGTCAGAATCTGGAAACAACCTAGATGTCCCCAGCCAAAGAATGGGACACTACTCAGCAATTAAAAACAAGGAAATCACGAAATTTGCATGCAAATGATGAGAACTAGAAAAGATTATCCTGAGTGAGGTATCCCAGAAGCAGAAAGACACACATGGTATATACTCACTTACAAGTGGATATTAGAAATATAATATAGGAAAAACATAGTAAAATCTATAGACCTAAAGAAGCTAAGCAAGGAGGAGGACCCTGGGTAAGATGATCAATCCTCTTTTAGAAAGGCAAACAGGATGGACATTGGAAGAGGGAGAAAACAGGAAACAGGACAGGAGCCTGCCACAGAGGGCCTCTGAAAGATTCTATGCAACAGGGTATCAAAGCAGATGCTGAGACTCATAGCCAAACTTTGGGCAGAGTGCAGGGAATCTTATGAAAGAAGTGGGAGATGAAAGATCTGGAGGGAACAGGAGCTCCACAAGGAGAGCAACAGAACCAAAAACTCTGGGCCCAGGGGTCTTTCCTGAGACTGACACTACCTGAGACTCTGACATGAGTTGTGCAGAGCCCAGGCTTACAAGTAGTTTTCAGCCATGCTAAAACTTCTCACTCCAGTGTTAGGTCAGACAGCTTGGTCACTTGGTCACTTGGTCGGGGCTTGGAATGGGAGCCATCCCCAACTCTGTTGGGGAAACCTCATCCTGGGGCAGGAGAAAGCCTGGGTAAACAGGTGTTCTTGTTCTCTAATCTAACCTGAGCTACATAACATAGATGCTAGAGCTCTCTGCTCAGAGCCTACAGGTCCTTTGTTCACAACTTTCCTCTCACTTTCTGGCTGTCTTCATCAGCTTCTTTGTTCAGGCCTGAGTCATTTGGGGTGGATGCAGCGGTCATGTGAACCTTGGAGGACCCACATGTCCTCTGCTCCGCCCTCAGTGCTCGCAGGAACCAAGCAGGAGTGAGTCACGCCATCTCACGCAAAGCGCTGTCGCAGAGCCACTGGCCCTTCCTGAAGGACATGGGGATGCATGTCCTACCTGCACAGTGAGGAGAGATTAGCTGTAGACAGGAAGAGAGGAAATAACAGGCATTCATGTACTTCATGGACGGGAAGAGTCATTAGGTCAGTAATTAAGACTTAGTCACCATTAAGTTGAAATCCAGTCAAAGAGGGAGAGGCCTTTGCCCAAGTTCACACAGCTTTAACTCTCGCCCTGACTTAAAAAAATTGAGGGGCTGGAGAGGACTCAGTAGTTGAAAGCACACATTATTCTTGCAAAGGACCCAGATTTGATCCCCAGCGCTCATATTAGGCAGCTCACAACAGCCTGTAACTACAGCTCCAGGTGAACGGACACTCCTCTGCCCTTACACAGACATAAATGATGATAAATGGTTCTTAAAAAAGTTTCAGGTGAAGTAGTGTGGGTCCCCAATCCTAGCATTTGAGAAGTAGAGGAGTCTGAGGTTAGCCTGGGTACATGGTAAGGCTTTGTCTCAAAACCAGAAAACATAACCCCAAAACCTGAACAACAAAAAGATGGTCTTGAACTTGAGCAGAACAGACTTCTTGGGGTTACATAAGGAGCTCTGTAGCAGCCAGCCAGCCTGGGTAATACAATACTTGTCTCAACAACAAAGAAGTGACTCTTTGTCTTTGGGTATTTTGTTTTGTTTTGTTTTTGAGACAAGTTCTTATGTAGCCCAGGTAGGCCTAGAACTCCTGCTCCTCAGCTGAGGGTGGTAGTACATGCCTGCACTCAGGAGGCAGAGGCATGCTGACTCTAGGAGTTCCAGGCCAGCTTAAGCTATAGGCTTTGTTGCTTCAAACAAGCAAAAAACAAAACAATGCAAAAACAACCAATCAACCAAAAACAAAAAAAACAAAACAAAAACAGAAAAACAAAACAAAAAACTGAAACCAAAACAAACAACCCCCAATCAAACAAACAAACAAAACAAACCCCAAACCTCAAACCCAAACTTCCTGATCCTCTTGCCTTAGACAAACCAATTGCTGGGATTAGAGTTTTGTGTCATTATGCCTGGCTTTTTTGGTCGTTGTTAGTAATATGAAGTCTTTGATGCAATGTCTCTAGCATGACACCAAACACATACTTAGTGCTTAAAAGGAATATGTGAATCTGGAAAATTGGAATTTAAATCCATATTCCCCTATTAAACTGCCGTATTGGATTCACGCAGGGCATGGGTTCTGCCAGACAGATTAAAGGAGAAACAGAAGGTTGTTCTGGTTGGAGTTGCCTTTTTTTTTTTTTCCCTAAAGAGAGGCCATACTGCAGAGGCCTGCCAGTCTTCTAAGCATGGTATTACATACCTGTACCACCTTGCCAGCAGCCCAGTGGCAAGCTCTACACAGCCGGCAGAGTCGGAATCAATAAGCAATTATTGTTTGACGCGATGTTCACATAATCCTCGATTATCCTGTCAGGAAGTGGTTTATGTGTTTCTCCTTGGCCTGATCAATGATGATGGACTGGATACTGTATATGTTTACTGTCTGGTCTCCTGTCACTGGAAGGCAGGAGGAGCTGGGGGTTGCTTTGGTGACTCCCCACTCGCGGTTTGGCACAGAACCCATTTTATGAAGCTTTTGTTAGCTAAGCCGAACCTTCTCGAAAAGAAAACCTTCAAGGTCCTGAGCGGCCCCGCTTTGCGCATCAGGAAAAACTGAGCTCAGAGACGGGAAGCCGATGCTCCAAGGTCACACAGAGGCGAGCTCCCGTCCATCATCCCCACTCGCGTGGCTGCTGAAGGACGCAGACACACAACTCCAGGCGGTACCGACGCCTCCTCCTTTTCCGTACCCTTCGTTAGCGCGTCTCCCGTGACCCCTTCCCCATCCGCTAAGGGGTGCCTACATCTGGCAGCGCTGCCCCAATCCCCGTGCATCTGTTATGGTTGCGGTTTGAAGAGACACGTGCTACCGGGAGTGAATGAATCGCGCGTCCCCACCTCCGCCGACAGCCAATCAGGATGAGCCGAGGCCGGACCACTTCCGCCTATTGCGGGCCCTGGCCGCGCCAGACGGCCCACGTGAGGCTTACAAGAAAAGGGAGTAGGCGGTGGCGCGCAGGAGGTGGGCTCTTTCTTCCTCTCCACCAATCAGAGGACACTCCGGGGACGCGAGGGGTGGGGCCGACGTGAGGCGCCAACGCTTAAACCCGAGGGGTGGGTGGGTGCGGGGAGGAGTCCTGAAAGGGGGAGCGGTGAATGATGGGCCCGCACAGCCAATCCCTGGAGGGGTTGGGCTGTATCAGCCAATAGGAAGTCTCGTGGGCGGGGCCGGCGCCGCAGCAAGTTCGGTTGCGCGGAGACCGCAGCTGTTCCCTGTCAGTGGAAGCAGCAGCGGTCAGAGGCGGCGGCCACGGTTTGCGGCGGCGGGGCGGAGGTGAGTGTCCGCCGTGCTCCGCACCTTCCTCTTCCTGCTGCAGGTGGGTGGGAGCGCGCCGGCGCCGGCGCCGGAGACGCTTATGTAAGGGTCGCGCGCGCCAAGGCGACGTGGGCTCCGCGAGTGAAGGCTGGGGGAGACGGCTGCGGGCGGTGCACGGCGCGTCGCTACACGACGTGCTCAGTCCCTCCCCGTCCTCAGGCGCCGGGTCGGCACGGACCCGCCCCCTCCCTTGCTCCGGGGGCTGGGGAGCCCGCGAGCCCGCTGCTCGCCGGAGCATCCTCCAGGCGCTGGCGACCCGTCCCGCCCCCCTGGAGGCCCTCGTTGGCCCCAGTCCTGATCTCGGGGACCCGTTTTCCAGATAGAGACACTGACGCGCCAAGCCCTGAAGTGCCTCGCGCGCCAGTTTCCTGGGGGCTAGAACTCCAATCTGTCAGAATGAGCGCTCTAGTTAGTAGTTCCCATCATACTGGATGTGAAGCCCGTGCGGGGAGCCTAAGAGGTGGACCGTTCCTTGTTCCAGATGTTTACACTACGTCTCTCAGGCATGCTCCTAGGGGCCTGTGGGTTCCACTTTGGTTCGGGCGTGGAAGGAATTCTGAGGCTCCCAGGATGCACTGATCCACCCAAGGCCCTCGGGAGGTGTACCTGGGCACAGCCCGTTATTTCTACAGTTTATAAGAGTTTATGGAGTGCGTTCAGGAAGTGCCCTTCTGGGCGTGCAATCTGGAAGCTCTGGCTTTGAGGACTTGTGCTTGCATGTTCCTCCCAGAGTGACTTGCCCTTTGTGTACTTTGAGTTGTTTTACCTTTACAGGGCTCTTTCCTCATCTCACAAACTTTGGAATCAAGCAAGATTTCTAGGTCTCTGGCAGCTTTGCAGTTCTTAAAAACCTGATGGTCTCTTAATTTTATGGAAGAGATCAGCTAGATTACTTCTATTCTTCATCTGAGAAAAACAAAGCTTAAAGAGCCAACTATATAGGCTTGCTCCCTCCATCACAGCTAGAACCCCCGAGTGGAGGCTTTGTGGTGTGCCTTCCCTGCTGCTCCCTCACCCACTGCCTCTGGCAATCCTGGCTCGCCTCCTGCATGTCACCCTTTCCCTGTATATGATGCAAATGTTCATGCTGGGGGTGGACAGGCTGAGTCTTCTACCCACTTACCGATAAAGCTTGTTGTTTGCCTGTTCTTCACTGTTAACTCTCTGTTTGTTTGTTTTTCTCTGTGAAGGAAGCCTTGGCTGTCCTGGACTCTTTGTAGACCAGGCTGGCCTCACAGAGATCCGCCTGCCTCTGCCTCCCTGAGTGCTGGGATCAAAGGCATGCACCATGCCTGGCTTCACTGTTAACCCTCACACTCTTTAAGTTTTGGAGGCAAGACCTTGCAGTGTAGCCCAGGCTGCCTTTGAACTTAAGATCTTCCTGCTTGATCCTCCGAAGTTCTGGGGTTGCAACCACATACCAGTTACAGACTGGGTTTCGCTGTATAATAGCCCTGTTTGTCCTGGACTGATTTCTCACAGAGATCTGATTGCCTCTGCCTTCCAAGTGCTGGGATTAAAGGTGTGTGCCACTATACCCTGCTTCTTTTCAAAAATCCCTAGCTTTCCTAGAACTCAGTCTGTTGACCAGGCTGGCCTCCAACTCAGAGATCCATTTGTCTCTGCTTCCCAAGACTGTTGGGATTAAAGGCATTTGACACCCAATCTCAATGAATACATACTACAAAACAGCCTTGCACAAAGGCTGTGAGAACATTGTAAAAGAGGGGCTGGAAAGACTGTAAAAGCCAGAAGATCAGGGAGTGTGCTGTGAGATTGTGTCTCCTAGTAATTAATGTCAGAACCTACCAACATGGCTGTCCAAATGTGATTTGAACAAGGGACACACCAATGGACATAACAAAATAAATGGTGGTATTAAACCCAAAAGGCCTTAACTCCACACAAATAGCTATAGGCAACTCAGGAAAGCTGGGAATGGGAAAAGTGGTCTTCCCCTGGAAGAGGACCCCAATTGGTTTTCCAGTGCTAAATGACCAGCCGTGAAAACATACATACAAGTAATATAATATGGATGGAGTAGGTTATATTTAGGAATATGTATGTATACACATGTACATATATGCATGCAATAACAGTTAATGAATGGGGGTCTGGGATCAGGCAAGTGATTAAATGAAATTTTTAAAAAAACAGCTAATGAAAAAAGAGGCCATGAATTTGAAGAAGAGTTGGGAAGGGCATATGGGAAGGTTTGGATGGAGGAAGTAGAAGAGAGACATATATTCTCAATTTAAGAAGCATTGCTTTTCCAGGAAGAAAAATAAATAAATAAAATTTTTTTCCAGATTAGTTTTTATGTAACTGAGGCTGGCCTTCAACTCTGCTGATCCTCCTGCCTCTACTTCTTAAGAGTTGGTATTATAGGTGAACATCCAGTTTCTCCTTGCTTTCTCTTTCAGTACCTCAAATACTGTGTTGGGTTCATGTCCTCCCAAATTCCACCTTATCACTCTCTGTGTCTTCACAGTCTCTAACACTGTCCTGGGAACAACATGGTGCCTAGTAAATGTTTTGTATAAATTGGAATGGCTCATGGTGAAAACCAATGAGGGTAATAGAACAGCAGTTGGGGAAGATAGAAAGAAGTCAGTTTGGGGCAATGGCGGTAGTCAGAATAACTAGGAGGAAGTCAGTAGGTGGATGGAGTTCTATCTCTCTGGAAAACTCTTCTGTCTGAGCCAGATACCTGGCTCACTGTATTTTGGTCACTGTATTTCTGGAAAATTCTTGTGGACCTTCTCTTTTGTTGCCTCTGGTAGTGTCTTACCTCTTTTGAGTGGCCCTAATTTTGTGTTCTAGAAGTGCCTGGCTGCTCCTATGTTAGTGTAGTGAGATAGAACCAATGTTTGAGACTGAAGCACAGGCTGCTCCTGAGAGTTAGAGGCAGTTGTGTCGAGAAGGTGCCTTCAGGCTGATTTCTTGACCAGAGGCATCCAATGCAGAACTGGAGCCTTGCTCCTGCTCACTCACTGAGACCTCACCTCAGCCTGTGGCTACCTGCCATTGAAGGAGGACCTGTGAGTGAAAGATGGGAAATTGAATTGGGCATGGAGTCGCATGTCTTTAATCCCAGCACCCAGGGGGTGAGAAACAGGCAAATCTCCGATTTCGAGGCCAGCCTGGTCTACAATGCTAGTTTAGGATAGTCAAGGCTACACAGAGAAACTCTGTCTTGGGAAAAAGAAGGAAAAAGAAAGAAAGAAGGGAAATTGGTAAAGAGAACAAACCATTCATTTAATGGAAAATTTGCTTTTTCAAGTGGCTGGACATGATGGCCTGTGCCTGCAGACCCAGCACTCAGGAGGGAGGCAGGAAGGTTGAAAATTGGAGGCCAGCCTGTCACATAGTGAGTTCCGGGCCAGCCTGTCACATAGTGAGTTCCGGGCCAGCCTGTCACATAGTGAGTTCCGGGCCAGCCTGTCACATAGTGAGTTCCGGGCCAGCCTGTCACATAGTGAGTTCTGGGCCAGCCTGTCACATAGTGAGTTCCGGGCCAGCCTGTCACATAGTGAGTTCCGGGCCAGCCTCAGTTATACAGTGAGACCCTGTTTCTTCTTGGCAGTCCTAAATAAAACAATACTCTAATACTGACTTACCTTTGACCTCTTGACCTCAAGAGCTGCCTTTGAGACTATTCACTTTTCCTCAAGCGCTTTTTAGTGTCCATCCTCTGCTCTTATTTCTAGTGACCTTGTTTCCTTCAGGGCCTTTCCTCTTACTCTGTCAAAATTAAACTGTTCTTCAAGACTAGGGGCTTTCATGAATTAAGCTTGCCAAATCTGTTCAGTTGGATATGGCTCTCAATTTTAATATGATGATGTTATTAATTATAAAAGCTAACATGCATGTATGTGTGTGTATGTGTGTGCTGCCACTCTGTGATAGGGGCTTTACATACAGAGAGGTGACAATTCAAAGTCATACAAGTAGGAATGGCATGGCTGGATCTAGCCCTGGGCTCAGGTCCTGCTGGCTGCATCTCATGTTTCATCTCACTTTTGCCTTCTAAAGTTGGTCTGTAACAGCTTATTGGCACTTTTGGGGCAGAGCTTGTGCCTTTTGGCATGGATCTCTATGCAAGGTAATACTCAGTAAATGTTTTATTGAATTAAATGCCCCAAATATTTTATTTTATTTTGACGTAATCTATCATGGCAACTGGTTTTCTGTGCATAAGTGGGCTTGTTGGTCTGTCTCCCATTTTGCTGTTTATTGACCAGTGGCAATACACAGCCCTAACAGCCCACAAGTGGCATTTTGAAAACAAACAAACAAACAAACAAACGCAACTCCACAGAGTCTCCAGTGTGTGCCTGCACACTCTCTGTGAGCTCTTGGGGTGGGGGTGCTTAAACAGTAGGGTATGCTCTTAGGTATGGCAAGGAAGGACCTCAGCAAGAGAAGATGAGAGGAAAGTGTGTGTGTGTGTATGTGTGTGTGGGGGTGGGGGTGGGGGTAGTGGTGGCAGTAGAAGATGCCTGGCAGGTCACGTAGGCCTGTGCTTCATTAGTGTCAAGTTGCAAGTGAGATAGGCCAGCATCCGAGAATCAGGAGTGCAGGTAGCTCTTAAGGATTAGATACAGCTGCCTGGAAAAAGTGCATCTGGAGCTGAGTGGATGGAGCAGGGAGGAAAGAAAAAGTACTTTGTAGGAAACAGAAACGGTAGAAACTGTATGAGTTTTTGGTTTTTTTGTAGTGGTTCCACACAGGCTTTTACTTAAATGCTTATTGCGTGTTGGCTCTCATCAGAGCATGCCTTTTTCCCTCTTTTAGTGGTGGGAATTGATTGACCCTAGGGTGCCCTACATATTAGGCAAGTGCTGTATCACTGAGCTATATCCTAGCCTTGTTTATATATTTTTAAATTTTATGTGTGTTTTGCCTGCATGTATGAATGTATATACATGCACTATGAATATGCTTAGTGCCCATTCAGCCCAGAAGGTATCATATCTGTTGGAACTAGAGTTACAGAAGGTTGTGAGCTGTCATATGCTTGTGGAAACTGACCCTGGGCCCTCTGCAAGAACAAGTGTTTTTCACCACTGAGCCATGTTTCCAGCTCCCTTTTTTACTTTATATTTGGAGACAGGATTTGAATCTGTTCTTCGTCTGCCTCTGTGCAGGCATGTGTGTAACTCCAGCTACTTGGAAGTCTAAGGCAGAAAGATCACAGGTTTGAAAGCCCCTGTCTCTCTGATCAGTTATTGCCATTGCCCCACATTTTGTAGGTGACTGGGTGGCAGAGCAGCAAGGTATGGGGAGCAGGCAGCAGGGGCACCTGGTGGCCCTTATGGAACGAGCAGTTTGGTGGGTTTCCTGACGTCCCCAGGTTCTCTGGGGAGTGTCTGGAGAAATAAGTGTAACACTTTTTTTTCCCTTTTACTTCAGCTAGCATTTGCCTTCTGGAGAGCTGACAACAACAAGGGTGAGTTCTGAGCCTGAGCCCAGGCCATCATCGGGTTGCATGAGAGTTCCTGGTACACACACACACACACACCAACTTTCTTGGCTTTTGGAAAATCTCCACTTCATCATGATCTCTGCATTTTTCTGGGTTTTCACAGGAAGGTGACATCTGGTTCCCTACAAGCTGGAGTTGGCAGCTGGCCAGTTGCAGCAGGAGGCCCTTTTTTCTGGAAGGGTGTGGCTTGGGAAGCTAGGCAGGGGATGGTGGTGTTGACTTACAGGAAGCATCCCTTCTGTGCAACCTTTGAGAAGACCCTATGTTCAAAGACAGGCATCTGGCAGTGACACTCAGCTGTTAAGGGCATTGGCTGTTGACTGAGCCGGGAGATATATGCAGCTGTGGCATGAGAGGTGTCTTTGTCAGCTAGCTGTAAAAAATGCTTGACACATGTCTCTGATGTCTAGCTGTCACAGACAAGGAGGAAAGGCAGAACTGACCCTTTTCTCCCTGTCTAGTGTTCAGTAGTGCTGTCCTCTAAAACCTACACCGTTTGTTTGTTTTGCTTTTGAGACAGGGTTTCTCTGTGTAGCCTTGGCTGTCCTGGAATTGGCTCTGTAGAACAAACAGGCTGGCCTCAAACTCAGAGTTCCTCCTGTTTGTACCTCCTGAGTACCACCATGCCCAGCAAACCTGCTACTCTTAAAAGCTTCTCCCTTGCCGCTTCTCCAGGTTGGAGGTGGCTGGGAGATCCGTGCATGTGGTCAGCCTGAATTCTAATGCACTGGGTTGGGCCCCCACATCCTTCTCCAGTCTACCTCTGGTTTGCAAGAGTACTCCTTCCCTCCCTCTGAGCTGCTCTCCCTGTTTCACAGCCAGGGATCCTGGGGACTTTGTCACTCAACTTTCTCCAGAGCTCATGTTTGTTCTGGGGTGGAGATTCCTTTGTACAAGGATTTTTCTTGGTTTTCTGCCAATTGTGCAAAGAATTTTCTCAGGGTACCCTTCTTGACCCATGAGTTCTCTGTGTCTGTCTCTCTCAAGATTTCATGTGTGTGGGTGTTTTGCCTGTGCACTACATGTATGCAGTACCTGAGGAGGCCAGAAGAAGATGCCATATCCTTCTGGAACTAGAGTTACAGATGGCTGTGAGGTGGTGATGGGAAATAAACCCAAACCAAACCCGAGTCTTCTGGAAGAGCAGCCAGTGCTCTTAGCTGCCAAACCATCTCTGAAGCCTAGAGTTGGTCGCTTTTGAGATCTTCCACATTCCTCTTGTCCTAGGCCTTGGGTCAATATAGGATGTTTTTAACTCTACCACACATTTTCCTTAGAAAGTCCATCGAGGGAGCTGGAGAGATGGCTCAAAGGTTAAGAGCACTGGCTGCTCTTCCAGAGGTCCTGAGTTCTATTCTCAGCAACCACATGGTGGCTCACAACCATCTGTATTGGTATCTGATGCCCTATTCTGATTTGCATGTGTACATACAGATAGAGCACTCATATAAATAAGATAAAAAAATAGTCCATGGAGAAAAGGTTGATGGGTACCTTTTGGAAATGGTCCTTTCTGTTGCTTTGTGACACTTTCTACCATATTTTCCTTCACCCTCTTTTCTTTGCTGGCTCTATACACTAAGAGAAATGAAAATGAAGCCCAGAGAAGGTTCATGAGCAGAATTTAGCAGATTCTGTTTTGGTTTTTGTTTGTTTGTTTGTTTGTTTTTGTTCTTGTCTGTCATCTTTTACAGATGACAAATCCATCAGTTAGAAAAGAAAGTTTAATCACCAAGAGGGGGCCACTCCAAGGTCATTGGTTTGACAAAGCTTGTTCTGCACATCAGTTCCCAGGGCCCTGTTCCTTCCCCAGAGCTGTCCTTAGTGACAGTTGCCAGGACTATCACCTCAGCTAGGGCCTCTTGCTTTGTAGCTTTCTCCAGGGGATCTCAGAGGGAAGTGATGCGGGCTCCTGTTATTAAGTATCCCACCAGAAGGCAGAGCCCAGGCTTCCCAACCCAATTCAGCTTGCTTGTAACTTGTGTTATTTGTTACCTGGGCTGGGTGCGGGCCTAGGATATGGCAAGGCTGCTGGAAATATTGCTCTAGCTAAGTGAGGTAGCTAGGCCAGCTCCTGGGGCAGCTCCTCTCCTGACCGACTTGCAGCATGACATCCCAAGCTGAAGCTGCAGGGAAAATTGGGAAAATTCCATGAGCTGGCTCTGCTGAGTCATGCTTAAGTCTTCTTTCTCCTGTCTGTCACTAGTCAGCCCCGGGTCTGTTAGAGTTAACTGGAAGAATATCAGGTTATCACTTCTTATATCTGCACTTACTTTACACTTCCCACTGATATGCTACCATTGATAAGAAATTTATTAATAATAAATCATTAAAATAAATGTAGTATTTATTTTGAGAGATGTTCTTTTCATGTATAAGGAAATAGATTCTGGAGCTTCCGTGACTGGGTGAGTTTCCATGACAGGTGAGTGGTATGTTTGGGTGAGATTTTGAGTGCCACACCCCAGCCTGACCCATGGACCTTTGAGAAATGTCAAATTGGAGCATTCATAGTGACTTTGGTTGAAAAGTTTTTTTGTTTTTGTTTTTTTTAAAGACATGGTTTTGCCAGGTGGCCTCAAACTCACAGAGATCTGCTTGCCTCTACCTTCTGAGTGCTGGGATTCAAGGCAGGCACCACCATGTCAAATTGCAAAGTGTGAGTTTTGAATTGTTAAAATTGGAAATTAAAAAAAATCTAGTTCTTCCTTTTAAGGACTTTTAAGTTTAACTCTTTAAGGATAACCTTTGAAACTTTCCATTCTATTTACAATTTTAGAAAAATTTAACAACCACTTTGAAGGGCTTTTTGATTAATGTTGGTCTCCTTTGAATAATTCATGAAATTTATTTGAAAGTTTAAAATTGAACATAAATTACAGTCACCTTCCCTTAATTATTTTATTATTTCTTCCAATTGCCTGATTAAAAGCCCCTTAATATTTTAATTACTCCTATAAATCTAATAAAGTAAGCCGACTCTTAAATTTTCTTAAACATTCCTGTTATGTTCAATTTATTTATTCATTCATTCATTTATTTATTTATTTATTTATTTTTAGGGTTTTTTTGTTGCTGTTGTTAGTGGTGGTGGTTTTTATTTTATTTATTTTATTTTTGGTTTTTTTTTGTTTGTTTGTTTTTTGTTTTTTTTGAAATTGGCTTTCTCTGTATAGCCTTGGCTGTCCTGGACTCACTTTGTAGACCAGGCTGTCCTTGAACTCACAGAGATCCACCTGCCTCTGCCCCCTTGAGTGCTGGGATCATATGTGTGCACCATTGAGCCTGGCTAGGTTGGTTGGTTTGGTTTTTTTTTTTTTGTTTGTTTGTTTGTTTGTTTTTTGAGACAGTGTTTTACCTTGACTTGCAGTAATTTGGCTCAGCCTTAGGAATGTTAGAATTTATAGGCATGACCAACACTGCATTGTGTGTGTATCTGTGTGTCTGTTTGTGCCGGTACACAGGAGGCCAAAGGTCAGATCACCCTGGAACTGGATTCCTGGTAGTTGTGAGGCACCTGACATGGGGTTGGGAAACAAATTTGGGTCTTTAGGAAGTGCAATGCTCTTGACCATTGGAATATACAAGATTGCTTTTTATTCCTGGAGACTGGTTTGCATATTTATGGACTTTTCCATAGGTAAATTGATGCAGGATCACTTCTACTTTGTCTGTCTTCTTTCACACAGTCTAATCATTTTAAGATATGTCCATATTGTTGCATGGATCAGTAATTCATTCTTACTGCCACGTAACTATTCTGTTACATGGACATCATACAGTTTATCCCTTTATTTATTGTTGGTCATCTCAGTCACTTTCAGTTTTTGGCAGTTACAAATTAAGCTGCTGTGATCCTTTGTGTATAAGTCTTTGATTTGGCAATTACTGTACTGGTGAGCTATGCCCCCAGCTCTGAAAGCAGGATTTTACTGATGTGTGTGTGCGCGTGGGCGGGTATGTGTGTGCATGTGTGTATACGTGTGTGTGCATGCTAGTCCAGCACTCTACAAACTGAACTACATCCTCACTCCTGTGTTCAAGTTTTTTGTTTGTTTTGTTTTGTTTTGTTTTTCGAGACAGGATTTCTCAGTATAACCTTGACTGCCCCGGAACCCACTCTATAGCTCAAACTGGCCTCAAACTTAGAGTTCTGCCTGCCTTTGCCTCTCAGGTGCTGGGATTAAAGACATAGCACCACTGTCAGGCAAGATTTCTTAACACAAAATTAGTAATACTCTGGCTTTCACTTTTTTAAATAACATATGCACCTAATCCTATATCTTTATATAACTCAGAAGTTCCTGAATAAGGAAACAATTAATGATATGTACATTATTTTCTTAAGAAACTTTTGGTAATTCTCCAGGAACTGGATATTTTTTTTTTATAATTTAGGGACCCTTGGCCTAGATGAAGTTAACTTTTGAATCCGGTTGTGAAGCAGATCCATGATTCATTGCCATTTTGCCTCCAGATAGGGTGGTCTTATAGCCCTTGGGCCCTGGATAGAAACATTATTGCTTAATTTTTTTCTCCTATAACTCCAGTTCTCTACCAGATGCTGAAGCCATACACTGGATTTGATTCATATACTTATGGCTTCATCTCCTGCAGAATAGGTAGAACTTGAATGCAAAGTAAGTAGAACTTGGATTCTGTATAGCTGTCAAGATTTTGTCTGACCAATGACCAGTTGCAAAATTTATGCCAGTGACTCAGCAGGGCTAGAATTTGGGTCCTGATCTTTCAAGTCTAGATCTGGAATTCCACTCACTATTTCATACCTTTTTTTTTCTTTCCCCAAAAGAAAAAGAGTATGGAACTTAAGAATTCTTACTTTTTGTTCAGTCAGGCTTAGCTATATAGAAGTCCTGGCAACTGGAAGCAATGCTGCCTTCAGTTCCCCCCTTTGATAATCTGGCCTCTCCCTGACCTCCTAGTGGAGATTTACCAGTCTTTTTGAAGGGGCCATTACCATCAAATTCTCATTAGAGACTGGATCTGAGATGGTAAGCAGATGTGGGATTCTTGTTTTGGTTCTTGGGTTGGTCCCAGGAAACTTGTGGGGGTGGAGGGTGGACCTGCCTGAGAATTATTTCTGCACTTGTATCTCTTTCAATGTCTGGTGCTTATGTAACCTCATGTGGCTAAATATGGAGGTCTACTGAGTTTTCAAGAAAAAGACCTTTGAGTTGGGGAGAAATTGGCAGGATTGTATTATAGATTCTTCCTCAGCAGGATTCCCCTACTATAATTGTTTTGACTGTTTAAAAAAAATTATGTATGGATATTTTGCCTGCTTGATGTGTCTGTATACCACTTACATGCCTGAGGAGCTTCCAACATTCTTAACTTTCTTGGACATCAGGCATATATATATATATATATATATATATGTACATATATTACATATATATATATGTGTGTGTGTGTGTGTGTGATTTTGATTGTTTCAGTTATATGTGGTTAACCTGTTTCCAAAAAACATTAAATGTAAAATTCCATAAATTCTTTATAAATTACAAATGACTCACTGTTATAAGTGACCTGATAAAATCTCTTGGGTGCCCTGGTCCTTATTGTCTAGGACACAGATTACCCCTTTGCTCAGAAAATTCTTACTATTTAGGAAACCCAGCTGTCAGCTATTTCATGGCTGGGAACGTAGAGCTTGAGCAAGTGATCTGGCCTTGTGTAGAAGCCTAGCATTACACCACCATGCCTATGCTGTCTGTTTTGCTTCATCTCATCATGTAGACATTGTGTGAACTCATATTAGCACAGGAAAAGTGAGAACAACTCAGGTGTGATAGTTCACACTTTTAATCCCAAGCTCTTGTGAGGCAGAGGCTAGTTCTCTACGTGAGATCCTGGCTAGCCAGAGTTACCCTAACTCAAAATAAAAACCAAACCAAACCAAACCTGGAGATAGGGCCCATCAGGTAAGAACACTTTTTGCTCTTGCAAAGGACTCTGTTTTGATTCTTAGTGTCCACATGATTGCCGAGAATGTCTGAACTCTAGTTCCTGAGGATCTGAAGCCCTCTTATGGCTTCTGCAGGCACTGTGTATATACGGTTGCACACACACACACACACACACAAACCCAAAACAAAACAAACATATAAAAAGTAAGACAAAAAACCTGTAAAACCAACCAAACAAAAAAGGTAAGCACAGTATAAGTTATGATAGATATACATATTATTTTTATAGCAGTGTTTGTTCTAACTTCTATTTTACTAATGATTACTTTTAAACTTTTATAATGCCTAACCTATAAATTAAACTTTATTATAGGTATCTGTGTATAGGGAAAAACAGTTCACATAGGGTTCAGAATTATCAAAGTTTTCGGTCATGCACTGGGCAGCTTGGAATGTATCTCCATAGACACAGGAACTGTATAGTGTTAGGGCCCAACTTCATTGTATGACTGCAGGAATTTTAAATACAGTTTACCCACAATTATGATTCTGTGTTCCTCATTTAATTGATACATGGATACTGTGGTAAAAAGGTGTATGAGGGGGTGTGTGGGGAGGGACCAGGCATGGTGATGCATGTCTTTAATCCCAGCACATGTTGAGCAGACTCATAGGCAGGTTGGTCTCTTCTCTGAGTTTGAGACCAGCCTGCTCTATGTAGTGAGCTGCTGGCTAGATAGAGCTACATATGAGCCTCTATCTTACAACAACAACAGCAACAACAAAACTGTGTGTGTGTTGGGTGGGAACAGCTTGAGAGATTATAAGTCATACATAAAAGAAAGAACTTATCAGTAGATACTGTCACCGAAGAAGCCCAGATAGTACGTTCTCTAGAGCAGTGTTCTCAACCTTCTTAATGCTGTGTTCCTTTAACACAGTTCCTCATGTTGTGGTGACCCTCAACCATAAAATTATTTCATTGCTACTTCATAGCTGTAATTTTACTACTGTTATGAATTATAATGTAAATATCTGATATGCAGGATATCGACATGTGACCCCCAAAGAGGTCCGGCCAACAGGTTGAGAACCACTGCCTAGACAAAGGCTTAAATGCTCCATTTCAAATAAATCTAAAGAATATAGGAAAATAGGAAAAATAAAAACCCAAACCAACCTTCTCTGAAAAGAGATCATCAGCATATATTAGACAAGTCAACAGGACCACATAGATGCTCTGGAGCGGAAACTATCACTAGAAAAAATCAACAGAAGATCAGGAGATGCCAGAACCAGCAAAACCTGAGAATAGGCAAGTAGAGCACATCCCACCTGAGGATCCAAAAAGAAAGAAGAATGAGGGGAAAAGAGCAAGATCCAGAGACAAGCAGAACACCATCAGAAGGCCAAGTAAATCAACACACCCATGGCGGGGATTCTAGACCCGATGAAAAGAGATGCTCAGACTATTTGAAAAAACAATAGCTAGAAACTTTCCAAACTTGATGAAAAGTGATCTACACACCTAAATAACTGATAGGACTACAACTAGGATCAATTCAAAGAGATCCATCCAGGTGTGTCATAGTTAAAATGTGCTCACTCAGCATGTGCAAGGGGCCACCAATACATTCAATAGCTCTTTGCTTCCCATAAGCCAAGGGGACCAGAAGGTAAAATTAAGTGCCTTGCGATGAAAAACTTTAAGCTGTGATTACTTCGTTGCTTGTGTTGTATATGGACTAGATTGCTCATCTTTAGTAATAATTTGTTAGTAACATTCTAAATAACATCTGGTCAAACTTCTTTACATTTTTTTGTGGTGCTGTGACTTGAACCCCAAGGTCTTGTGTATGCCAGGCAAGCTTTTTCACACTGACCTACATCCCTAATCTTCTTTTTACATTTTTTGAGACAGGTTTTCATGTAATTATGTAGCTTGCTATGACTTTGAGTTCTTTTGTTTTTAATTTTTAAATTTTTCATGTAGATGAATGTTTTGTCTGCATATATATTTCCAAATCTTGTATGTGCAGTGCCCATGGAAGCCAGAAGAGGGCATCACAACAACTGAAACATAGAGGCAAACTGCCATGCTGGGAACCAAACTCTAGTCCTTGGCAAGTGCATAAAGTATTCTTAACTGTTGAGCAGTCTCTCAATCCCAACCTCTAATTCTTGATCCTTCCTGTTCACTATCATGCCCACTACCCCTTTTTACTTTTTAGACAGGATCTTGCTAATTTGCCCAGACTCATCTTTGACTCACCATGTATAGCCCCCTACAGACCCTGAACTTGTGATCCTCTTGTTTCAGCCACCAGAAGAGCTTGGATTACAGTGTTTCCCCACCAGGTCTGGCTAGCAGTTCTTTCTTTACTTATGAAAAAAGAAACCAAATGTAAGAATTTAACAATGGCAGGCTTTCCCCTGCCTACCAGCATCTAGGTTCAACCAGATATTAGTATTTGATCTCAACCTGAGTGCCCAAAACACACCCATGGAGTAGGCTGTTTCTGTGTTGGAACTATTTTCTTTCCCTGTATGTGATTTTATAGTTAATATTGTTTCATGGAATAGATCTCACTGGGCCTGTGAATGCTGTAGTTCCTGTAGTTGATGATAGACCTCAGGTTCAGAGAGATTAAGTGACTCAGATTTACTAGGGAGAATCTCTCAGGGGACAAAATTACAACAGTCAGCCTAAGACTCTTAATTGGTTTTATTTTTGATTCAAGAACCAGGCCACATGTTATTCTATAAAATAAATGTTCTAATGAGCCAGACTGGAGAAATTGGTTTTATAGACAGAAAAATGGCTGGATAGGAGAAACAAAAACTAAAAGGCAAATTGGTCATTTTCAGTTTTCCTTTTGAGAGGGGGCCTTGGAAACAGAACAATAGAACAATAAATGATTGGTTACTGTTAAGTTTCCTGAAGTTGAAGGCCAAGGGTGCCTCATTACCATACCAGTTGAAGCTGGTCTGTTTACAAAATTTGGCTGTTAGCTCTCTAATTCTGACTGTCAGGTCCATGGCTTAGTTTTAGCTTAATGGAAACCTCAGCATGAATGATTCCATTTTGATTGTTAGTAGTCTTTTGGGACCTAATACAGGAGCTTAGTTCAAAGCAGTAGTCTCCTATAGTTTTTATTTAACGTGCTAGAGCCAAATTTCTTTTTTTCTTGAGACAGTATCTCAGCTGGTCTCCAATTTGCCATGTGATTGAGGATGACCTGACCTTATCTTCTTACCTCAGGCTCCTGTTTTCTGGGAATATAGTCATGGTCCAGCACACTTGGTTAGCAGTCCTAATTTGTTGCTGTTTGTTTTTCAAGACAGAGTTTCTCTGTGTAGCCCTGGCTGTCCTGGAAATTCTCTCTGTAGAGCAGGCTGGCCTTGAACTCAGAGATCAACTTGCCTCTGCCTCCGGAGTACTGGGATTAAAGGCATGCACCACATTTTGTTCAGTCTTGATATTTTACATAGGATTCGTAAAATATACCACATTTATACGGGCATTGCAGTCATCCTTGTGGAATTACTAGATGAGATCAAATGAAATAACTTATGTGAAGTGTCACAAAGTTATTCCTTGTACTTCTGGGAAAGTCACATTGGTTGCTATGTGAAAGGTCCCCATGGGAGGAGCTACCATAGGAGTCCCTGTGGAGAGCAGGTTCTGAGAACAAGGATCTGTGGGTTCAGGGTTATCTGCTAAGTTAAGAGTACTGAAGAGGAACAGGCCCTTAGGCTATAGTCACAGTGCGGTTGAACAAGAAGAGAGGAGGGCACCCAGGCAGCAGCACCCTGGGGGAAGACATGATGATCTAAGAGCCATGCTTGCAAACTGAATCAGGTTTTCGGGTCATCTTTGGCTACAGAACAAATTGTATGCCAGCCAGCCTGAGCTACAGGAGACCCTGTCTTTAAAAAGAGTCAAATATGGACCTGAAGGTGCTGGAATTACTGGAAGGAAGGGGCCTGGGCCTGCTTTTCCTATGTTGATGCAAGAATACAGCTTTTACCTCAAGGAGGATGAGAAAGTTTATTCTGGAATCTAACAGGAGTGAGCAACATTGGCCCAGTGACACAGACTTAGAAAACAAGAGTACATGCTTGTTTTCATGTAGAAGCAATTTTATGAAGTCTTCATAGAAACAGATAAAGAAAGTCATATATCAAGACAGTTTTCAAATACATTGGTGGAAATGTCAGAGACATGCATTACAGTAAAATGTAGAAATCAAAACTGAAGACCTCAGATGCTATCTGATGACATTGTTAGCATTTATGTTGGTGGAAGCTAGTAGTCTGCTAAGTTAATACATTCTAGAATGTTTTTAATCTCTTAGTCACAGAATGTTAGGTCTGACACTTAGGTGGACAAGGAATACTTAGAGGGTTAAAGCTAGCCCAAGACAGGTTACAATAAGGCTCTGAACCTGCAATGTTTCAACCTTGCCACATCATTGCAGTTCTAATTAGTCAATCAGCTTTTGCAGATACAGCTTCTTTCCAGGAATTCTCTGTCAAGCTCATTACTGCATAGCACTCAGGAGGCCTTGCAGTGTGCTGCTGCTGTGGGTAGCAGCTCTGGAGGGTCACTGTATGAGCCTCAACTGTGTTGGGACTTAGGACAATAAGAAGCCCCTGGGATGCATGGACTTTGGGAACTTTTTGGCAATGAGCTACATCCCAGCTCTCTAGAATGGTCCCCACCTTATCTGTTTATTTTGTTTTTGAGACAGAGTATCTCTATATAACCCTGGCTGTTCAGGAACTCACTATGTAGACCAGGTTGGCCTGAACTCACAGAGATCTGTCTGTTTCTGCTTCTTGAATGCTGAGATTAAAGGCATTTGCTACCACTACTAGCTCAACTGTTTTAATCCTTTTGTTGTTGTTTATTTTTGAGACAAGGTTTCTCTGCATGGCCCTGGTTATCCTAGAACTCACTCTGTAGATCAGGTTGGCCTGAACTCAGAGATCCACCTGCCTCTGTCTCCCAAGTGCAGGGATTAAAGGCATGCTCCACCAATACCCAGCCTATTTTACTCTTGAACTGGTTAGACAAGTGCTTTGCCACTAAGCTACATTTACAGGCCTCTTAATATATATATATTTTTTTATTGTCGGGGCAGTGATGGCGCATGCCTCCCTTAATCCCATCACTTGTGGGAGGCAGAGGCAGGCAGATCTCTGTGAGTTCAAGGCAAACCTGGACTTGTTGTAGGACCTTGGTGGCCCTTCATAAAAATAAAGACAACAAGATCTTTAATATTTCAAAGCTTAGGCCTTAGTTGGACAGATTCTCAACTAGCTCATCTAATTTAACCAGACTACTTAGCCCCATCCAGCCACATGGCTAGCTATACCTTTCAGACCTCTAGTCATGCCTGTTGACAAGGCCCTTCCTCTTTCTTCCCAGAGTTCCTTTTCCTTTCCCAGGAAGTCCTGCCTTCCACCTCCTGTCCAGCTAATTGGCCATCAGATTTTTATTAAAACTAATAAGAGAACGCCTTAGGTAGGTAAGAAAGGACAAAGTTTCACATAGTGACCCCAACACCTCCTTCTTGTAGTTCAATAAAGACATTTTTCTCTTACAATAAAAAAACTACATACAATAAAAACAATTACAAGAAGTGTCAGGTAAGAATTACATATACAATGTCTAGTCCATTTGCATTTGGCAATCTTTGGAGAAAGAACTCTACTATCTATCCTATTTTGGTGTGTTCAGAATTTTGCATCTAACTCAGTTTCTATCATAACTTGCATTATCATCCTAAAGCCATCTTCTTAGACCTAAGACATCTTTTAAATCCTAAGCAATTTAAGCTTTATTGTAAGACTATGACTATTTAGTCTTCAACTTTATCAGAGACTTGAGAAGGAATAAACATTACCTAAATATGTAGAAAGTGCAGCCAAGCAGCTTCCAATACTAAGAATGACAGGTAGCTGGCTGCCTGGACAGTCACCTAAATATCTCTATAACTTTGGAGCATCAGCTTCAGCTTCTGGCACAGTAATATCTGGCAGACATATTTATGATGCAAGAACTATGAAGGACTTGCTTACCCTGTCTTGGTACAGCTTGCCAGTCAACTTTCCTGCATTCAAGTTTGCCTAGTTTGGCCAGCATTCTGTCTGCAGTGAAGCGAGGCTTTTTATTTTATTTTTTTGGCCTGGTGCCCCATTTGAAGCCATCTTCTAATAGAGGTTCTTCGATGCCTATCATCTTCTTTCAGGTGCTGCCAAAAACTGACATGTCTCATTGCTAGAAAAGTCTTAAAATAATGCCATATTTCGTAGGTCTCTGAGGTTTATGAAGACCATCTATCCATCTGTATTCACTTACATAGTGTTTAATAATTATCTATCCATAGCATATCTGAACAGGCAAGTGTTGCATGTTTTTAGCTATTTACTATCTGTTTAACCTAAGAAGAATATTTCTGTGATAAACTAGACTAGTATCTGACATAGCATGAGTATGATTGACTATTAGCTTGTATCAATTATTGTAAACAGTTGTAATAGCAGCTATTAAAAGGATTGGAAGTAAATACTGCATTTTTAAATGAGTTGCAAAGGTCCAATATCTTATTCAAGAATTGAAACATAATTATGTTGTAACAAAAATAACCTTAATTTTTATATCAAGATTCAAAGATTTGTACCAATGAAAATCTTAAATTTGTATCAATACACAAAAATCTATATCAATGTAAGATTATTGGTTTATAGAAATGTTCTTTGGTTTAAGAATAGATTTGATAATATACCATTTTTCCTGTTATTTCTATATATTCCTCTATAGTCTACAAGGTGAGTTCCAGGACAGCCAGGCCTACACAAAGAAAAAGTGTCTCAAAAAACCAGAGAAGAAAGGGAAGAAGAAGAAGAAGAAGAAGAAGAAGAAGAAGAAGAAGAAGAAGGAGAAAAAGAAGCCAGAAAAACAAAGCAAAAAGCCAGAGATCAGCCAAGCAAAAACCCCTCAAAATAAAAAAAAATAAAAAAAAACAACCCTTTTTTTATTAGGCCTTTAATCTCAGCATTTGGAGGTGTTTCTCTGAGTTCAAAGCTTGGTCTACAGAGGGAGTTCTAGGACAACCAGGGCTACACAGAGAGGTCAAAACAAAACAAAAACAAAAGAAACAGCAACAAAAACCAAACCAAAAAAACATCATCAACAAAAACTACAACTTTTTAATTGATTTAATTGTTTTTTTCCTCTTTTTTAAAGAATCGTTTTTACCTTCATTTCTCATTTGTGTGTATGTGTGTATGTACATCTATACGGAGATCAATTTACAAACAAAGTTGGTTCTCTTATCATGTGGGATCCAGTAATCAAGCGTAGGTTGTTAGGTTGGTGGCAAGTCTCTTCCTACTGAGCCACCTTGCCAGACTCCTTTTTATAGTCCTCTTTCCTATTATTCTGTCAGTTTATTCTTGATTTCCATAGTTCCTGTGCTGGGGCTTGGGGAGGTAGTTGGTTAACTGAAAGGACAGGTGGGACATCAACTATCATTTTAAGGCCAAACTCACAAACTAAGCTGTGTCACCTGAATCTGGTCTGTTTGACAGCTGTCTGTCTGGCTTGCTTCTCAGATTAAAGGCATTTTTTTGGGACAAAAGGCAAATATGGCTATTCTTCACAGACTCATGGATCCCAAAGAACGTTGTTTTTCCCAGATCAGTCCACTCAGCAGGGCCCAAGAGACCTGTCACTTGGAGAGTCCGTTCAAGAAGTCTCTAAAGGACCCCGGGCTTAGATGGACTAGAATTTTGCTTCCTGGGTAAGTTGCTTCCACTGTAAAAAGTTGTGAGACCAAGAAACGAGGGTGACCCAGGCCAAGTGTTTCAGCAGTGACACCCTTGGACCTAACTGGCTAGTAATAGTTTACCAAGCGGTGGTCCAAACAGTTGTCCACATGCGGCAGGGAGAGGGGCGTGGTCTAGGACTCTGAGAGCATAAATATGAGAGTGAAAAAAAAAAAGGTGGGTGTTCTGTATGGCTTTTGGTGTTGGCATGTGGCAAATAGCAGTTTGGAGAAACCAGAAGATGGTGTGGCAGTATGGAACAGACAGATGGAGAGAAACTCTTTGGGGTGCAGCAGCGTGGAGACGCATGCTAGCTGTGTTGTGGTTGACAGAGATTGGTATAGAGCCCTAATAGAACCCTTTGACCCTAAATAGTCAGGAGAAGTAAAGGGGTCTGGTCCCCCTCTCACCACTAACCTTTTCTCTCTCCTACTTAAGGTTGGGGGGGTTGATGGAAGGGAGAGAGAGGCCTAAACATCCCAAATAAAGTAGAGTTAAAAAAAAAAAAAGATACAAATGGCTTTCTGCTACAAGTGTGCCACTCTTTTTCACCATTGTAGGGTTTCCCACTATACCCTGATGTGCTGCTTGTTGGTCTTGCTGAGGAGCCCTTTGGCTTTTATCTTTCCTCCTAGGAATGGTACTTTTGTGAAATTCTTGTCCAGGGATCCTAATGCATTGAAGCAAATGTTGCTCTAGGGTATAAATTAGGAGTGGAATTGCGGCCCACCTAGTCTAGGTGTGAGGCTCCTCTTCCCCTCGGCGGTCCACAGCACGAAGTAGTTTGTGGTCTCTCAGGTGTTGGAATTTGGATCTCAGGTCCATGTGAGAGCCACTGTGATCTCAAATTATTGGGGTGAGTTATTTTCTGTCTCTCTATGTGATGGGATTCCAGATGATTTTCCTGGCCATCCGATATAGTTTCAGGGAAGGGGGACTGGACGAGGTTTTATTTCTGACTGACTCTTGCCCTGAGGGATATTTTTTAGAAATACCAGCTGGACTTGGGATAAGATTTCCCATCTTGGCTGGGCACTGGGAGTGTGCCCTGTGCCCTTTGAGGCTTTGAAAAAAACCAAAGCTCAGATTTCTCTGGTTCTGCAGAGGGCCTCAGGATAAGTTACAGCAGTTACCTGCCTCTGGGTTTCTGCCTGAGCGTTCTGGGTTTCCTTGCTGATTTGTTTGTGTTTTTAAGAAGTTTGTGTATGTGGTGTGCCCCTCCTCTTCAATACATATATTTTATCCACAATTGTAATTGTTTTTAGCAATAAGATTGGACAGTCACATACCTACCCTTGTGGGAAACTTCTTGCTTCCCTTTGAAACCCTTGGGTCCCTGTGACTTAGAGCTCTGGCTTCCCTTCCTAGGAGGTTCCAGATCACCCCTGAACAGTGAGGCAGCCCCATCACAGGGACATGGTGGGGTCAGCTGGTAGGGTTTCCATCCAGAACTGTAGAACTGCAGTGTTTGGGCCTGGAAGTCTGATTCTCACATGTCTGAATTATAATGAAAATTAGATCTGTGGTTGATCCATTTGACCTATGTTCCTCTGGCCTGGCTTCTGGGCTCAGTCAACTCTTTGGGAGGTACGGACAGATTGCTGAGAAGCAGATTAGCACACAGGCAATGATTGGGAGGTGGCTGAGGGATTTGTTTTAATGAGAGTACCCCAATTTCAAAAACCCTGATTCCTCTTGTCCTTTATTGCAAAATAATAGTGCGTTTTTTTCTAACTATTTTGCTGTCTTAGCCTTTTACTTTCTGAAATTCCCCTGGTAATTCCACATATCTTGCATTCCTGGTAGACTGTGACACCCATTGTTGTTACTCTGACCTCATTCTTGTCTTCTAAAAACAGTTTACATTATACTCACATCTGCTATCTAAAAGGCTATCTGTTGTCTACATACCTCCAGATGCCATCTTTTTGTGGTGCCTTCTGCCTTCTCATGTACCTGCCTGTGATCTGGTTCTGGGCTGCTGTGGCTTCATGTGGGTGGGCCAGGCCACAGCCACCTCAGCCCAGGGAAATTCAAAGACCTGCTCATTAGACACACCAGAATGAGGGAATAGCTTTCTGCTTCCCTGTGTCTCCTGGGGAAGGAGGCAGGGCAACCTCCGCTAGTTTGTTCTTAGGATCTAAATATTACTTCTCAGTCAGTGTTCTTGTTTCTATAGAGTTCTCCCATATGATGATCACTCTGAAACAATGAAACAGCTTCCTTCCAGAACGCCTGCTGTTCTTCTAGTGTATTCTTTTCTTATGTTCCTTTTCTCCTTTCTCTGTTCCCTTATAGGTCTTTCATTTGCATTTATTTATTTTTTACTGTGTAGTGTCTCCTGTTTGTATACTAGGCTACCAGGCTGGTGCTGTACCACTGAGCTATGTCCTTAGTTGGAATTTAAAATACTTATTTCTGCCTTTCTATAAACTGTCTTCTGAGTCCAGAAGCCATCCTCTTTCCAGCATGTTCTGTCTGTGGTGCTGCTCTGCCCAGTGCAACATCCATTGGTTTCCCCTTGTTCTGCCTGCATGGTCTCTGTTTCCCTTGCTAGGCCACTGTTCTCTGGCTTACACTGTCTTGCTAGTGAAATGCCCTGGAATGGGGGTAAGCCCCAGGTCTTCCTGGATTCCTAGTTTTGATATCATCTTGTCATGCAAGTTAAACCAGAACATTGCTACATGATAAACTGATAGCATTTACAAAATATATTGATAGCTGGGCATAGTGGTGTATGTCTTTAATTCCAGCATTAGGGAGGCAGAGGCAGGTGGAGCTCTATGATATAGGCCAAGTATGTGTGTGTCTGTGTGAGTGAAAGTCACAGTGCCTGTGAAGGTTAGAAAAACGTATTTAGATCCCTTAAAGCTGCAGTTACATGAGATTGTGAGCTGCCTGGTGTGACTGCTGGAACCGGAACTGGGGTCCTTTGGAAGAGCAACAAACACTCTTAATTGCTAAGCTGTCTTTCTAGTGCCAGCTGCCCACCCAGATCCTTTTATTTTATTTTATTTTATTTTATTTTATTTTATTTTATTTTATTTTATTTTATGTGTATGGGCATTTTGCCTACATGTATGTCTGTGCACTGTGTGTATGCCTGGTGTCTGCAGAGATTGTTGGATCCCCTGGAACTGAGATACAGACAGTTCTGAGTTGCTGTGTGGGAATCTGGGAATCCAACCTACATTCTCTAGAAGCCAGTACTCTTAACTGTTAAGCTATCTTCCTAGGCCCCTCCAGCCCTTTTTTGTTGTTGTTGTTTTGAGACAGGGTTTCACTATTTAATGTAGCTCAGGCTAACCTTGAACTCATAGCAATCTTCCTGTATCAGCCTCAGGAGTGCAAAGATTTTAAGTGTGCACCACTTCACCAGCTAGAGTTGTTGAGGTGTTTAAGATGAGCTGAGTGTTGCATAGTTGTCCTCTGGAACTTAGGTGTTGCTTCTCCCTGGACCAGTCCAGGAATCTCAGGGTATAGTTGTTGGTTTTTTTTTTTTAACTTTTTATTGATTCATGCACTCCAGTCCTGCTCATCTTCCTGTCCCTTCACACACACCCTCTGCCCTTGCAACCTCCCCACAAAAGAAAAAAATATCATGGAAGCTGTAGTGTGTCACAGTGAGTTCCACAGTATACCTGTTTGTCCACACTTTGTTACATGTCCATTGCAATGAGTCATTAGTCTGGTTCAAGGCTTCTGCCTTCGTTACCCTATCGATGCTGGATCCTCACTGGGAATGCTCTCCGATATCCTGTTGTTACCCTGTGTCTTGGAAATCCTGCAGCTTTGGATCTGTAGATCCAGCGTCTTCATGCAGTCCAGCAGTTCAGATGGGGTAGATGTTGGAGTGGGCCAACTCAACTCCCTGGATCTGGGCCTGGGTGGTAGCTGCATTGATCAGCTCACCAGCTCTCTTACACCCACACCACCAGGGTGAGCTCTCCAGCACTGCCCTGGCTAGCTCACCCAATGCTGCAGTGGGTAAGGAAGGGCCAAGGTCAGTTCTCCTGTTCTTATGCACTCAGGCCGGCTAACCTGCAACCACACCATGAGAGGCAGTTCTACTGTGCTGCTCAGGTCAGGTCCAGGACCCCCTCTCTGGAGTGCTAGGGCTTTCCTGTTCTCAAGACCTCAGGGCCAGCTCTCCCACCTGCCATAAGTGGGAGGGGTAAGGGGTTGAGGGAGAGCATCTCTTCCTCACCCATGCCACTGAAGGTACAATTCTTAAAGTGACCCATTCTCCTGGATGAAATGCCTATTCTTAGTTGTTAATGTGATTCTACCTGAAATTAACTAAAACCCAGGTGACTGGGTACAGCAGTGAGGACTTTTTTCTTAATTAAATAATTTGGAGTGGGAAGATCCACTTTAATCCGGGCTACCCCTTCTAATGGCAGCCTATATTAAAGACATAAGGAAGCTCTTTCCCTTTGCCTGCTTGTCCTCACTTTTGTTGGCAGCTTCATTCCTTCCCTGACAGACATTAAAGGAAACTTCCTCGAGATTCTGGTGCATATTGACGATCAGCTGAGACGTCCAGCCTCTTAGATTGAACAACTAACAGATTCTCAGACTTTCCACTGGTAGATAGCCATTGTTGGACTACTTGGACCACACCCTGTAAGCCACTCTGATAAATACCCTTTCCATATATTTTCAGTCTCTCAGTTCTCTTCCTCTAGAGAATCCTGACTGGCCCTGTTTCATTTTTGGCCTTGATGCTGAGTTACTCTTTTTACTTTCTGTTGCCCTTGACAGAGTAGCAATGATTGCCACAGGTCAGCTTCTGAAGCTGACAGTCCCGCCTCAGGAGAAGCACAACAGGTGTCTTACTGTGTGATTCCTATCAAACATGTGCACCTCTTTTCATTTTCATTGTCATTTGAGACTGAAGAACAGACATGTGTTGTTTTATTTTTTCTTCTTCTGGGTGTATTTTCTTCTGTTTGCCAAGCTTGTTGGTCTTAGATGTAGTCCGTTTCTATTTCTGCATGTAAGCTTACCTTCACTTTGTTTTCTTTCACCTAGTCTTCATTCTAGAAACTGTTTTTTGAGACAGTGTCTCATGTAGCCTAGGCAGGCTTTACATCTTTTATGTAGCTGAGGAAGCCCCTGGAGCCCCTGATCATTACCTTTCTACTTCCTGAGTGCCAGATTATAGGCATGTGCCCCTATGCCTGGTTTATGCAGTGCTAGGTATCAAAGCCAGAGCTTTGTGTGAGAATTCTCCCCGCTGGTGCACATCCCCAGTCCTGCAAACTTTTCTTGCTCTCTGTTATTTGCTCTCCTGCCTTTCTGTGCACCTCCACTGGACATTCATTGTGGGCCTGGGGTTCTCTGCATGCTTACCCCCCTGACACTGCCATTGATCTAATGTAGCTTCAAAGAAGCCTGGTATACGTATCAGAGTCCCTGCTTTATACTAAAGTGCTCACAGGGCCTGTAGTGTTTTCTAACTTACTGTCTATGGACGCCCTTCCTCGAGGCTGTGGAGGCAGGAGGGAGTACAAATACTGAGATAGTTTTCTGTCTGTGAAGCTGGTACCGCATATCTTACGCATTTCATGTGTGCACATATGCATGTGGGTGCCTGGGTATATGTGGATATAGAGGTGTGTGTCTGCATGTGAGTGCATGTGTGTGGGTGCAGAATTGAGAAATAAATGTGTGTCTTCCTCAATTGTTTCTCTATTTTTTGAGATAGGGTCTCTCAGTGAACCTGAGGTTTGCCCTCCGCCCCCCAAACTGGCACCCAGAAAGCCCTAGCAATCTTCTCGTCTGTGTCTCTCCTTAGCACACCAGAGTTACAGGCATACACAACCATAGATTTTTTTTTTTTTTGAGACAGGATTTTTCTGTATAGCCCTGGCTGTCCCGGAACACAATGTGTAGACCAGGCTGGTCTCAGAAATCTGCTTCTGCCTCCTGAGTGCTGAGATTAAAGGTGTGTGCCACCACTGTCCAGCCATACTTGGGTTTTCTTTTTATGTGAGTGTTGGGGGGTCCAAAATCAGATCCGCATGCAAGCACTTTATCCATTGAAACATCTCCCAAGATTTTAAACAGTGACTTTAAATTTTCTGCTGCTTCCCTTGCCATCCAGCGGACCTCTGATTGCTAGGAACCTTCTACATCCCAGAATGAAAATGTAGAGGACAGATGTGTATATTAGCCACTTTCTGTTGTAACAAATACCAGAGATAGATCTGCTTATGAAGGAAAGAGGCTTATTTGGGCTCACAGCTTTGGAGTTTCAGTCGATGATTAATCTCTCCATTGCTTTTGGAACTATAGCAAGATAGCACTATGGTCCAGGCATCTGGTAGAGGAAGTGTTTACCTCACAGTGCAGTGCAAGAGAGACCAGAAGAGGAAGGGCTAGGACACCACAGTTCTCAAGGATGAGCTCCGTGTCCAAAGCCTCTCATTAGGTTCTACCTACTCTTTCTTTCTTCCTTTCTTCCTTCCTTCCTTCCTTTCTCTCTCTTCTTTCTTTTCGAGACAGGGTTCTGTGTAGCCTTGGCTTTCCTAGCCTTGAATTCACAGAGATCCACATGCTTCTGCCTCCCAGAGCACTGGGATCACAGGTGTGTGTCACCGCATCTAGTTTAGGTTCCACCTCTTAAAAGTGTAAGTATTTACTAATGGCATAGACTCTGGACTATTCATCCAACACAGTATTCATTAAGTTTCTATTACTGTGATTAAAACCATGACCAAAAGCAACTTACTTTTACTGTTCCAGCTAACAATCCATTGCTGAGGAGCATGGAACTTGAGGCAGGATCTGAAGCAGAAGCTATGGAGTTGTGCTGTATACTGGCTTGCTCCTTCTGTGGTTTTGTTTGGTTGGTTTGGGTTTTTTTTTTCCAGATGGCTTTGTTAAACAACCTGGCCAGGGCTGGTACTATTCACAGTTGGCTGGGTCTTCTCACATCAATTATCAATGGAGAAAATGCCCCAGACTTCCCTGCAGGCCAATCTGATGGAGGCATGGAACATTCTAGATCCAAACTGTAGTAGTATAGTTGGTAGTTGAATCATAGAGTCAATCTAATGGGTTCAGGTACTTAACCAAAATATAATTAGGGATACTAACCTGGAAGACATAGGTATATATTTAAATGCTAGGGTTGTAGCTGAGGGGTAAAGCATACACTTAGCATGAATGAGACTTGACTTCAAAGCTCCAGCACTAAAAAAGTAGACAGTTAAAATGTAATATATACATATGTATGTATATACACATATGAGTACTCAGAGCATTATTATTCATAATAGCTCTCAAATGGAATCAACCCGAATTCTCATCACCTAATGGATGGATTATTATTCAACTGTAAGAAAGAATGAAACATTGACACTTGCCGCAGCCAGGGTGAAGCTTAAGAATACTGCTGTCACAGAGACCTAAAAGGCCACATGTTGGATGACATCTGTGCAATAGTAGGATGGGCAGAAATCATCAGAGTGGTGATTTCCAGGGTTTGGAAAAACAGAGAATGAGGTGTCTGTTTTTATTTGGTTTTGTGTGTGTGTGTGTTTGTATGATGAAATACTCTGAAGTAGATGGTGGTGATGGTTTTCTGTATCTACAGTTTCAGTGGCGAAAATGTAACTTAAAGCATTTAAAAGAAATAGCAAATTCAAAGTTTAATATCCCAACGCACTTTGTAAGCACATATATAGGTCATATATTTTTGCACCTAGAGTAAATGCAGTTATAGAATAATATGTGCCAAACAAGTTTTCTTTTACATTTTTTATTTTTATTTTCTCTAGAGATGTTTTCCCTGTGTAGCTCTGGCTGTCCTAGAACTTGCCCTGTAGATCAAGTTGGACTTGAACTCACAAAGATCTGCCTGCCTCTATTTCCCGAGTGCTAGGATCAAAGGTATGCACTATCACTGACTGGCAGTATAGGTTTAAAAAATTCTGCTGTTATGCCAAGCACTTAAGAGGTATTCTACAAATACTTATTGAATTATCTATGTTTGCTATTTCCAATTTATTAGAATGGACACATTTCAGATTAGTTATGTGTCTTTCTCTCCTAGTGTTCTAACAAAAGGTAATATTCTTTAAAGAAAGCTATTTTACATGAATATATTTTTTCCTCGCTTGCTTTATTGATCACAAAGGTAGTATCTGACACAGATGTTCAGCTCTATCCTCTCTTGACTGGCCTTTATCTTTCAGAGGTTTCCACATCTGCACAGGGTCCTGCTTCCTACTTGTTTGCCTGTTGTTCTTGTTCTTGTCTTCTCCGTGTCTCACATTGGCTTGGCTTTCATCATTCTCTTCCTACTGGCTCCTGATATGCCTTCTGTGAAGCAGGAGCTCAGGATGGAATTGTACTCTTCTCCAAGGGTCATGTCTAATTGGTTTCCAAATAATGAAGTATAGAAGGTTTGTTTGACCTACCAAATCAGTATTCTTGGTTTATTTTTTCGTCTCATTTTCGCCTCAAGGTTTTCTGACATCCAGACCTGTCAGTATTTCCCTGACCAATTTAAAGCACTCAGCTTTGTACATTTCTTGTCGGGAAGGAAGTAATGGAATTCTAGGACTGTTTACCTTGCTGTGGTGCTCAGCGTATTCCTGGCTAAGACATGCATGGTTGCAGTAGTGGTTGCTGTTTGCTTATAAAGCAGATGTTACTGACTTCTATTTTGGAGTTGTTCAGCAATGAGCATAATTATAATAGCAAGCTTAAATGGGTCGTTTATCTGAGGCAGGGGGAAAGCCCAAGTGATGAACTCTTCTTAATGGTCTCCAGGTAATGGTGATTGTCTTCGTTACCATTTTAAGGCTGTAAAGAGACACCACAACCAAGGTGATACTTATAGAGAAGAAAGTTTTTACTTGGAGGTCTGCTTACAGTTTCAGAGGGTTAGTCTTGTATCGTCTCGGTGGGAACAGGGCAGCACGCATGGTGCTGAAGCAATAGCTGAGAGCTCCATCCTGGTCCATAGGCAGAGAGACACATGGGAGACACTCTGGGCCTGGTGTGGGCTTTTTGAAAGTTCAAAGCCCACCCTAAATGGTTCACTTCTCTAACAAGGCCACACCTCCTAATTCCTCTCAAGTAGTGCTACTCCCTAATGACCAAACATTTAAATATGTGAGACTATGGGGGCCACTCTAATTCAAACCACCACATTCCACTCTCTGGCCTCCATAGGCTTGTAGACATATCCCATAGTCTATCAGTCTCTGAGACCCATGGCAAGCTCTTAACTGCAACCCCTAGAAATCAAAATTAAAAAACAAAACAAAACACCCAAAAAACCCCCCAAAACAGTTACTAATAGCTACATGGTACAGTCAGTACTAGACTGTCTTTGTTTTATTTAATTATTTATTTTTGAAACAGGATTTCTCTGTGCAGGCTGCCCTGGACTCAATTTGTAGACTAGCCTGAAACTCACAGAGATCCACCTGCCTCTGCCTCCCAGAGTGCTGGGATTACAGATATCCTCTGCCAATTCTATTAAATCTAAAAGTCTCCAACTAAGCCTCAGGCAGATTTTTATGACAAGGGCAAAATACAGCCACTTTTTTCTTTTTTGCCAAAATATCACAAAAATGATCCCTAGGACACTTACTAATATTACTCTCTGAAATTTCTTTCTTGCTTGTGTGCTTGCTTCTTTTCTTTTTTTTTAGATTGATTCTATTTCCATGTCTTTTCTTCGGTAGTTACTCATTTCTGTTTTAAAGTCAAGATATGGATGCTGCCACCTCTTTATTTATTTATTTATTACAATTTAAAGATACGGAGCGCTTCACAAACTTGCATGTCATCCTTGCGCCGGGGCCATGCTCACCCTCTGTATCGTCCAATTTTAGTATGTGTGCTGCCTAAGCGAGCACTATCTGAAATTTCTTGAGCTGGGCCCACTGTCTTTTATACGCCCACTAGGATGGTCCATTCAGCCATATTTAAAGTAGCCAATCACTTTCCTAGTGTAAAGTCCCAAAGTCTTCCATATTCCTCCAATAAACAGCATGGTCAGGACTGTCACAGCGATGCCCTCTTTTGGAGTTCAAATCCACTGGGAAATCCACAGACTGGATTCATATTATAATTGGATGAGTTTGTTAATTACTGCTTTCAGACCAACAGCCTCGAAGCCAAACAGAAGGTGTGTTGGATAGAAGAGGGTAGAGGAATGGTTTTTAAAGGAGGGCATCGCAATTATCTCATTTGTGTGGAATGTGTAGCTGAGTGATAAACTGCTTTTACTTTCCTCAGCTGTGAGAAGCTGTCCCTCTCCCTCTATATATAGCCATAAAGGAGCTGTCTCATTCCCTGGTACACACAATAAGTGGGTTTACAAAAGCCAGAGCAATTGGTTAATTATCTCTTAGCAGCTTTACAACTTTGGGAAGGGGACAAGGAGCCAGGGTTGCAAGCAGCTTATTTTTTAAGAATTTAGAATGGGTGCCTTGCATAAATGGAGTGTTCCTTAGCCATTACATCCCCTGTTTCTGATACCAACTTCAGTAGTCATTGTTCTGTTGCTGCAAAGAGGTACGATGACCAAGGCAACACTTACAAAACAAAGCATTTAATTAGGGTCTTGCCTACAGTTTCAGAGGGTTAGTCCATTTTCATCATGGTGGGAGCATGGTGGCACACATGGCATTGGAGAAGAAGTTGAGAACTACATCCTAATCCACAGGAGAGAGACACAGAGGCATTCTGATCTTGGTGTGAATCTTTTGAAACCCCAAAGCCCACCTGCTTGGATACACTTTCTCCAACAAGGTCACACCTCCCAATCCTTCTGCAACAGTGCCACTTCCTGGTGACTAAGCAACCAAATATATGAACCTAGGGGGACCATTCTTATTCAGACCACCACAGTGATAATGTCCCTCTGGCTTGTCCTATAGCTCTGGGCATCCTTGTGTCTGGTAGCATACATGACACTTTTAGCTACAGAGAGGCAGAAAGTGAAAGGGTGGAAAAGACAAAGACCAGGTTCTATGCCTGCTCTGAGTTGGAGATGCTCTTATTGGCTGCTGCAGATGACCACAAGACTTTTTGCATTACATGAGGGACAGTTGCGTACCGAATAAACCATGCCTGTCTACTGTCTGTTTATCCTGTGTCATTATTCTGTTTATTAGATTTTAAGCCCAAAGCCATTTCCTACCCTCCTTGATTTAGAGGAAGACCATCTGAAACCCCATGGCTTCTTCAGAAAGGCTTTTCTGGAATAATGGACACCAAGTGGGCTTCATGTAGGCAACAGACCCCAGCCTCCTTCTTGAGCGTAGGGAATTGTAATTAGGAAGATGGTGGGTCTTGTTTTCCCTGACTGACCTGAGTTTGAGAAGGAGCCCTGTGTATAGTGTAGGGTGTGTAGCTGTGTTAGTCATCTTTTCATTACTGTAACAAAACACCAGTAGTTAGCAGCTTATAAAGATGAGATTTATTGGCCTGTGGTTTAGGCGATTTTAATCAGCGGTTAGTTTTTGTTGCTTCTTGGAGCTGCATTGAAGTATATCACTGCTGTAGCATTTGACAGATGAAATAGATTGCCTTGTGGCAGCCAGAAAGTAGGGAGAAAGAAACAAAGAAAGAAAGTAATTCTCTTTAAAGCTACACCTATGACAACCTAACTTCTTTCAGGTAGCCCCATCCCTCACAGGCTCCACCACCCCTCTATAGTCCAGCAGCTAGTGACCACATCTTCAACCTGTGGACCTTCCAAGGACATTCGGGATCTGAATTATCACTGGCTTTCTCTCTCTAGAGGTTTGCTGTCTGAAATTCTCAGGGATGTCCAGTATTCTTTGGTGTTTTTGTTTCCTTTTGTTTGTTTGTTTTTTGAGACAGGGTTTCCCTGTGTAGCCTTGGCTGTTTTGGGCTTACTTTGAGATTAGGCTGGCCTCGAACTCACAGTAATTCACCTGCCTCTGCCTCCTGAGTGCTGGGATTAAAGGCATGTGCCGCCACCACTCAGCTGTTTGGTGGTTTTTATGTTCTGGTTTGTTTTCTGTCACTTAGAAATATATATATATGCAATAGTAAAATAAAATAATTATAACAGCTATAAGTAATAGCAGTGACCAGATTCATTCTCCTCTCTTGGGGTCCTCCCTTCTCTCCCTTTCTTCTTTCCTTTCTTTTTCCCTCCTCCCCCATTTTTGGCAAGGTTTTATATTGTCCAGGCTGGTATTGAACTTTCTGTGTGGCCAAGCATGATCGTGAACTCCTGCTCCTTCTTCTTTACCTTCCAGGAGCTGGGGTTACAACTGTGTGCCCTCACAGTTGGTTTCTGTGGTGCTTGGGTTTAAATTCAAGACTTTATGCAAGGCAAGCACTCTACCAAGTCTGTGTTCCAATTGTTAATTAATAGAGGCAGAGATTCATTGTGTCACCTAGGCTGGCCCTCAAACTTATTCTGCGGTCCATTTTGGATACAAATTTTCAGTGGTTCTCCTGGCTTAGCCTACTAGTGTTAGAATTTCAGGAGTGCGCCATGATACCTGGCTTTTCCTGGTCCTGCTTTATATATTATCTCTACTTCAAATCCAGGGCCATTTCAGTGCTGTGTAAGAAGTCTACCACTGAGCCACAGCCCAACCTTCTGCTTTCTTACAGCCATATTGGAGATGTCACCTCAAGGAAACTGACCCTTTAAGGGAAAAGTTTCCTGTCCCAGATGTGACACAGTTCAGACCCAGAATCTCTGACACTGTGCTAGCACACAAGCCGTCCCTCCACCATCCTGCCCACAGTGGTGGCCAGACAAAGCATTCCCACTCCCCGACGGCCTGTCTGTGCTTGTGCTAATCTCTGAATGGCAGCTGTTTCTCTGCTGTTTCTGTGCATGTGTGCTTTGCAAAGCCTGTATCTTTTGTTCTTCCTCCCCCTCCCTATACAGAGCCTGCAGTCTAGGAGCAGGGCTTTCCCCCTTTCATCTGCTTAGTATGTTATTCTTCTCTGTCCTTTTGTTGTTGTTGTTTGTTTCCTCTATAGAATGCAGCTTTTTGTTTGTTTGTCTGTTTGAGACAGGGTGTCATGTAGCCCAGGCTGGCTTCACATTTTCTATATAGCAGATCACTTCCTGAGTGCTGGGATTGCAGGTATATGCTATACACCCAGATTTATAATGCCCTTCTTAAGGACTACAAGAGAGATAAGGACATTCTTGCCTGAAGGTTTGAGGAAATACAAAAGAGGTTTTTTTTGTTGTTGTTGTTGTTGTTTTAGCTGGTGACCGAGTTTCTTCTCAAGGCTGTTTGCACACTCTTAGCTGTTAGTGAAAGTGGGTTGTCCTCCTCACATGCACAGGAAAGAGGGTTTAAATGGGCACAGTGTGCTGGCAGCCATGCTTCCTTCGTTGCACACTGGTGTCTCTGTGCATTGAACAAATTAAGTTTGGATCTGGGCCCAGCTCTATTCCCTGAAGAGGAGAGTATCCTGATGTTGAATAGAAGGAAGGGGCAAAGGTGGAGAAGAGTGTCTGGAGAGCGAGGAAGAGCTTGAAGAATCAGGGTTGAGGCCAGCCACTTCTTAGATCTGGTATGTAGTCCCTTTCCAGGGGCAGGCCCAGTGACTGCAGTTTGATTTGGTTTGCCCATTCTCCTGCCTCCCTATTCTTGTCCCATCTTCCAAAATTGAGTCTATTTGGGGTTTTCCTTTCTTCCCATATATTAGGCAAGAGAAAGAAGGTAGACCCTGCTGTTACACACCAATGTGGATAATCTGCTTATAAGGAGATTATTTCTGCAGGTGTCTTCTGAGTCACTGGCATCTGTGGAATCTGAGAACACCATTGCCTTGCTCTCTCCCATGCCGCCTCCACCCTCACTCTGCCCTTCCCTTACCCAGCAAGAAGCATGGGATATTCTAGTCACTCTTATACTCACACACACACACCTTTTGGCTATCTCTGCTAGATTACTTTAGACACAGGCAGTCTCGTTCTGAGCCTATTCACACCAAAGAGTTAGATTTGAGTTCTGCTCTCACACAGAAGAGCCTGGACCACACTCTTCGCTCCCGTACCTCATGCTTTCATCCTCTTCCTTGTTGCTTTCTTGCTCTTCTTAGCAGACCCTCAAAACTGGCTCATGCACGTCTGGCCTGGGACCCACTCCACTGCTGTCACTGCACTGTCTCCTCTAGACATCACGGAGAGTGTGTAGCAGTGACACTGACCCCACCTGGGCCCTACAGAGTGCCTTTGAAGTGAGAATTTGCAAACAAATGATTTCTCCTTTAATTGTTCATTTTGAGATTACTTTTCAGAGCAGAGTTGGTCTCCCTGGGCTGGGGGTACTGGGGTTGGGTCTATTCAGGAAGTCTCCTGACAGCCTCTTATTAAGATAGGTGTCGGAGTCTCACTGAGCTTTGTCTGACTACTTCTCAAAGCTGGCCTACTCAAGGAGCTTCTGAGTAGAACTCCAGGTAGATGCTCTAGTGTTGCTGAAGCCCACTTGAGGAGGACATCTGGAGGTTATCACCTCAACTTGGCCAGAGGCTGGGGAAATCTTTTCTTTAAATATTCTAATTATGGGGGCGGGGTCGTGTCAGAGGACAGTTTGTTAGAGTTGGTTCTCTTCCATCAACTGTGTTGATCCTGGAGATCACATTCTGGTTGTCAGGCTTGGCAGCAAGAGCCTTTACCTGCTGAACATCTCACCAGCTGGAACATTTGTTCTTTATTCTTTTGCCTCTCGTTTCTGTATCTGTATGATCTCCGAGTATGTTCCCATGAGAAAGGGTTAGAAGTGGAATGTTAATAGTGTAGTTGGTTCAGCGAGAAGCCATGGAGGCTTGTCATCTCACTGTGCAGGAGCTGCCTGGGGCGGTGAGTGTGTCTCTGGTGCAGTTTCTTTTACAAAGCTTTGTTGGGAGGGAGGAAAACCCCACTCGTGTTTTTGTCCCACCATCAGAGTATATAGGCTTCTGGAGGAGGATGGACTTGGATACGTGACTAGAGATTATTCTCCCCAACCCCTCTTTCTGTGTGTGGCTCTGACTGTTTTGGAACTCTGTTGTTCAGGCTGGCCTTGAACTCAGAGACCCCCTTGCCTCTGCCTGCTGAGTGCTGGGATTAAAGGCATGAGCCACCACCACCCAGCTGGAGATTTTACAATTGCTTGTGGCTGCTCCATCTTGGATAAGAAGACTGTTAACCCAGGAGAGAGATGGGCATTTTGTTCCTTTTCTGTTCCAGGTCCTCTTAAGCCATCTTTGACAGTAGGCAGCCCTTGAGGACCTTCCCTGAAGCCTGCCCTGAGCAGGGAATGGTACTGCCAGGAACCGTGAGACTGGGTAGATATGCCTGTCAACTCAGGTCACCTAAGTACAGCCCAAACAAACCTCTCTTCAGTGTTGAGAGTGCCAGATTTCCAGACCTTTCCCTCTATAGCAACCAGGGCAGTGAATATGTGTTGATTTTCGTGTTGGGTGTCTTGAGCTGAAGTTTGAGGGCAAAGCCCAGTGACAGTGGACAGTAGCTCTCACTCACTGTCCCTGGCCAGGCCTAGTCGTCCTTGGCGCGTAGTTCTAGAATTCCACACTTGTTTCTTAGCTTATCAATTCCTTTATCTTAGGTAGGAATAGAGAAGGGTATTTCTGGAAGCCTTTGCTGATTTGTAGGGATTCTTCTCCTAAGTAGACCGTTTCCACATACATTCCTGAGGGGACTAAGAATTTTCCAATAATGGTTTACTAGAAGTCACAAAGGGCCAGGTTCATCATGTGCTTTCTGTTGTGCCATCTTAGTCTCCCTTTAGGTTTATTTCCATAACTATTTACCCAGTTGGAATTGACAGGAGAGCCAGGAAAGAGCCTGCCCCTGTACAAAGGTCATTTCTTTTTTGCCAAGCTCTGCCAACAATAGTGTGTGTTCCAGCAGACCCGGAGGCTAAAGAAATGCAGGTTGGTGGGCTTGTTTGTTGGTGATGAGGGGCAGAGGGTTAGGACAGGGGAAGGCTGTGAAGAGCTTTGAGGGGAGGTGGAGACAGGGTGGAGAGTACTCAGCTGAAGTATGGGAAGATGCCAGCAGTTGCTGGCACCAGGACTACGAAGAAAAGAGACAGAATCAAAGCAGAGCCTTGGGCTGGAACCAGGCATCACCTACCAGTGAATGCTTGTCAAGGCTAGGATTGCTGCTTGGTTACCCTCTCTGCTCCTTTAGCACGAGACTTTTGAGATGTGTAGTGGGAACCTTGGAGTCTGGCATCCTGCCTCCTGAGGTCCCTGGCAGATTTTCCCAGAGTTCCCTGAAGGAAGGCCACCAGTATAGCCTTTTGTGGGTGGGACTGAGTCACTCTAGACCCTTGGTTTCTGTGGAGCTGCCAGCGGCGGCGGCATGGAGTGCTGTGCTGTAGACCTGGCTTTGTACTGCTCAGTAGCTGAAGGAACAAGTTTCAGACGCTGCTGGGAACACAGCAGGGAAAAGAAGGCCCTGCCACCCTCTGTCATCAAAGAAGCCAGCAGAAGGCCATAGCCCTGCAGTTACTACTGTGATCATACCCTGTAGGAAAAGCACAGTGGCTCAGAAGCATGCCCCAAGCCCGTGGGGACCTCTTGAGGAGCCTCCCTTCCCTGTAGCTATCTGCCTCATGCAGCCGGCAGCTTCAGGCCTGCATCTTGGCAGGATACCCGAACCTTAGGTACATTTCAAACTCAGAGTTGTCCCTCCCTGTTGTCAAGTGGAGAGTGAAAGAGGAGCTTGAGCAGCTCCTCCTGCTGCCCTGCTAGGCCCATAGGTACAGTCTGAACCTGGGGAGCCTCTTCTCATTGGCCTAGCATAGGGGCTTGCAGGGCATTTCCTTAACCAGCCCTGGGTGGTGTTGGAATGTTCAGTTCTGGTATGGGTGGCAGAATTGCCCCTAATGGACGGAGCCTGCTTAGAATTGAATTCAGTGCTTCAGTGGGGCTTACCAGTCTGAGAGTAATCTGTTCTTAACTAATACTACGTGATCCCAGCCTCACAGTGGAGTCTCCTTATGCTCTGTCTTCCTGGCACCTCACCTGTGGGCCTCACTAGGGTGCTGGCCCAGTAAGGTACCACACTCAAAATAAAATATCCTATAAGCCAATAGGAATGAATGTGAAGGCCTGGGCACTCACTGAGATTTGCTGTTTCTGTTCCCAGAGATGGGAACAGAAAGTACTTAGATTTTGAATTCCTAACCCATTTTTGAGGAAAACCCTTTAACCCTTCAAGCCCATGATTGTGACATATTTTTAGAAGTATCACCATTTGCCTAAGCATGGCTCCTGGCCCAGGGCGTACCTCGGGGCACACTTTGGAGTTCCTTCCTCCAAATGCTCACAGTTTCGACCTTGTGCCCTTTTGGCACATTGACCCTTTAGGATGCTCTGAGTCATCCATCAGTGCAAGGATAGCCAGCTGTCCTTATTCTGGCTCGTGTCTAAGCCCAGTCCCAGGAGACAGTTGTGACATTTCCTATATGGACTCTGTGTCACTGGACTATCAGAATGGTACTGGCATAGCAATATTGAATGGTTCAATTTCTTCATGTATACAAATCACCAAAAAATGTTTGTCTGGGACCCCACACATCTAGGGGTACCCTGCCCAGGGGCTGCCCATTGTGCCTTTTAGTTCTGCTCAAAAGCTCTGGACCTAGACCAGAAAAGAGGATAAGGGCCTATTGTTTGTCCCTGGGACCTGAATGGGACTTTGTTTTCCTCCTTCAGCTCTGGCCAAGTAGCTGTGGGTGCTGGTGTTATAGTCTCATCTCAAATAAGAAATCCATTCCCAACATACTTCATGCTGATTACTGAATATTATGGGAGCATAGGGCTTTGAGCCAGCTAGGGGTCTTGTGTTTGTGGCTACTAGGTAGGGGTCATTGTGGGACCAAGAAAAGGTACCTTCCCTATCAAGCACTTGGAGCTTGGGTCTGGTGAAAGAAGTATCTCCAGGGAGGGGATGGTGGGCCCTGGTGGATGGACCAAGCAGGAGATGTGAGCTGTGCTTCCCCTTCCTTCCCTGTTCTTCTACCCTTTATCCCTAGCCTATCGCTGTCTAAGATGGCTCTCTAGTTGGAGGTACCTGTTTTGACTGGAGGTCAAAGAAAGAAAGATGGTGCAAAGCTGTGAGTAGGGATTGGCAATCAGGAAGCAGCCTGTTCAGCCAGCTCTGTATTTGGAGGCAAGCCTTCCTGCAGATACAGGTCAGTTCCCACCTGGCCCTGAGCGCACATCTGCTCATTGCCCTTTATAAGTCACACGGCAGGGTGGCTATTTGCTAAGTTCACTACCCCCAGGCCAGTAGGGAGTGCTGTCCTCACCCAGTGGTTCATAGAGGGCCCTGGGCCCTTGCAGATCCACAGACCCAGTTTAAGGGATTCTTCAGGGCAGAACAATTTCCCTAACAGTGCTAACACATCACTTTTCTTTTTACCGTGATGTAAAACTAGGGGAGAAAAAACTGCTGATACTTTCGCAGGAATCAGGCTGCATGTAGACTGCCATCTCAGGCCTCGAGCTTCACTTCATTTAGCATTGGCCTTAAAGAAGCAGCGAAGCAGTTTAATCAACACTAATGTGCTGTGCTTGGGCACATGTTCTTACCTTTCTGTGTGATGAAATGGGAACTGGACATTCTGCTTACCAGCTTTGGAGGCTGTGCGGAAAAAGCACTCATCTGGCCATATGAGTTGCACATTGAGCTTGATGGGTTTTCAGAATACACTGATGTAAAACTGTGGTTACAGATGTGGTTACATAGATTTGAGTGCTGTCTAAACTGTTGAGGTTTTTTTGTCTTGTTTTTTCCAAAAGTGAATGTTGATGAATCTGTTGCTTCAAAGGAAACAACTAACAATATGTATGGCCTTGGTGAAGTTAGAGCTTACAAGCACGTTTAAACTATCTAAAGGCTTTTCTGAAGACATTGACCTTGTTAGTGATATTACACAGGTAGCATTTTCTTTAAAATTAAGTTCAATCTGTGTTGTGTTCCTGTCCAGAAGAACAGTATAGTGCAGGGAGCCAGTATTTTCCAGATGACTAGCACATGAAATTACAAAACCATGATGGGCAGAAAAGAACCATTTACAAATTGAGACAGGCCAGTGAATTTTAAAATCATAGAATAAGAAAAGTTCATGAGGTTTGAGATTCCTTGTCACAGTGAACTGCTTGTCTATTGAGTTTGGATGCAGTGTCAAGGGGAGAGGCCTCAGTCATCTAGAGGTTATTAAAATATTTCTTTCTTTTGCAACTCCATGTCTGGGCAAGTCTAGGTTTTGCTCATAATCAACATTACAGTAGAATAAGTGCAGTGCGCTAAGGACACCTGTGGTGGCCACTGAGGACTGAACCCAGGGCTTCACACACGTTAAGTAGGTGCCCAGTCTTCATTAAAATTTTCGTAAATGGCCAGGTTAGGTGTTGCATGCCTATAATCCCAGCACTCAGGGAGGCAGAGGCAGTCTCTGGGAGTTCAAGAGCAGCCTGGTCTACAAAGAGTCTAAGACAGCCAAGGTTACACAGAGAAACCCTGCTCTCAAAAAACAAAAACAAAACAAAACAAAAATAACACAAAAATTGTCAGATTCAAATTATTTGGGTGAATTTTTTGTGGTGCTGGGTGTATAACCCAGGGCCTCCTGTATGCTAGGTAAGGGCTATACCACAAAATATATTTATTTTTTTAATAAATAAGATTTCTTTTTAAAAACAGCTTTATTGATATGTATTCATATAAAATGTGCTGTGTGTTATGTATGTAGTGGGTGTGCAGGTTGGTGGTTGTTATCAGTTATCTTCCTTGGTTGTTCTCCATCTTGTTTTTTGAGACAAGATCTTTGAGCTCGAGTATTACCAATATGGCTAGACTGGCTGCTTAGAAAGCCTCAGGGATTCTCCTGACTCTGCTTCCCCAGGGCTGGTTATGGAGGTACACTGCTTCATGCAGCTTTACCATAGGTGCCAAGAGGGGAATTCAGGTCTTCATCCTTGTGCAACAATCACTTTACTGACATGTTTATTTATTATTTTTTAAATTTATTATATTTTTATGAATTACAGTTTATTCACTTTGTATCCCAGCTGTAGCCCCCCTCCTTTGGCCCCTCCCAATCTCCTCCCCAAGTCCACTGATAGGGGAGGTCCTCCTCCCCTTCCCTCTGACCGCAACCTATCAGGTCTCATCAGGATTGGCTGCATTGTCTTCCTGTGTGGTCTGGTTAAGCTCCTCCCCCAACCCCCCCTTCAGAGGGAGGTGATTAAAAAGCCAGCCACTGAGTTCATGTCAGAGACAGTCCCTGTTCCCCTTACTAGGGAACCCACTTGGAGACTGAGCTGCCATGAGCTACATCTGTGCAGGGGTTCTAGGTTATCTCTATAAGTTGGAGTATCAGTCTCAGAAATGACCCCTGTGCCCAGATTTTTTGGTTCTGTTGCTCTCCTTGTGGAGCTCCTGTCCCCTCCAGGTCTTTGTATCTCCCCCTTCTTTCATAAGATTCCCTGCACTCTGCCCAAAGTTTAGCTATGGGTCTCAGCATCTGCTTTGATACCCTGCTGGGTAGAGTCTTTCAGAGGCTCTCTGTGGAATATCAAATGTCAGAGAAACACTTAAAGAAATGCGCAACCTCCTTGATCATCAGTGAAATGTAATCAAAACGACCCTGAGATTTCACCTTACACCAATCAGAATGGCTAAAATCAAACACTCAACTGACAATTCATGCTGGAGAGGTTGTGGAGAAAGGGGAACCCTTCTCCATCACTGGTGGGAATGTAAACGTGTACAACCACTTTGGAAATCAATCTGGTGCTTTCTCAGACAATTAGGGATAGTGCTACCTCAAGATCCAGATATACCACTCCTAGGCATATATCCAAAATATGCTCAAATATACAACAAGGACATTTGCTCAACCATTTTCATAGCAGCTTATTCGTAATAGATAGAATCTGGAAACAACCCAGATGTCCCTCAACTGGGACACATTTGTGGCACATTTACACAATGGAACACTACTCAGAAATTAAAAACAAGGAAATCATGGAATTTGCAGGCAAATGGTGGGAACTAGAAAAGATCATCCTGAGTGAGGTATCCCAGAAGCAGAAAGACACACATGGTTTATTATTTTTAAAATTTTTGTGTGCATTGATGTTTTGCCTGCATGTATGTCTGTGTGAGGGTGTTGAAATCCCTGGAGCTGGAGTTACAGACAATTGTGAGCTGCCATGTGGATGCTGGGAGTTGAACCCGGGTCCTGTGGAAGTCCTACTGACTTGTTTTTTGAGACTCTTCAGGAACCCACTATAAAGCTTAGACTGGCCTCAGATTTGTGGCGCTTTTCCTACCCCAACCTCCCGAGTTGTGAGATTATAGGGATGAGCTACCATACACAGCCCTCCCAGCCTCACCCCCGTGCTTTTGATAACAAGGCTTTATTATGTAGTTCAGGCTGATCTTGAACTCAAGTGATCACGCTGTCCCAGTCTCTCAAGAAGCTGGGACTGTAGACACATAACAACTGTGTCTAGCTAGAATTCTCCTCCCACCTTTTGTTTGAAACTTGAACTTGCCATCCCCATCTCTGTCTTCCAGGTGCTGTTATACAGGCTTGACTGGCAAAATTCACCCCTTTCAAAGTGTGTAATTCAGTAGCTTAAAATTCAATAGTTTTAAAATATGCTTATGAGGTTGTGTAACTATCTTCACTATCTAATTCCAGAATATTCTTATCACTCTACAGGAAACCCTGTGCCCACTAACAGTCACTCCCTGTTCATCTCTCTTTCCAGCTCCTGACAACTATTCTGTACTTTGTGTCCCTGAGCTTTGCTGTCCCGGGTTCTTCATTTAAACGAGTTGTGTTACTTGTGCCTATTTCTGTCTGGCTTTGTTCACATAGGATATTCTCAGGGCTCATCCACTTTGTAACAATATTTCATTTTATTGTATGGGTGCCCCACATGTTAATCCTTAAGTAAGTTGATGGGTGTTTGGAGGGTTTCCACTTTTTGCCTATTGTGAACAATGCTGTTATGACCACCGTGTACAAGTTTTTAGGTGGACATATATTTTCTGATATCCTGTGTATCTAGGAGTAGAATTGCTGGCTCACAAGGTAACTGCTTCATTATTCAAGGAGCTACCAGACTATTTCCCTAGTGGCTGCACCATTTTATTGCCCCACCAACAGTGTAGAAGAGTTTCAGTGTTTCTAGGTCCTCACCACCACTTACTCTCTCTGTTTTTACCACACTCTGATGATTGTGAAGGGGCCTCCTGCTTAGTTTGACTTATGTCCCTCCTGTGGCTAGGGATGCGGAACATCCTTGCATGTGTTTATTGTCTATTTGTATACATCAGTCTAAGAAGTATCTATTAAGATTGTCATGTGGAGGAGAAAACAAGCAACAGGACAGGAGTATGCCAAGGAGGACCTCTGGGGGGGTCAACGTAGCGATGTATCAGAGCAGATATTAAGACTTGCGATCAAGCCTTTGGCAGAGGGCAAGGAGTGATGATAGAAATGGAGGAGGTTGGTGAAACTTGGAGAGAACAAGAGCTCCACAATGACTAAACTGAGCAGGGCACAGGAGTCTTGTATGAGACTGTTTCTACAACCAAGGACTACGTGTGGATGTGTCCTGGAACCCCTGTTCAGATGGGACCCAGGATAGCTCGGTGTAGGACTAAAGACCCTAGTGAGGGAAACAGGGACTATTTCAGTCTTGAACTTGATGGCTGACTCTTTGATCCTCCCCCATACATGCTGGGGAGTGACAGACTGGCTAGATCCCAGTGGAGGACATTGCAGCCAGCCCTGAGGAGACAGGATGAGCTGGGGTAGGAT
>CM053762.1:22227022-22318776 GCA_028658305.1 Pachyuromys duprasi
GGAAATGAGGGAGGGTTGGGGAGGGTGGGAGGGAATGAGGGAGGGGACTACGCTTGGGATGCAAAGTACCTAACCTGTGATTGATAACAAAAAAAGAAAAAAAAAAAAAAGATTGTCATGGTAGCCAGGCATGGTGGCACATGCCTTTAATCCCAGCACCCAGGAGGCAGAGACACTCGAATATCTGTGAGTTCGAGGCCAGGCTGGTCTACAGAGTGAGTTCCAGGACAGCCAAGACTCTAAAGAGAAACCCTGTCTCGAAAAACAAAACAAAACCACCACCACCAAAAATTGGCATGGCTCTGAGTCTGTAGATTAGTTTGGGTGTGTCTCCCTAGTTATCTGTGAACATGAGCATGTTTCCTTGATTCAGACCTTTACTTTCTTTAAATAATATATCCTAATTTTCAGTGTTTAAGTCTTCATTTGCTGAGTCTGTTCCTCAGTATTGCACTGTATTTTCAGTGCTGTGTTACTCTCTGTTTAGATTTCACTTTGTGTTGTTTAACATGTTCCTCACTTTGACTTCTTTCTCAGCTAGACTGAGGACAGGACTGGATCTTCATAAGGCCTTGTAGCATGCTTCCTCAAAGCAAGTAGCCTGTAGTTTACTTTTTGTTCTACTGCTTCTGTGAAAAAGCCACATCTCATCTACTGATGCTCAGGATGGTGGGGTGACTTTCCTTCAAACACAGCTCTGGTTAGTGGAAGGTGATGATGACCAGGATTTTTATTTCACAGCCCACTGCTTCTTCTAGCCATCACCCTGCATAGGACTATTGCTCTATTCTGATACTCCTGGGGCTTATGTTTGGGTCTCTCTGCCTCTTATACATTGCAGCCTAAGGCATGATAGAATAGAGGATTATAGCTGGTCTCACAAAGATCAGCTATTGGGAAATCACTGTATTGAGCATCTGTAATGTGCCAGAGTCTCCCAGATGTTGCAGAAAATATCTTACATTGTGGAGTGCTCATAGCAACTTCACAAGGTTATCTGTTCTGCTTCTGTAGATCAGGAAACTAAGGCTCAGTAGGTGATATAAACTTTCAAGTTGAAGAGCAAGGTAAATATCTAACTTGTATTAGTCGGAGCCCTTGAGAGCAGTGGTTCTCAGCCTTCCTAATGCTGCAACCCTTTAATACAGTTCATTTGTGGTGATCCCCAACCATAAAATGATTTTTGCTGCTACTTCATAACTATAATTTTGCTACTGTTATGAGTCATAATGTAAATATTTTTGGAGATAGAGGTTTGCCAAAGGGGTTGTGACCTTCCAGCAGAGAATCAGTTCTCCTCTAGAGGAACAGAACTGATACATATAAATATGTATATATGGGATTTACTAGAGTGACTTACAGGCTTGGCTGGCAACAGTGACTGTCTACCAATGGGAAGTCCAAAAGTTTAGTAGTTGTTCAGTCCACGAGACTGGCTATCTCAGCTGGTCTTCGGTATACACTGGAACCTCGAGGAAATAGGCTGTAATCCCAGTGAAGGAATGAATTTGCCAGTGAGAGCAGTGACAAGCAGGCAAAAAGCGAGAGCTTCCGGCTCCCATGTCCTTTAGACAGGCTGCCACCAGCAAGCATAGCCCGGATTAAAGGCGGATCGTCCCACCTTAAAAGATTCAGATCACAGTTGAGTCCAACTTCAAATGACTAATAAATCAAGGGGTTAAAAGCAGGTGGTGGTGGCACACACCTTTAATCCCAGCTCTTGGGGAGGCGAAGCCAGGCAGATCTCTGAGTTCTAGGACAGCCTGGTACACAGAATGAGTTCCAGGATAGCCAGAGCCACACAGAGAAACCCTGTCAAGGAAAATCCCTCACAGGTATACCCAGCCAATTGGCTTTTAGTTAATTCCAGATGTAGTCAAGTTGGTAACCAAGAACCAGCCATCCCAGACTATAGTTGGGAGTATTCTGAAGCTCAAGCTCTGGTGCTAGGAGAGGGGCTGGTGAAGCCATATAAGTGTAGCGGCAAAATTGAGGACTTTATGGAGAGGGGAGGCTCTGTCAACACTGGGTGGTTTGGGTCAACCCAGAAACCTTTCTTCCCTGGCCTAGAACTGCCACTGCTTGACTAGAGGTCAAGTGGGGACAGTGATACAGTAGAGGCCTGAGAGACTCAGCCCAGTCGCATTGCCTGTGGTAGTGGGCTTGGCAAAATGGCCCTGTGGTGATACACTTGGAGGGGGGGAGTGGCCCTGTACTGGTGGGCTTTGGTAGTAGACACTCATTTGCCACATGTAGGGCATGTGGTAAATTCGTTAAATGTGGTGATCATTGCTTTCTGTTTCTCCATAGCACATGATGTCATTTTGGCTGTGTAACAAAGGGTGGGGTGTCTTTCTTACAATTTCTGAATAAAAGAAATTCTGTCTTTTACACAGAAGTCACACAAGTTCAGTGCCTCTTGGCTGGATAGGGGGTTGTAAGGTAGGCAAAGAAAATTGCCTTTAGAGGGGTCCAGCCGCCCTGATAGAATAATCAGCTTTTATGAGATGGAGTGAGGACAGGGAGGCACAGGTACAAAGTCTTCTCACCAGTGTTCCCACTTCTGGAGCTGAGCTTGGAATGTCTCATTCCTCACTCAGAATCACCAACTGGCTCACTGTGCCTGAGCAGGCCACTTGCTGGCAGTAGAAACTGACCTGCCTCCTTTTTATGGAGCCAAACAAACCTGTTTTGTTATTGTTGTTGTTTGTTTGTTTTCATGGATGAAGAAACAAACAGAAACGCTTAACTACCTAAACTATCTGTCCTCTATATCCATGGCTTCTCCATTTAAGGGATCAAAAATATTGGGAAAATGTCTTTGCTGCCATAGTATATTGTTAGTCATGTGTTGGTTGCTGGCTGTATCTGTACTGAGCATGCAAACTTTTTTTTGCCATTATTTCTTAAATAATACACTATGACATTTTTATAGCATTTGCCTTGTGTCAGGTATGAGTCATAGAGATGGTTTAAATGTATGGAAGGTGGACAGGGAGTCGTATGCATGAAGCACATCATTTTTTGCAAATAGGTTTTGATATCTGAAAGTCTTAGAATCAGTCCTGTTCTGGTACCAGGTGATTGCAGTACTGTTGGTGTTTTGGGGTATATCACAGTTGAGAAAGAAAGACTGATTGATTTATTTGTATGTGTGCATGTGCCTGCATGAGTTTCCAGAAGAGGGCATTGGATCCTCTGAAGCCACCTGATGCAGGTGCTGGGAATAGAATCTATGTTTCTTCAAAGAGCACTACACTAAGTGCTCTTAACTGCTGAGCCATCCCTCCAATCCCAAATTATTTTGGAGAGTTGGAGGAATGCTAGATTTTCTGCACCAATTGAAAACAACAGAATGAGTATCGGGCCATTGTCTTCCCTCCCAGCCTGGTGTGTGTAGCTTGGCCTATCTGCCACCAAAATTAGAGTATCACCCAGGTTGAGCCTAAGCATTGCCAATATCCCCAGAGCACCCTGGGAAAAGGATATTTCCTTCCTGCCTGAGGCCTATTCCTAACCCCAGGCATCCTAAAGCTACTGCCTTTTTTCCCAACTAGATTGAGAAAATCAATTTCTTTAGATTTGGACTGCAGGTTTAACTAACGTTTTATAATCATGAGGTTCTCAACTTTCCCCTCAGTACAATGGAGGTAAATGTTCCATTCTGTATTTTACCCATGATATGAGAATGTTAATGTAACATATCTAAAGGAATTCTTAAGAGCGTGGCCGAGATCTGTTGTAGAGGCGTCTCCACAGCCATCTGCAGTCCTTGGCCTGGCCTTTGGGGGTGCTCAGGCCTCAGGGTCCAGACTGTACAGATCGCCCCAGCAGCACTTGTCCTGAGCCACAGCAGCATGAGGAACAGGGCTTTTCAGTGTAGCTTTCTAGGCGATTCTCTCATCTCATTATTCCTGGGCTCAGCTCTGGTTTGAATGACCAGGGCTCACCTTCCAGAATCAATGTTTACTTGGCTTTATCAAGATTTCTTAGTGGAAGCACTCTTTTGTGGTGGACAGGAAGGTAAGTGGAAGCTGATATTATCAGCTCTAACAAAAGATGGAAAAGAGATGGAGGCTTGACCCTGCTAGGCCGCATCCTGAGGGTTCAGCTCCCACTGGCTCTTTAGGAGGTTTGCATCCAGACTTTGTCCACCTAGGCTCTGGCTCAGCTCAGGGCAACCTGTACTTTATTAACAGCTTCTCTGGATGTTGCCAGAACCAGGTGGAGCCCTTGTTGAGCACTTTCCCTGAACTGAAGTTCAGGAGGTCACACAAAAGAGAACAGTGGGCTGTTGACTGTGCTACCACAAGTAACCTAGTCAAAGCTCAGCTGGGTGCCTTTTTGTGTGTGTGATGGCCATGTGCCTAGTGGGAGGGGCCCTTCCTGTCCTCCATGAGCCATCTTAGGGGCCAATATCACAAAGGCAATCTTTGTAGCATGCAGCATTTAAAAGACTACTTGCCAATGAAATCTAGTACAAACACATGGGCCTCAGATAATGTGGCCTGGTAAAGGACCTGTCTCGTGGTCCTGGAGGGAGTAAGGACCATCATGTCATCTGTTCCATGATGGATAACCTGAAGGGACATTAAGTTTCTGCAAGAAAAAGCTCTTGCTGGTTTTCCTAGGCCAGCTGCCTCGTTCATCTCTTTCTTGGTTGGCTTTTCCAGTCCTCCCGCCTTTGAACATTCAAATGCCATTGTTCTTTATTCCTTCCATGTGAACCCATGAAAAGTGGCTTTCTACTACCCTCTCCTGGCTCTTTCCCACCTGGTTTTGTTTTTGGTTTGAGGTGTACGTACACGTTGTGGCCATTGTTACTCTCCCTAGAACAGATAGCCTTCTATGAGGAAAAGGAGAGGAGACATTCTTGGGACATTCTTAGGGATGGGTATCAGATAGAGGGTGGGCTAGATCATTTCTCAAGGGCCTGTGGGAACATCTGTGGTTGGAGATGGCAAACTCTTCTTTACAATGGAGATAGAGCCTGTCTCAGACTTTGGACAGAAGGTGAAGGCTGTAGACCCAAAGCTCTGGAGCAGCCTGCCTTTATATAGTAATGGAGGAAAGTAACAAGGATATCTTATGGAACTGGCACAGCTGCCAGAGGTCAAGGGAAGGTCTATTCTGTCTAGCTCCAAGTTAGGGCCACCCTGGACTGTGAAGTGATGTGGCCCAGCCTCCAGTGGGCATGTGGACACTGGAGGGCAAAGGTCAGTTTTCTGTGGCACAAGGTCTCCTAGGCAGCAGTGAAAGTGCAGCCACTGGCCTGTGAGTAGCACTCATTGCTCACGTAGGGCCAGAGAACTGTCACATTTGCTTGGGAGGAAACCTTTCCCTCAGTTCAGGAGGAGAGCCGATAAGGCCACATGGCTTCTGGCTCTTTATCTAAACTGCAAACAGCCCAGATTCCTGCCAAGTCATAGGGTAACAACTCAAGGAGGTGGAGGCTGTGTGTGTGCATGTGTGTTCAGGGGTGGAGGTCAGCATGCTGCAGTTGATCTACTCTGTCATGCCCCAAACCCCCACCCTACATCTACACTTAAGAGGGACTGTATCTTTTCTCAGTGTGGGCTAAAAGGGACAGGGGATTTACTCCTATGGCTGTGTTCTCTGTTCAGGAAACCTATTATCAGGAGGGAATCTGAGGCAAAGACTCAGTGTGTATTATCTGGAATGTTCTTTTTGTTTGTTTTCCCCTGGAAACTGGGAACTGAACCATTGATCCCACTCCTGTTGGTTAAGTGCTGAGCTACGTCCCCCAGCTGGAATGACCCTGATGAGAATGAAGTCAGTTTCACAAGGGCCCTCTTATCTTTCAGTTTATCTCCAATCCTAACAGTCCTCAGGTTTTGTAAAAGGCTCTGTCAAGACTGGATGAATGAATGCTTCTTCCCCCACGTGTGTGTCTGTCCTTCCCTTAACCCTGTGCACCTTCTGCTGGTGCTCTCACCACATATCACCCACCTGGAACTGCCCTTTCTGTGGCAGCAGGCTTCCTGTTACACCAGGACATCCTGCTGCCTGACTCTGATCTTTAGAGCTCTTGCCAGGTGACATTTCTGCAGTATTCACTTGCCCCATCTTACCCCTGACACTTGGTTTGTTCCTGCTGGGGTTTCTCCACCTGAAATTTCTGCATCCCATGCCTGGCCTTTACTGTTCTGGGGAAAGGTGATTTGAGAGAACAGCTGCTGTGTGTTGGGTTGAACTCTGTAGGGCTTGAGGACTGTTTTAATAGAGAAAGAACAGTTGTGGGGCCTGAGGGCACATGGCTCCTCTCCAGTTTGCCAAGATCCAACTCTGTCATAGTTTTGCCTGGCACCTCTATGCTGATCACCCCAATGACTGCGGCACCTCTCCATACTGAGCTAGTGATCTTTCCAAATCTGGCCCCAGCCTGGAAGTCAAACTTTGTTTGATGTGGGTAATTACTAGTTGGTAGCCTGTTTGACATCTCTGCCAAGGGCAGTATACATGGATTCTCATATTTAATCTTCCCAAATGAATATCTGAGGCTGAGTTATTCTTATTTTTTAGTTTCAGGCAAGTGAGCTTCCCCCAGGCAAGCTGGCGTATAAACACTGGGGGTATGGGTAGGGTTTGTTGGACCCTGACCTGGAGCACAAACTCTGCAACAGGAGGTGTTGGGGATTGTTTTCTCACTCTGGTGCACTCACTGAGCACGTGTTAGAGCCCTGTGAGCCAGGGTTTTCTGCAGCGGCCGTCCCTCTGTGACCCTTTCTTTCAGTTTCTTCAGCTGTATCACAGCTTCTTCTAGTTCTAGCTACTTTCTCATATTCAAGCTGTTTCACACCCCTGACCTTTTGAGATTCTAAGTTTCTGGGAGGTAGAGGCCATGCTTCATATTACTCTGTCCCACAAGTGATACCGGTAAAATGCTCAGTAAGATGGCCTTGATCACATGAAATCTAGTCCTCATCCTTTGGGTGTGAATATCATTTATAGTCAATGAAGAAACAAGACAAACAGCCTGCAGGTGTTTTGAGATCGAATTTAGCTCAGTGTTAGAACATTTAGGCCCTGAATTTGATCCTTAGCTTGGGGGTGAAGGTGATAGACATGGATAGAAAAGATGGGACAAAATCACAAACAGCAGGTTTATATTAGAAAATGTTCAATATCAGTAGTCACCAAGGAAATGCAATCAAAACCAGGAGACATGCTCCCTCCAGTAAGAATGAATGCTATCAAAAGGACAAATGAAGCTGGTCACGTAGCAACACGCCTGTAATCCCAGCACTTGGGAGGTAGAGGCAGGAGGATTAGCTCAAGGCTAGCCTTGGCCACATAGAGTTCCAGGCCAGCCTGAACTACATGAGACCCTCTTGAAAATCAATAACAGTAAGTGTTGGTAAGGGATATGGGGAGAAGGGACCCTATACACTGTTGGTGAGAATGTAAACCAGCACAACCACCAGGAAAAACAGTGTTGGGAAGCTTTAAGAGATTAAAGAACTGCCACTGGGCAGCTCCAACGGTGACACACACCTTCAGTGCCAGCACTCAGAAGGCACAGGTAGGGTCTGAGGGAGTTTGAGGCCACCCTGGTTGGGATAGCAAGCTCCTGGACAGCCAGAACTACATATGGATAGATACTCTGTTTCAACAAAATAGAACAAACAGGCAAACAAAGGAACTACAGTAAAAATCCAGCATCCTCACTGCTGTATACTGAGCCAAAGGAATGCAATTAGGTAGAAGAGGCAGCTGCGCTCTGTGTTTACTGCCGCATTTTTCACAGTAGCCAAGCATGGAAACAACCTGGGTGTCTTATCAGTGGAGGGATGTGTTCAAAACAGTGGTACATACACACAGTGGAATATTATTCAGCCATAAAAAGTAACAAAGTCCTGTCATTTGTGACAACATAGAACTGGGGACATTGTTATATGAAATAAACTAGGAACAAGAATAGTAGTATGGAATATGAAAAATTGACTTCCTGAAAGTTCAGACTTCCAATGGCTGAGGAAGGCAGTGGAGAGAGAGCACTGGAGAGATGTCAGGGGCGCTGAGTCATACACTGAAGTAGGGAAAAGCAATCTAGAGTGTGGTTCCGTAATGGTATGGCTACAGCAGCACAATTTAGCACTGAATATCTCAAAGATCTAGAAAGGACTTTCAGTGTTTTTACCTTAGGCAGAGGAGAAATGTTTGAGGAGGTGGAGATGTGTAACTGGATTTATGTGTTATACAGTGGTAGTCTATAGCTTAGTGGTCCAGCACCTGCCTAATGTATGTGAGTGTTGGGCTTCAGAACTGGACTAGCAGCTGAGATGCCTTTTCAAGCAAAAAGGACCTGACCTCCAGGTTCTCCCAGCATCCCTCAGTCCCTACCTGCTATAGGGCGTGGCTGGCATACCTTGCCCTCTACCCTGAACTTTCCAGCCCAGGGCAGGGGCTTCCCCTCCCCCTTCATTATATAATCCAGACATTTTGGTTCCCTTCTTGTCTTTTTCTCATGTTTTTTCTTCTGTATTTCTTCTTTCTCCCTGTCTCTCCCTCTCTCTGCAGGCACACTTTTCTCTCTCCCCCTGCATAATGACTTCTCTGGTCTTGGTCTTTGAGCTGCTCCCAATAAACCTGCATTTATGTACTTTAACTGTCTTGAATTGGCTCATTTCACTCACACAATGATTACTATCAGTAAGGTTTTGAGTTTAGTACTTAGCAACAACAACAAAAAAATTGCATTGTGTATACATGTATTGCTTATTCTTATGCTTTTAATATATTCACAGTTTTAATATAAATTTTAAAGTTTTGAAGCCAACATAGAAAAATCTTAAAATTTACCACAATTTTGTAATATTTAAAATATAAAGGACTCCAAGTTGCGGTGGCTGGGTGGTTGACTGAGAGGTAGAGGTGAAGCCTCCCTTCGCAGAAAGTATGCTGGGACCGCCCACTAGCTGGCCTTGCCGTCCCTGGAGTCCCTTTTTTTTTTTCTTTTAATGAATAAGTAAATCAAATAAACTGTCAACATGGGACATCCTCCACCAAGAGTGGGAAGTTTATGAACCCCACAGACCAAGCTTGAAAGGAAGCCCGGAAAAGAGAATTGAAAAAGAACAAAAAAGCAGCACATGATGGTGCAAGCTGCGGTTTTGAAGATGAAAGATCCCAAGCAGATTATCCGAGACATGGAGAAATTAGATGAGATGGAGTTTAACCCAGTGCAACAGCCACGCTTAAACTGAAAGACAAGCGTAAGAAGTTGCGGGAAACCTTTGAACGAATTCCACGACTTTATGAAAAAGAAAATACAGATATTTATAAGGAATTGAGAAAGCTGGAAGTAGAATATGAATAGAAGAGAGCTCAACTGGGCCAGTACTTTGATGCTGTCAAGAATGCTCAGCATATAGAAGTCGAGAGCATCCCTTTGCCAGACATGCCGCATACTCCTCCAAGATCTTGATCCAGGACCACTTCCTGGTGCCCAGCCACCCTCCATTCTTAAAAAACCCTCGGCCTCCAACTCGAGCAGTGTCTATACCTCCTCTCCTTGGACATGGTGTTCCACATTTGCTCCCTGGCAGAAAACCACCCGGCCCTCCACCTGGCCCACCTCTTCAAGTCCTGCAGATGTATGGTCATAGAGTCGCTTTGCTCTAGATCTTCCCCCTTGGAGGTGAGATGGAGACATACTGTATAGTCCAGAACTTGCTTAGCGGGGTCATGATGATGATGTGTCCAGTACCAGTGAAGATGATGGCTATCCTGAGGACACGGATCAGGATAAGCATGAGGACAGTGACACTGACAGATCTGATGCAGAGAGTGAGGGGATGAGTTTGGGCACCATGATGACAGTGAGCGAGACAACCCTGAGGAGAAGTTAGGTCTGAGTGTCCGATTTGCTGGTATGCCTGGAAAATTGAGGAAGAAGAACATGAAGGAGCTGACTCCTCTTCGACTGGCAGGTCAGGAAATCCCTGAGGAAGGACGGGAAGTGGAGGAATTTTCAGAGGAGAAGGATGATGACGACTCAGATGATTCTGAATTGGAAAAGCAGTTGCAAAAGCAACATAAAGAGGACTCCCACTCCGATGGCACATCTGCGGCTTCTTCACAGCAGCAGGCTCCTCCACAGTCTGCCCCTCCTTCTCATATCCAAGCACCTCCCATGCCAGGACCACCACCTCCTGGGCCACCTCCAGGGGCTCCTCTATTCCTGAGACCACCTGGAATGGCAGGAATCCAAGGGCCTTTACCACGGCTTTTACCTCCAGGACCACCACCAGGCCGACCTCCTGACCCTCCCCCAGTCCACCTCCAGGTCTGCCTCCCGAGCCCCCTCCTCGAGGACCCCCACCAAGGCTACCTCCTCCTTGTCCTGGTATGATGCGCCCACCCTTGGTGCCTCCTCTTGGACCTGCCCCACCTGGGCTTTTCCCGACAGTTCCTTTGCCCAACCTAGGAATGTTGGGTGCCCCACCCAGCCTCATTCAATGACCGAAGGCCGATGATGCAAGTGCAGCCACCATTGAGAAAAAAGCCACAGCGACCACCAGTGCCAAACCCCAGATTACCAGTCCCAAGGCAGAGGTCACATGGTTTGTGCCCACGGCACTGAGAGTGCGCTGAGAGAATAAGGGGGCTACTGCTGTTCCCCAAAGAAGGTCAGGGGATGACTCTGCTGTGCCTGCTGCCAAAGCGGCCCCCAGATCTGGTCCTTCTGTTCCTGTCTCAGTGCAAACTAAGGACGAATTTTATGAAGGAGATGGAAGGGCTCCTGTGACAGCCTCATGTGCCAGGACAGGCTTCTGCTCAGAGCACTGGTGTGTGGAGCAAGAGGCTCTTTTTAAGTTAGTAAAGAGTACTGTCCACTGTCAGGTGTTTCCAAGTCCAGTTCCCAGACCCTCCTAACGTTTGCCTTGCTGGGATTCCCCGCACAGGGTGTTTCTCTATGATAGAACAGGATGTGAAGCAGCGCTGCTAGATCCCGACCCCCGACGACAGTATTTCACCTCCTTCCTCCCTCTCCATTTTGGAAGTTGTATCAGAGAGGTCTTAGTTACTTGTTTTGACTCATGTGCTGTGGGCACTGGAGTGGAGATTTCTGGAGGGAAAAAAAGGTTTATTTCATCTTGACTTTTGTGTTGCAATTATGTTTAATATTTTCCTGTAAATATTTTGTAAGATTTTACTTGTAGTGAAATGGACTACAATGTCATTTCCTAATTCAAAGCAGGGTATGTGGGAAGAAAATGTACAATTCTCAGATTAAAGTTATTTCCCACGAGTTAAACTCTTTTTGAGTGTTTCATGGAGAAATAAAATGTTCCATACCAAAAAATAAAAATTAAAAAATTAAAAAAATAAAGGACTGGGTGTGGTTGATGGCATATGTCTTTACTCCCAGCATTTGGGAGCCAGGGCCAGGCAGATCTGTGAGTTTGAGGCCAACCTCATCTACATAGTGAGTTCTAGGACAACCAGAGGTACATAGTGAGACCCTGTCTCAATTAGTAAAGTGCTTATTGTGTAAAAATGAGGACCAGATTTTGAGGTGCAGAATCCACATAAAGAGTTGGGCCTGGGCTGGGGGGGATGACTAGCTGTTAGGAGAGCTGGCTCTTTATAGAGGATCCCAGTTCAATCCCAGCGCCCACCTTGCGGCTCACAGCTGTCTGTATTCCAGGGGACCTGACACCTCACACAGACAAAGCATGCAGGCAAAACACCAAAGCACATAAAATATGTTTTTTTGTTTTAAAGTTGGGCCTTTTATGCCCAGCTGGAAAGAGAGTTCAGCTGTTCAGAATACTTCCTGCTCTTTTAAAGGGTACTTCCTGCCCTTTCCGAGAATCCTGGGCACAGTGCTGGAAGAGTGTCTGACTCTCCCTTCTCTCCCCTCCCTCCACCTCTCCCCTGCTAGCTATGGTGGCCGCCTGGCTCACTGGCCTCTTTTTCTCTGTCTTACAGCAGAGGATGGCCCTGGCTCCAGGAGAACATTTGCATTCCAATTCAATTTTATTTTGGTTCAATTAAGTATGTTTGGAACCCACTCTATGAGCAGGCACCAGGCCAGGTTCCTTGGGTGGGAAAACAGGGGCTGTGAAATTGAGTGGAAGTGATAATTCTGAAGTTTGCTACTTCCTGTGGGTCTCTGAGCCTCATTTTTCTTATCAGTAAAATGTGGGTTGATTATACCCCCGTAGGATTATAGGGAAAATTAAGTGAGTTAAAAGGTGCCTGGCATAGAGTAGGCAGGAAATGAAAGTTCTTTCGCTGTGCTCCTAGTTGTGTATGCCACATTTACATGACAAAGATGAGGCAGCTGTGTGTGGGGGGGAGGGGGGCAACAGACCCTTCATCCTTCAGCTAGAGTGTAGGACGCTTGAGTCCTTGTAGTACCAAACTCTTACCTATACACCACATTTTAATAAGTCAGGCATGGTAGAAAGCAACAATAATTGCTATAACAAAAGTTATGTGAGTGTGGGCTCCCTCACAATATTTTGGTTTTGTTCTTTTGGTGGTAGTTGCTTTAAGACAGGCGCTCGCTATAGAGTCCGAGCTAACCCAGAACTCCAACCCTTCTGCCTCTGCCTCCACAGCCTGGCAACACATAAAATCTTCCATGCCCAAAATTTTAGCAGTCTTAGCCTATGTTTTTCTTTCTTTATTTTCTTGGTGTTCTTTTTTTTTTTTTAAGTTTTATTTATTTATTATGTATAGAGTATTCCTTCTGCATGTACAGATGCACACCAGAAGAGGGCACCGGATCTCATTACAGATGGTTATGAGCCACCATGTAGCTGCTGGGAATTGAACTCAGGACCTCTGGAAGGGCGGCTAGTGCTCTTAACCTCTGAGCCATCTCTCTAGCTCCTCTTTTTTGGCTTTTCAAGATACGGTTTCTTTGTGTAGCCTTGGCTGTCCTGGACTTGCTTTGTAGACTTGCTTTGTGGCCTACGAACTCAGATCAGTCCACCTGCCTCTGCCTCCCGAGTGCTGGTATTAAAGCCATGCTCTACCGAGCCTGGCATGTTTTTTCTTTTTGTATTAAGTCAAGAGCTATCACTTAAAGGAAGCATGCTCTTGCACTTTGGGACCACTGGTAAGTAAATGAGGGTTGCCTGAACAAAAGTGCTGTGTTACTGGAACAGTCTCTGATAACAGACTCCAAGTGACTAGCAGGTGGGGAACACGGATTTGCTGGACAAAGGGATGATTCAAGTCTACCCAGCGCAGAGCAGGACCAAGAGAAATCTCATATTACTCAGAAAACACAGATTAAAAACTTAAGAATCGAGAGCAGTGCTGTTGCACACCTTTAATCAAAGTACTTATGAGACAGAAGTGGGCTTGAGTTCCAGACAGTGTGGTCTACACAGAGAGTTCAGGACAGCCAGGGCTGCATAGAGAAACCCTGTCTCACAAACAAACAAACAAACAAACAAAAAAAGTAAGAATTGGGAGCTGGAGAGGTGGCTGGGCAGTTAAGTGTGTATATTGCTTTTGCAGAGGATCTGAGGTCTTTTCCTGTCATCCACCTCTGTCTGCTCACAACCCCCTGAATGTAATTCCAGCCTCTGCATGATCATGAGCTGTACACATCTACTCATCAACAGAGGGCCTGTTTCTCATCTTCCTTGTCTCTATAGAAGTGGGGAATTAGGCCAGTCTGTGAGGGACTGCTTGCATTTAGTGATCATTATCCTGTGGGGGTTTTAGCATCTTACGACACTCAGTTTGTTTCTGTAGATGCTCAGCCTCCTTCGAATGGTGCTCTATCTCATCTTCATGATGTCTCTTCAGGGCAGCCAGCTGTTCTCTAGTCTTCTCTCGGAAGTACCGATCCTCTTCAGCCTTCTCCCTCTTTCTGAAGGCCCCACTGGCTTCTCAGATGGAGCCAGCGCCGGTGTCCATACTGTTCGATGAGTCCAAGCCAAAGCCTTGGGTTTGCAGGACCCTCATGCCCCAAGCACTGAGCCCAAGCTGCCATTGTTTCCTGCACCGCTCTGTTCGAGTCCCCATGTGGCTGCTTCTCTTCTAGCGCACTCTGGTCTTGAATCCTTGATCTTCCTGCTTAACCCCTTTCGAGTGCTAGGATGGTAAGAGTGTACCACTTGCCTGGAAGATTGCTGAGTATGGGAGCCACAGTCATGCTGACAGGTTTCTGGGCCTCAGTTATTCAAACCTCTGATTCCCAGAATGTTTCAAAGTAGAACAGATTCAGTGTCTGAATCCCAACTCTTGCTTTTGTCTTTAAAGAAAGACTATTAGGGCCAGGTGTGTATGTGGATAGTAGCTATTCCCTGTAATCCCAACACTTGAGAGGCAGAGATAGAAAGAACACTGAAAATAATTTCAATTTAGTCTGATCTACATAGCAGGCTAGGGCTTGAAGTGAGACCCTGTCTCAAAATAACAGCAACAGCGACAGTGACCACAGCACTCTATAGGAACATGTCAGAATATAGCCAGAAAAGTATGTGTTCCTCACCAAGTCGAGAAGGTGACCACAGCAGAGAGCTTGTCTGCCAATAGTCTTCGCTTTTCTGCAAGAATTACCTGAGCTCAATCCACTCCTTTGGAAAGTGAGTTCTTTAAACTCCCTCAGAGGCAAGTGTTGCTGCATCTCTGATTTCAGTCTTTTGCTGATCTCATGGGCCAGATGTTGTCTTCAAGTTTGATCTCCATGCAGCTTGACTTGGAGCAGCTGCGGCAAGCAGGCAGCTTGCATGTCAGAAGGAGGCCATGCAGGCTGTTCATGGGTCTGCCCTGGGCTGCCGTTCTACTCTTTCGGCTATGCCTTGGCCTGGGTGCCAGAGTTTTAAACACTGCGTCAATCACTGGGTGGTGCCCCTGCACAGATATTGGGATGCTTTACAATTGGATTGTCCCAGAAAGCCCAGGCACTTGTTCTATGAGGAGGTGTTCTTGCTTGGTTCAAGGCCAGCCTTTTACCCAAGTCTGGAGCTTGCCCCATCTCTTCTCTTCTTTCCCACTTCAATTCTTCCTTTCACCTAGTACCTGCTAGATATCCTCCATGCAGGAGGGAGCCTGCCACATAGGTAATGGAGACTAGATTTGGGATTAGAAAAATATAAGCATTTATTACACCTAGCAAAGAAAAGGACACCCAGGTTAGTGGGAAAATGGGCAAGTGAAATGAACATGCAATTCACCAAAGAGAAAAACTCAAAATATATCTTTGGCCTTGAGATTATCTCCAACTTCTCTAATAGAGAACTCATAATGAAGACAAAACAGGAGTTTCTAAGAGAAATTCTTACATGTCTTTGATAGGAATAAAGGCTTTTTATTTATCTTTTGAAATTTTATCTTATTATATGTATATGTGTTTTGACTCCATGTATGTTGGTATACCACATGAACATCTATTGCCTGCTGAGACCAGATGGGCTGTATGATCTCCTGGAACTGGACTTAAAGATGGTTGTGAGCTGCCAGGTGGGTGCTGGAAATTGAACCTGGATCCTCTGGAAGAATAGCCAATATTCTGTTGTTGTTTTTTTTAAAGATACATTTATTTTTAATTATTTTATTTTATATGCATTGGTGTTTTGCCTGCATGGGTATCTGTGTGAGGGTGTTAGGTCCCCTGGAACTGGAGTTACAGACAGTTGTGAGCTGCCATGTGGGTGCTGGGAATGGAACCTGGGTCCTCTGGAAGGGCAGCCAGTGCTCTTAACTGCTGAGCCATCTCTCCAGCCCCAGCTTTTCATTTTTAACTTTTGGTTGGTTTGTTTTCAGACAGGGCCTCATGTAGTCCAGGCTGGCTTCAAATTTGTTATTTAGCTCAGAATGGCCTTGAACTCTTGATCTCCTGCCTTTTCTCTGTGTTGGGATTATACTTTGACAGCTGGGTCTTTTTTTTTTTTTTACATTTTAAATTGATTTTATTATGGCTTGTTAATCATTCACAAAAGTGGAACAATTAGTGTATTAAACTCAGTTTACCTGTTACCTTAGCATTAACAATTTATGTGACAGGAATTTTTATTTTCCTGAGGTAATTGTTGTCTGGGAGGCTTACTGCCTTCTTCTGCTAACCTAGGCCTAGTCCTGGAAGCTTCTAGCCTCCTTTCAATCTAACCTAGGCCTAGAACATTTTCAGCCTTTGAGACTTACTGCTGAATAAACTCACCCTTTCTTGTTCTCACTGAGCTGCTCTGGCTCAAACTCCTCTCCTAGCTGACTGATTCAAACTGGTTTGTCTTCCAGCCCCTGAAGTGCTTTCTTGGCTTCAAACTAACTCCAGCAATCTTTTCTAATCTTCTGGCTCCTTCTCATTCTCTGGCTTATTTGGTCTTCGCCTGAGTTTTCTCTCTGCAGCCTGTTACTGTCTCAGTGAAAACTCCTCACTCTTCATCGACCCTTAAGTAGCTTCCCTTTCCGTTGGGCATATTCTATTTTGTCAGATCTTTGATTTGTCACTTTTTCTGCCACTCAATTAGACATCACTTTCAAACATGGGTGGCTTCCTTTTACTTTTACTTTTACTTTCTAACTTTACTCTCACTGTTTGGGATTAAAGGCATGTACCACGCTTTTCTTTACTTAAAACTTGCTCTGTACCAAGCTGGCCTTGAACTCATATCTGCTTTCCTCTGTCTCCTGGATTAAAGGAGTGTTTGTATTTCAGCCATATCACACAGACCTAGAAGATCTTTGGACGTAATCTCTTTTTTTTAAAGATTTATTTATTTTTATTATGTATACAATGTGTGTTTGCATGTACATCTGCATGCCAGAAGGGGGCACCAGATTTCATTTTAGATGGTTGTGAACCACCATGTGGTTGCTGGGAATTGAACTCATGACCTTTGTAAGAGCAGACAGTCCTCTTGACCTCTGAGCCACCTCTCCAGCCCCCCGGACATAATCTCTTGCCAGCTGGATCACACAGACCTTGAAGGCCTTTGGATGTGATCTCTTGCCAGAGCAGCCATGTTCTGAATGGAAATTCCTCTACAAATTACAGTTTTATCAGTCTGTGTGCTGTGGTTCTTTGTAGCTTTAGAAAGAAGAAGCAAGGATCTGTTGGCACCATCTCAGTCTGTGTGAAATATTCTAATGCTTTAATACCTTAGATGGCATGTTTTGTAAGCAGTAGACATCTGTTCTCACTTTCCAGAGGCTGGAAAGTCCAAGATCGAGGTATCTAATAAAGCTTCTGCTTATATTCCTATATTCAGGAGGTGTGTCCCCCATGACCTTTTAACTTCCCCAAGGTCACACCTGCTAACACCACCATCACTTATCACTTGGGAGGACAAGCAGAAATATCCAGTAGTTCCTTGTTTGGTCATGATTCAACTCTGTTATATAGAGCAATATATAGCCACTGAAATTAACAAATTAACAAGAAAAAAGAAAATGAGAGTGGAAGTATTGTTTAGAGGCTTGATCCCAGCGTAAAACAGACAAATATAATAATAATAGTGACAGAACACAGTGTGTGTGGGTGTGTGTGGGTGTGTGTGTGTGTGGTGTATATGTCTGTGTGCACACGTGTCCTTGCCTGTATGGGAGGTTTTGGAGGCTGATATCAGGATGCCCTCTTCTGTTGCTGGTCAGTAAGCCCCTCAGGTGCTGGGGTTATAGGTACATGCTGCTATGCCTGGCTTTTTATGTGGGTATTGGGAATTTGATCTCAGGAGCTCCCACAGCAAGTACTCTACCCGCTGGGCATTCTAATGCCATTCCTCAGGAGCCATCATCTTGTTTCTGAGACAATGTCTTACTGGCAGCTGAGGCTTGCTGATCAGGCTAGGCTAGTTAGTGAAGGCGCGTCTGGGTCTGCCTGTCTCCACCTTCCCAGCACTGGGATTGCAAGTTCACTACCATGTCTAGTTTTTAGAAATCAAGCTCAAGCTCTCATACCTGCATGGCAAGAACTCTATCAGCTGAGCTTTCTTTATATCCAGTTCTGTATTTTTTTCCTTTATGACAGGTTTGTTTCATTTTTCCACTCCCCTCAATCCCAGACATGTACCCCCTTTCTCTCCCTATAACCTTCTAGCATGGTTATGGGGCTAATATCCAAAATATATAATGAACTTGAGAAATCAGACACCAATAAACAAACTTAAAAAAATGGGGCACAGAACTAAACAAAATTCTCAACAGAGGAATATCGAATGGCCAAGAAACACTTAAAGAAATGCTCAACTTCCTCAGTCATCAGGGAAATGCAAACCAAAACTCTGAGATTCCATCTCACACAGGTCAGAATGGCTAAGATCAAAATCTCAAGTGATAGCACATGCTGGCGAGGGAGCAGAGAATGGGGAACACTCCTCCATTGTTGGTGGGAGTATAAACTTGCACAGCCATTTTGGAAATCAATCTGGTGCTTTCTCAGAAAATTGGAAATAGCTTTACCTCAAGACCCAGCTATACATCTCCTGGGTATATAACCAAAAGATGCTCCACCATGCAACAAGGACATTTGTTCATCTATGTTTATTCACAGTAGCCAGAATCTGGAAACAAGCTAGATGTCCCTCAGCTGAAGAATGGATAAAGAAACTATGACACATTTACACAATGGAATACTACTCAGCTTTTTCATGATTTAAATTATCCAAATCAATTAGGCACATCTGAAAGTGTGTGTTATGGTAGTATTTCCTTGTCTACCTTCTCTCTCTTTGCTAGAGTTAGTGTTTGCTTCATTCTTTTCCCATCAGCTAATCTGCCTTTTGTTGTCTGACAGTCACTCCACTGGGGCACCTGCGCCTTTCACTGTCTGTTACCTAATAAACCTGCAGGTGGCTCTGCAGGCCTGCTAGGCAATGGCTTGGGGCTTACCAGGTGGTTCCTTTTGTCCCTTCTGGTTGGCATGCCTGAGATGTGTATTTTCTAGACACTTATTGATCGATTGAGACAAGATAAATAGATGGGAAATTAAGGAGATCTGGGAAATTAAAAAGCTTCTCATTCCAGAGGCTGTTTGAAGTCTTTTGCCAACTGAGAGTCAAATATTATAGCATAATTTGCTATGGAGGTTGCATATTTTGCATTTTCTAAATGTAAATCTCACATTTTCTGAGAATTTCACAAACAAGACTAGAAGCTTTCATAAAGATAAAAGTTAAAATTAAAGGAGCTAGACATATGGCTCAGAGGTTAAGAGCACTTGCTGATCTTCATAGGAACTGGGTTCAGTTCCTAGCATCTACAACTCACAAATGTCTATAACTACAGTTGCAGGGGATCTGACACCCTCTTCTGTCCTCCATAAGCACTGCATACACATGGTGTACTTAACACACAGGCAAAGCACTCATACACATACAAAATAAAGTAAATCAAGACTAGAAACTTTGGGCTGGAGAGATGGCTCAGAGGTTAAGAGCACTGGCTACTCTTCCAAGGGTCCTGAGTTCAAGTCTCAGAAACTACAATGTGGCTCACAAACATCTATAATGACATCTGGTGCCCTCTTCTGGCTGCAGGTGTACATGCATGCAGAACACTGCATACATAATAAATAAATGGATTAATCTTTTTTAAAAGGCTAGAGACTCCATTTCCAGTAAAAGACATAAGACCTTGTGAAGCCCTCAAGGTTAGTAGTTTTGCCTTTATCAGATTGTGACCCTACCCAAGACACTAAGGAACTACACTTTGACCTCATTTACTGAAAGGAGGAAAGAAAATACTTCAGAAACCTTTTGAATGATAGAATTTCAGGGATTGTATTATATCTCAGTGGTTAAGAGCACGTGTTGCTTATGGAAAGGACCCAGGTTTTTAATTCCCCGCTCCCACATGGTGGTTCACAACCATCTGTAACTCCAGTTCTAGGAACTCTCTTCTGCCCTCCATGGAGCCAAGCACACACATAGTGCACATACATACATGTAAGCAAAAGACTTACACATAAAATAAATAAATCTAAAACCAAAAACATGGGGATGTTAAGAATCGTTAAGGCAGTAGGGACAGTTGTGGCTAGGACGCTTCGGTGCAGCTCCTCGTGGTGCTCACCCCATGCTGGAGTGTGCACTGCCCTTCCTCTGTGTTAAAATATATTTTAGTTTTCTGCTTTCTACCAGCTGCTCCTGACATTCTTCTCTGCAGCAAAGTCAAGAATCCGGGCCTCACCTGCGCAGAATTCATAGAGAGCAACCATTCGGGCTGCGTAGCTGGCAGCATGGAGCTCTGGCTTGTACTTCGCTACCACTGATGTGATGGTCTGACTGGATAGGACATTCCAGGTTGGAAAGGGCTCCCTCAGGGCACTGGTGACATTGGTCCAGGAGCATGAAGCATCCATGTTGAAGACTATTCTGGCAATCTCTCTCTTTTTTTCTCTGCTCAGAGGTGTTTTAGGATGTAAGATGTTCCTAGAGATACAAGGTCCTAATCTCAATGTCACCTTAAAAGGAGCTTCATTATTGGGGGGGGGGGTGAGCAATGACAAAATAGTTAAGAGCACTGGCTGTTTTTCCAGAGGACCCAGGTTCAATTCCCAGCACCCACAAAATGGCTCACAATTGTCTTAAACTCCAGGATCTGACATACATACAGGCAAAATACCAATACACATAAAATATAAATAAATAAATAAAAGAAACCTCATTATTTGCGATTAAGGACCTTGACATGGGACAAGCCCTACATTCTATTTCATGGGTCCTTAGGAGAGAGAGAGAGAGTTGTACCAACTGGAGAGGCAAAGAAGCAGGTTTCAATTGAAACTGATGCTGAATTTCTGGACTTCCAACTGAAAAAGGATACATTCCAGTTGTCCTCAGACATCAAGTTTCTGATCATTTGTTACCATCACCCTAGGAAACAACTACAGAAAGCTCACCAGGTTTCTCCTAATCCTTTTTTAGTTGGGGCTTTTACCAGCCTGAGTCACAGAATCCTTTAACATAGAAGAAAGTGGGTGTTCTTCAGTCCCCCCAGACTGCCATAGGTTGTTCCTTACCCCCTAGTTTTCTTTCTCTCTGGGACTCTCAGTAGCCAGATACAAATTCCCAAAATATAAGTGTCTTACATGAGTCTTATATTTTCTCCTGTTTTTGTATGGTAGCCTTTCTGGGTGATGCTGTCCTGAACCATCTTGTGATCCTATTTGTTACGTTAAAAACCTTTCTGCAGCTCTATTTTTAATTTCCTAGATTTCCCTCTTGTTGCTTTTTAAAATAACTGCCGCCTCTTAATGGATGCAATCACTTTTCTTATTTCTCTGAGGAGATTAATTATAGTTTTTCTATGTGTCTGCTCTTTATATTATTTTTCTCTTCAAAATCTCCATTAAAACACTCCCAGATTTGTTTTGGTGATTTTCTCAATTGTCCAGTGGCATTTGGCTGGTCATTCATATGGAAGACTGCAAACCCAAAGTACACAGGGAAGTGTGGGCAGGTAAAGGCTGGAGAAGGTTATAGGTGTGGGCAGTGGTCTTCTCTCTGGGAAAGGGGATTCTGGATAGGCTTTTCCAGACATCTCTAACAGTCGGACTGGGCTTCTGTCACATTAACAACTTAGAAAGGCAGTGAGCTTAAAAGAAGAGGTCTCCTTCAGCTCATCATTTCAGGAGTTGTTTACCACCTGATTGCTTTGGGAACACATGGCAGAGCAAAACCAGCAAGGAAGGGAAACTGGAAGATCAGGGTCTCAGGATGCCTTTGGGGAACATCCCCAGTGACCCAGAGACCTTCCGCTGGACCTCCACTCACCTCCAGAAGACTCTAGCATAGTGGTTCCTAGCTTGTGGGCCTGCAACCCCTTTGGAGGTCAAACAGCTCTTTCACAGGAATCACATATCAGATATTTACATTACAATTCATAACATCAAAATTATAGTTATGAAGTAGCAGCGAAAAGAATTTAATGATTGGGGGTCACCACAACATGAGGAACTGTATTAAAGACTTGCAGCATTGGGAAGGCTGAGAAACATTTCTCTAGCACGTGTACATATTGCTAACCTGGGTATCAAGCCATTAACACTTGGGCATTGGGGGACATAGAACATCTAAGAGAGGAATCTTCTGGCTCACTGCCTAAGAGTGAGCCTGCTTAGTGCTCTGTGGAGCTGTGGGGCTGCTGTCTCCATTTCACTCCTGGCTGGGACTTTGCCTTCTCTCTGTCTTCATAGTTGCTACCAGCAGGACAGTGGATTTCTATGACCAAGCTGTGCATTCTGGCCCTGACATCCTGGCAACATTCCTCAGGAATGTGGCTCAACCTATGCTGCCAGAATGTCTCCATAGCTTCAGAACCGTGACTCATCACGGAGCTTATTGTAAGAAGTCAGAAAGTGAATGCAGAGGGCACCCAGAGCCACACAGACACATCTGCCGGGTGTCTGCTTTTACTGTCAATCCCCTGGGGACTGGAGCATCCCTGGCTACAAATTCCCTTGCAGGGTGGGACCTTCCTTGCATTTGTTCTGCATCCCCTGCACCATGACCACAAGTCCACATGCTGTCCATCTTGTAGGGTGTGGCCTCTGTTGTCTGATTTCTCATTCTTGCTTTGTGATTTGGGAAGGAAGTGCCCCTCCAGGGGTTACACCTTAATCCCTGAGAATTTGAGACCAGCCTTGGTTATTAGTGAGTTCCAAGCTAGCCTGGACTACAAAATAAGACCCTGTTTCGATAGACAGATAGATAGATAGATAGATAGATAGATAGATAGATAGATAGATAGATAGATAGATACAGAGAGAGAGACAGATAGATAGATAATTAAAAATTAAACCAATCCTGATTCGGTTTTTGCATTCTGCTAGATGTTTTTGTTTTATTGTAAAAGAAATGCCTTCTGAGCCCAGGACCCTCTAGCTTTCCTGCATTTCTCTTCTTTCCTAAGCTTTCTGAAATTTCTTGTTGAAACTTTAGGAAGCTTGATACAGAGACTTGACTTCCTTAGCTTTCTACCCGCCCTGCCTCCCTTCTCCTGACCCACCCTCCTTCTGCCTCTCCAAGACAAACAGCTCAGGCCACGGCCACCGGGGAGCTCTGTGGCTTGGAATCTAGTGGCTGGCTTTCTCTTGCTCCTCAGAACCCTGTGCCTCAGTGCTGCTCATTCCTCTTCCTTGCTGGGTGTTGGCTATCTTCTTTATGCTGCATCCTCTCTCTGCGCTGTCCCTTCCATGGATCCATGGTGTTTCCATGTTGTCTTAGTGGGGACAGCCCTCCCTGCCAGCTCCTGGTGAGCTATCCACCCAGTTGTTCTGTCCACCTGGCAGTTAACACCAGCCCTCCGGGGTTCTCAGTGAGCTCCCAGCTTCTACCTCACCTGCTTCTGGGATCTTTGATTTGTTGTCACCATAACTCATTTTCAAACAGGAGCCCAGAGTCTGCCTTCCCTCCTGCCCCTTTGCCTCCCATGTAACAGGCGCTGTCAGCTTCCCCTGCTTCCTGTGTGGTCACTGCCTCTGTCCTCCCTGCTCCCACCCTGCCTGTGGCCAGTTCTCTCACCAGCCGTCTCACGGACATTAGAACATTTTTCCCGACTCACACCCCACTTCTATTCTTTCTCAAACCCAGATTCCCCAGACCCTGCAGTATGGTCCATGCCAATAGTTGCATATCTGCTCCTCCCTGCCAGATTCCTCCAAAGCATCCCCTGAGGTTGGGGCACAGCCCACTCTCTCTGCCAGCATGCAAACTCTTGGCTTAGATAGAACCCAGGTGTGTCTCCGTGGGCTCCCTTTTAACACTTTTGTTCCATGCTGTGGCTAGGGTACTGGCTAGGAGATTTACTTATGTTGTCCCCACCTCTGAGCTTCTTTCTCACCTCCCTTCCTCTGCCTGGCCTCCTTCCTCTGATGTTCTCCCCCTCCCTCAGTTTTTCTTCTCTCTCTCCTCTTTCATAGCTAGTCTGTGATGTCTTTGACCCCAGAGGCCTTCCTGCTGGCTCAGCCCAGCTTTCCCAGCAGCCTCACGTGCCCCGGCATCACTGTTCACTTCTCTTTCTGCTGCCTCCCACTCACCTTCTCCATCTGAGCCAGTTCTAAATAGCTACATGCTCTGAAACCCTGGCTGCAGCTGCAGCCTGAAGCAGGATGAGGAGAGAGAAGGGCACATTTGTATCATTGGATGTGTTCCTAGGGTCTGCAGAGGTCTGACCATCTCCGAGAACTGTGATTGGTTGGTTATCCAGGGTCATCACAACAAAGGACCAACTCCAGGAAGCTTAAAACAACAGAGATTTTGGCCTTTACATTTGAGGGCTAGAAGTCTAAAATCATGGCATCAGCAAAGCCATAGCCCTCTGAAGACCTTGGGTCCTTTCTTATTTTTGCAACTGATGCTTGGCTTCCTAGGCTTGTAGACCTATCATTATAGTTACATGGCTGGATGCATCTTCATATTATCTTCTGTCTGTCTGTCACTGTCTATGTTTCCCCATGTTATAAGAACACCAGGCATAGATTGGGTTAGGAATGCCATCTAGTAACTATCGGAGCTCTTTGGTAAAGACTCCATTTTATAGATAAGATCATACTCTGAAGTACAGGACTTTAACATATTTTTTTTTAAAAGGGACATAATTCAGTTTATGTGTCTTGAACTAACCAGGCCCCAAAGTCCCTCAAAGCTTCTTAGAGTCCTGCCCTTTATCTAACCAAGGCTTTTACACCTTCCATGTTGGACCGTGAAAGAGGAGAGTTGAATGGAGAGCAGGCCAACAGGACTCTCTGGAAATTTCCTGTGCCATCTGCCAACATCTGCTGTCTGCCTTGCCATACTGCAGACATGGTCTAGTCATGTTTAGGATTAAGACTTTAGTGCTTCTCAATGCCCATTGCACTCAGCTCTGAAGCTTGCTTTTCTTAGTTCCCACCTTTAGCTTGTGTCTGAGTCACTGGTGTTTGTGACTCTTTAATAAATGCCACAGACCAGGGAGCTTATACACAACACACATTATTTATCGCAGTCTGGAGGCTGGGGAGTCCAAGGTCAGAGTTTCAACATGTAAATTTGGGGCAGAAACAAACATTCAGTTCCCCAGGTGTTCTCTGCTGCCCTGCCCTTTTGCCCTTCCTTGTGTCCTGCCAGCAGCACACTGGGCTCTAAGCTTTGTGGAGAGAAGACTTGTATGTACTATTAGCTTGCTTATACTGTTCCCAAAAGGAGCTGTGCCTTATGAATCTTTGCTAAATGTTCTGTAATATTTCTGAATGAATTTTAACTGCCTCATACTATTTGCAAACTCACTGCGTGGCCTGGAGTATTCATTCATTCATGCACCCACTTATTCACTATGCATGTATACAGTATTCTGCCTGCATGTTGCCTGCAAGTCAGAAGAGGGCACCAGATCTCATTATAGATGGTCATGAGTCACCATGTGGTTGCTGGGAATTGAACTCAGGACCTCTGAAAGAACAGCTGGTCCTCTTAACCTCTGAGCTATTTTTCCAGCCCCCTTAGGCATATATTGAATTGGTTCCAGGCACTGTGTAGGGTGTTATAGAGACAGTAGATGGACTGATAGGCCAAGGATATCTAGTGCCTGAGGTGCTCACAGTGTTCAGTAAAAAGAAACAGATGGGTCAGTAAGTTGTAACACTGAATGTACCTTGCTAAGGATGCAGACATGTTATCAGGAGAGAGCCTCTCAGCGGGAGCTAGATGGGTGAGAATGAGGTGGCTGAGGGGTGATGGCTGCCCAAACAGGGCTGTCACAGTTGCTGGAGATATAGGAAGGTGCTTCTTTTCAGATTTCTAAAGGAAATCAGGGCAAGTGCCCTTTTCTATTGAGGGTGGGGTGTGGGCAGCAGGTTGGCAGTGATGTCTTCTTGCACCAGAGGGCAGTGTTGGCCTTGAGTTTGTTCCTGTCCCTAGGGCCTGGGACAAAGCAGTCCCCATGTGGCATTACTCTGTGACCTGTTCCTTGTCCTCTTCCTACTGTTCTTCAGTCCCTTGAGATTCCTTCTTGCCTCCTATCTCTGAATCTTTGTGCACAGATAGAAGGTGTATATAGCAGCAGATACTCAGGCTTCCTTCTGTAGCATTTGAATGGAGGCTTGCTGAGCACTGTGGGACCACATAGCCACTGGTGAGGATAAGTAGGCCAGCTCTGCCCAGGGCCACTTAGAGCCATTGGAGCTCAAGCTGCCACAGTGTTCCAGTGTTTTGCTGAAGCTCGGAGACCCAACAGTGCCTGCAGGGTGGGTGTCACTGTTGTGCTATTCTCCTGTCTTCTCTGTTAACTTGTGATACCCCCACAACCAACTAACCAACAAAGCCTGTTTTCCTTCTCCCAGCCCCTGACTCACACTAACCATCCTGGGCTACTACAAGCAGTTGCAGGCTGGAACCAGAACCAGAAAGTCCTGGTAGAGCCTGCCGTCCTCTGATGGATGCACTGTCCTCTCTAGGCTGCTCCATGGTGTCCTAAACATGTCCAGTGGGGCCCTTAGGAACTGGTATATGAAAGGAGGACACATCTAGCTTTTTAGGCCACTGTAGCTGATATCAAAGCACCAGGGAAAGAACAGACTGAGGCTGAAATTTCTGGGTAGTGGGAATGGAGTGTGAAAGGGTCAAGGGCCAGGAGGAAGGAAACAGGCTTTGTTGGTTAGTTTAGTAGCTACTAGGTCCTATTTGTGAGTTATCCTTCCTTCTTACTGCAAAACTGGCTGCTTTCCAGCACACTTTAGTCAGCACACTTTAGTCTGTGAAAGCAGATATAGTTAAGATCAAAGCCGTGTAGGTTCTAGAAGGAACATTCTAGGGCTTGCCACTTAGCTTGAGCACATACAGGGCTGTGCTGCCCTGTTCCCCAGCCAGGCTATCGACTGGGGAGCACGTTTCTTTGGCAGCACAGTGGCCATATTGCCTGGACCCAAACTGGCCTGACATAGAATTCTGTGCTGTTTCTGTTTGCAGGAGGCAGCCTGCAATATATAGTTCAGGTCTGAAGGAGTGGAGTTTCTTGGGACATTGGATGATTTATTGGGCAAATTGAAACTTCCCTGGCATATCTGGGACACATGACCACTGGCTCTGCTGTTCAGTACAGAACACTGATGGTGGCCCAAGTGTCGAAGGTCAGGAGGCTTTTTTTTTTTTATTGTAGGCTTTCTAGTTTGGATATTTTTGGTGTTTAAGTGCCTGACACCCTGTGTTTCTGATGAAAGTCACAGATCAGTTCCATAGTTTGGACTAATTCCCATCAGTTCAGAGCTCCTGCTCTGGAGGGAAGCATAAATGTTGGACTCAAACTTGCATAGTTTTAGTTAATCCTAAAGCACCTGATTAACGATCTGCAAAGGAGCCACTAATGGAGTGGACCCCTGTGACATCACCTGCTGGCACTGGGAGCTTGGCATTTGTTTTGCACTGTAGAGTTCACGTGGGCAGTGTGACAGACCTGATGCCTATGATGTTGGGACCTTTGCCCTGCCTCATCCAGCGTTTTGTTGTAGGCGCCATCCCAGCTCCATGGTTTTCTGTCCAGAAGGGGGAATGGCTGAGGTCATAGATCCAGTGTTGGAGAAAACTGAAGCAGGAAAAGGTGAAAAGTCTCCCATGAGCTGCCTTGAGAAGTGGCAAGGGAGAAACAGGTGTGCCAGATGCTCGTTGCTTCGCTGTGGTTCATTCTTGCTTGAGAGGAGTTATTTACACATCCCCAGTGACAGCCACAGCAGTCTGACTTCCCTGTTTCTAATGCACTACCCAAGACAAGAAAGGGATCTGTCAGCCAGCATTTGCACAAAATAGCAAACAGGTCTCTTCACGCTGCTGGCTTTCTGGAGAGGAACGTGGGGTGAAGGATCTTTGGGGAGTAGTGGGTTGCTTGTCCTTTTGTCATCGCCTATTTCTGTGGACAGGAAAGGTGTTCTGCTTGTGTGTTACTCAAGCAAACAAAACAATGTGGTGTGTCCTCTGAGGCTTGTGCGCTGGGCCACTTGCTGTGCTTGCAGGATGGGAGAGTGTCTCTCCCACGTAGGAGGAAAGGCATTCTTTCTGGAAGCTTCAGGCTTAGTGCAAACTCCAGGTGCACTGGTGTCTCTGGGTAGGAAGGCTTTCCCTCAGAGGATTTAGATCAGAGTTGCGATCATTGTCAACCACTAGGACTTCATGATAACCATCTAAACAAGCATTCCCCCAACAGGGCACTGTGTGGGCTAAGTGGAAGTCTGCCTCCTGTTCCTACTATTCTATCCATGCCATCATTTGAGATGAAGGTGACAGGAGACACCTGGAACAGTGCCAGCCTGAAGGGCTGTGTCTGGAATCATGTTCTGAGAGGTGCTGTTGTAAGTAAAAAGGACAGTCACATCAAAACGCAGGGCTCCGGCTTGGACAGGCTGGGTTTCTTTCAGTGCCTGAAGCAGGACTTCTGAGGTGCCTAGAGGACATCTCTCCCCTCAGTGCCCAACCAAGGTCTCACCACCCTAGGCACTCTGCTTCTCTCCCACCTAAGCTTCAAGCTTTATGATACCCCCTGAGGTATACAGAGGGCCCTGTCCCTTCAGCCTTGGGGGTGTACTGAGGCTCATGTGCAACTTTGTCAACCTTGTCAGCTGCTGTCTCGGACTATCTCAGACCCTCAAAGGCAACACTCCAGTTAGCTGTCACATGGGTCTGTGAGGGCTTCTGATGGGACACTGTCCAGTGGGTGCACAGCGGTCCTGCAGCAGGGTTTCTCTGGCTGATTAGGATTCTGAAAGGCCTTGTTGTAGGCCTGTGAGGGCAGTGTGATTCAGTGAGGGAAAGGCTAGAATAGCAATGGAGATGCTTCAGGAACAAGGTGGTGTGTTCTCTTGTCTGTGTTGGCAAGGCCTTATCTTCTGTCTGGCATTGTGTTGAATTAGGGGAGAGGCAGATTGGAGCAGAGGACTCCTGTGACTGTAGTGGTGAACCCTTGCCCTCTATCATGCCTGGCACAGCCCCTCTTGAGCAGCTCATCTAGGTACCATTCCACCATCTGGTTGACATTTTTGTACCTTGCACTTCAAGTAGCATATGTCCTAAATCTCTTAAGTCTGCAGCTACTTTCTAGCAGGTATTGTCTTGTAATCCTGCCTGTCCCTGAGGGCCCAGGGAACAGGCTCTTTGCTACTGCTCATCTACTTTCTGCATGACCCACTACCCCGCCTCTCTGGCCCAGCCCTCCCAGGCAGCCAGTGGCCCATGATGGCCTCAGGAGGCGGCGCCCCTTCCCCTGATTTCAGCTTTGGCTACAGCCCAGGCCTCCAGCTGCCTGGTGCTAGAGAACTTTGTATTCACTGGGGCCAGTGACCTCCGGTGGAGCAGTTCCTGCCTGTGGGTCCGCTACCACGTCCTCTGTGTACAGCACACTTAGGCGCTTGGCTGGTACAGAGTGAGTGTTCCAGAACAGGTATGGCCCTACAAATCTGACTTGAGTGCTGGGGTAGGTTTTTACCTGTGGTGAAAGCATGCTGTGTGCTTGAGAACTAGATACTTTGTTCTCTTGTGTATGTGTGTGTGTTGGTGTGGCTCATATCAATATTCTACTCAGAAAACCACAGAAGGATTGGTACACAGCAGGCTCCATGCCACCTCGACACAGAGAAAGGCCCTTATGGAGGGCTTTGGGGCAGTTAGCAGGAAGACATATGAATGAATGTGGGGTTGCCGATGTGATCTGTAGAGGGCTCTGGGGAGGTTGGGAGAATTTCTCTATTCCTGCAATCATGTGGGAGGAAGAAAAGACAGTGAGAAAGAATGACAACCGCTGGCATTTTTACCCAAGTTTACTTCAGGTGCTCTGTCTCAGTTGGTCCTGGAATGACCTGTCTCGGTTGGAAGGAAGTGACACCTGAATTTACAGATAAGGAAACTGGGCTTCAGAGCTGCCAAACCATAGGAAAGGGAGAGCTAGGCCTAGCCCAGGCAGGCTGAATGCTAACACAGGTCCTTCCAGTCTCCTACTCCATCTGAAAGGGCCTCACCATTTTCTGCCTGTAACCATCTGCCAGGTTTGCTGCCAGCCCTGGCTTCTGCTCTCCTGTGGCTAAGATCATTTGTGGGGAATCACATCAAGCCTCTGTGTGTGTATGTGTGCGCATGCATGTGTAATAACTAGACATACAGTTCAGTTCTCTGTCATTGGAGGTAGTAGAGAATCAGTCTCCCAGGAACTCGCCAGCTGCTCTCCTTTTGACACAAATCTAAGGAAGTCTCTTTCTTCATCTGGAGAAGAGAATGGGGAGCCTGGCTGGTGAGAGAGGGGTCAGGGAAGCAAAATGGATGAGAGCAAGTGCTCAAGTGGTGGCAAGATCAAGCCCACCAGGTGAGAGACCAGCAGGTCCTCCCTAGGAATACCCTGAAATCTCCCTGGTGGTTTGAGAAGCTGGATGTTATGCTACAGATGGGACAGACCAAACTGAGTAGTAGATAGGAAAACAAGCATGAAGGTCATGCCAAGCTCTTGGGGACCCACCAACCTAATTTTGTTACTAGGGGCAAGCCCAGAACTATCCTTGACCTTTCTTAGCAAAGGTCTACATTTCTATGGTTGGCCATGTTGGCAAAAGCCTGTAATCCCAGCACTCAGGAGACAGAGGCAGGTGGATTGTTGAGTTTGAGGCCAGCCTGGTCTACAAAGCAAGTCCAGGACAGCCAATGTTACACAAAGAAGCCCTGTCTCCAAAAAAAAAAAAAAAAAAAAAAAAAAAAAAAAAAAATTAAGGCAGACCTTTTGTTTGTTTTGTTTTTCGAGACAGGGTTTTTCTGTGTAGCCTTGGCTGTCCTGAATTCACTTTGTAGACCAGGGTGTTCTCAAATTTATAGAGATCTATCTGCCTCTGCCTCCCAAGTGCTGGGATTAAAAGTGTGTGCCACCACACCTGGCTATCTGCCTTTCTTCTGCACCCTTCCTTTCTTCTTCTCCTCCTCTTCCTCTTACTCCTCCTCCTTTTTCTTCTGAGGTAGTTTGTAATGATTATCAAGAAAAGGTCTTCTATGTAGTCCAGACTTGAACTTGAGATTGTCCTCCTAAGCCTCCCATGAACTGGGATTACAAATGTAGCTTCTATTTAAAATTTTTCTTTTACACTTATTTATTTTTGGTGAGGAGTGGGCATGAACACCACATTCTTTGTTAAATTTCTCTCCTCCCACCATGTGGGTTCCTGGGATTAAGCTCAGGTCATCAAATTTGGCAACAAGCACTTTTACCAGCTGAGTTTCCTCACCAGCCCCATTTTCTTTTCTAATTATAAGTAATGTGCCCCCAGCCTGGTCTTGAGCCAACAGCAGTCTGACCTGTTGATGTCCTGGAACATATCTTGGGTCAAGCAGTCAAAATAGCTGAATGATAAGCCACACTTGTCCAAAGTGGAGTAGTTTAACAATTAAAATTAAAGAAAACTAATACTGAAGGAAAAAAAATACTCTGCAGCCAAAAACAAAACTAAACTAAACAGGAGGAGAGTGTGCTGAGGGTGGGCTCGCCCTCCTAGAGCAGACTTCAGCACCACCTGACAGTCTTGGTTTAGATCCCCGTGCGTTTAAGACAATGCTGGTGGCTGCTCACCTATGCTGATGGATAAGTGGTAATCAGGACCCAGTGACCCCTTTATTTGCTTTTAAACTTATTCATTGATGCATAACTTCCAGATGGCAGATACTGTCCGTGATGGCCGTTGTGTTTGTAGTCCGTGTGCCTCCTACAGGGAGGACCTTTAATGGGTGGCCGCATTGCTCTGTCATCATTCTGAAGTGGCATGTTTTTGCAGCTTCTCTACTTTCATTTCTAATGTAGCAATAAAAAATAAGTATAGTTATTATCTTAGAAGAGAATGTGCCCCCATTGGATAAAATATACAGAACTATATAGGCACTTTTTTTTTAAGCTAGACATAGTAGTGCACAGCTGTAATCCCAGCTCTTAGGAGACTCATGCAGGAGGATTACACAGTAAATTCAAGTGATCTTGTCTCAAAAGATGAAGAAAAACAGTGTTTTACATTGTAGCCTAGACTGGCCTTGAACTTGATCCCCTTTCTCAAGCTCTGAAGTGCTGAGATCATTCAGTGTATTAGTGGGCTTGCCTTAGAGGCTCTGCATAGATTTGAACAGGGCTTCCAGGGTAACTGGACAGGACCCAGGGTGTAACTTGTGTGACTTCTCATTTAGAAATATGATCTTTCATGAAGCTGATGTGACTTCGCAGGCAAGGAGAGCACCTTACGGTATTTTCAGTATTTAGATGTTTGGAAGGGAAACCTCACGTGTTGGGCACTGTACTCTGTCAAAGCTTCTCCCAGCCATTGACTTGCAGCAGGATCACAAGTGAACACAGCACCACACTGTGCAGTTTACAGACTTTGTTTAACCTTCGTCTGTGGTCCCTTTGTGCCCTTGTGCCCTTGTTGGCAACACAGTCCAGGGTCCAGTCAGTGTCTATGCACATTTAGCTGCCTTTTCGGCTTTCTTTCATCTGAACTGATTTTCCATGTCGCATGTGAACTTTATGTATTTGGGGTTTGTTGTTGTTTTTGAGACAAAGTTTCCCTCATAGCTCTAGCTGTCCTGGAACCTGATCTGAAGACCAGGCTGGCTTCAAACTCATAGAGATTTGTCTGCCTCTGCCTGAGTGCTGGGACTAAAGGCTGTACCACAATGCCTGCCATCTTTCACATATTTGAAGCATTAATGTTGAAACATTAATTTCACATATTTGATGAAATAAAAAATTATATGCCTCCTAAGTCAGGTAACAAAGACCCAGAAAGACGCACATGGTATGTACTCACTTATAAGTGGCTTTTAGTCATACAGTACTATATCATGTACTATATAGTCATATAGTACTACTATCCTGTATATATGACTATATAATACAAGATAATCATACTACAATGCACAGACCCCCAAGAAGATAAGCCTGATGGGCATCTTAGGCTTTATGTTGGCCCATTAGTTATTGGGGGAGATCTCTGAGATGGACTATGTTGCCTGCTTTTTGATCACTTTCCCTTGATGGGACTTCCCTACCAGGGAAGGAAGATGAACTCAGTGAATAGATGAGCTGGGTTTCTGGGTAGGGGGCCTCCCCTATGTTGAGGAATAGGGAAGAGGGGAACCGGAGGGAGGGTGGGGCTGGGAGGAGAAGAGGGAGGGGCCTGCCTGGCATGTAAATTGAATTGATTAATTAAAAAAAATTGTATGTCACCCCACTGGATAAAATATAGGAATTAGGCTTTAGTTAAACCTGGGTGTGTATCTGAGGCAGGGTTCTGCAGGAGTGAGGCCTCCATCTTGGTGGACAATTTCAGGAGCACCAAGATATCAGTTTGGTGCTGGTGGTAGAACTTCATTTCTTAGTCAGTGAAGTGCTGGCTCAGTTTGTCTACCCTGTGTTAGCATTTGAATCTACAAATTCCTCTTTCCTCAGTTACCCAGGACAAATTATGTTTCGAAAGTAATAAATGGAAAATTCCAGAAATAAACAAGTCTTAAGTTTTAGGTGGTATGTAATGAAATCTTGCAGCCTCCCACCCAAATAAAGAATTATCCTTTTGTTCAGAATCTCCATGCTGTATTTGCTACCTGCCTGCTAGTGGGTTAGTAGTGTCTCCATCATCATTTAACTGCTGTGGAACTGCTTGTGTCTGGGGGACCAGTATTGTACTTCAGTGGCGCCAAAGCAGAAGAGAAATGAGACTGGCAGCTGAGACTTGCCAGGAAGAAGCTGCTTTCTTTACAAGAAAAGGTGAAAGTTCTTGGGTTACTAAGGAGAAGGAAATGTGCTGAGTTGCTAAGGTCTCCAGGCAGACTGAGCAATCACATTCGCATAGGTGTGTCACTGCATTTGTTCTTGTTAATTCCTGTTAATCTCCTACTGTTTGTAATTTCTAAATTAAACTTTATTATGGGACATATGTAAAAAAAAAAATAGATCATTGTTGCACCAGGTGGGGGCGACACACTTCTTTAATCCCAGAATTTGGAGAGGCAGGTGAATCTGAGTTTAAAGCCTGCCTGGTCTACACAGCAAGTTCAAGGATGACCAGGGCTACACAGAGAAACCTTTTCTCAAAACAAAAACAAAAAAACCAAACAACAAAATCATGGTTGCTACCAAATGTGGTAGTGCGTTCCTGTAATCCCAACTTGGGAAGTGGGGGCTTGAGGATCAGGAGTTCAAGGTCATCATTGACGATAGAGAGTTTGAGGCCAGCCTGGGCTACATGAAACATTAAAAAAAAAAAAAGCCATAGCTGCTAAAGGGGTTAGCACTATCTGGATAAGACACAGTAACTAGGTTGTGGGCAAGATATAACCTATTTTAGAAAACCTGGAGTCTAGCAAGGTGAACCCCCACTTTTGAAGCTTGGAGCTCAGCAAGGTGACCCCCACTTTTGTGTAGGTGAGCCAGATGCTCCTGCCAACCCTGGCTGCTACGTGCTACTTGGGACTGACACGCTTGAGGGCTGCCCCAGAGCCGGAGCCATCTCACTCAGCCTCTCAGACATCATGGCTGACTCCACTTTTCCAGCACACATACTCTGGCTCAGGACACTGTGTTCCTGGCCTTCCTGCTTGTTCTCTGTAGATGTCTCTCTGTTGGTTCTTCCTCCTAGTCAAGCTCAAAAGTACAGGTCTGGGTCTTCTCCATTCCATAGCATTCTCAGCCTGATGCAGACGTTATACATTGTCACAGTACCAGCTTTTCTTCCCTTGCTCTTTCCCTCCCTCCTAACCCTGCCTTTCTCTCTGCGGTCTTGCTGTGTTGGCCCATCCACTGAACAGGGTTTTTCATTCCTCAGGTCAATGGACCGCTTAGTCAATGTGGTCTGTGGTGTCTGTATACCCCTTCCTGAGTCCAGCCCAATCCAGTGGTCCCTACCCTAGTCAGAGTCTGATGTAACTCTGTTATCATCTCTGCCCTGCCAGGATCTTTTCCAAAGTCTTTTAGACCTGCTGATGGCCTGAAGGAGGCAGTGACCAGCAGGTCTGTCCATATCTTCAGCCTTACCTCACACAGGGCTCTTTGCCCTCCATCTCCTGCCTGTCCGCCTTGCTTCATTGTCCCCAGCTTGTTCCCTCAGGGCCCTTGGCAATTGCTTTTCTCACCTATCTGGGTGTGGCCACCTCTTTCTCCCTGATTAGGTTCCAGTTTCTGTGTTCCTTCCTCAGAGAATTATCTGATTCCAGCTGTAGTAACTTTCCCCAGAACACTGACAAAGTGTGGCCTTTGAGGCACTTTGTCATCACTGTTTGATCAGAGGTGATTTTGCGTCTGGTTCCTTATCCTGCCCTGCAGGCTGGGCCTCACAGGAGATCAGGCTCTTATGGACTTAAGTCCATATACTGTGCTGCCTGGGTGGGATGCTGCTACCTGCCCCTCTTCCTCCTCGTAAGATTTTCTTACGCCTTCTTCTCTGTTTTGCTGGCTGTCCCTGTGACATCAGTGTTTTTGCAATATTTGTTTTATTTATTGAGTTTGCTTTTATGTTCAGAAAAAAAAGTGGCTGAGTCAAACATTTCTACCTTTTACTAAGAACAAAATCATTCAGTTAGATAAAGGTCTCTGAGTGGAGAGGCCAGATGCAGATTTGGGCCCTGCTTTCTTTTCCTTCTTTCCTGGGCCTGGATCTGTCTCCCTCTTTCCTCTCTCCCTCCTCCCCACCTCTTTAGCTTTCTTTCTTTTTGAATCTTAAAAATCCACAATCTTTTTAATATAAATTATGGCTCTCAAACCCATTCCAATCACCTTGTTAAGTGGTGGTAGCACATACACTAGAGAAGGTAGCAGGAGAACATAAGAGAAGAATTGTGCCCAAAGAAATTTACCAGCATGAGCCTGGAGCTCAGGAGTCACCCACACCTCTCCTGTTAACCCCACACAGTGTCCAACCTTTTGCCATTGTGACTTGATGTTTCTGGCCTTCCTGGGAGCATGCTCCCTAGGGGCACAGCTATGATCTGCTCTAAGGCAACAAGGTAAAGTTCCTTCAGGGAGGCAGGCCTGACTGGAACTGCAAGCAAACTCGGAATGGATCTGTGAACAATCTTAGAGCCTGAAAAACTCCAGGGAGCACACTGAGCTTTGGACAAATGAAAACTTCAGTCAGTAGGTGAGGGGTAACTGGATGGATAGGGTCAGCAGGAGTGGATCAGTTTCCACAGCCCTGACCCATTACCACAAAACAAGCTTCCTAGTACAGAGCTAATGAGACCCCAGCCCTGACTTCTAGGAACAGGCAGGAGCTTGTCTGTCTCATTCTGCCTTTCTAATCAGCCTGCAAAGAAAGGGCCAGAATTGTAGCTTTCTTTCTTTCTTTTTTTAAGTAATTTATTTATTTTTATGTTAATCACAGTAATTGTAGCTTTCTTTTAATTTTTTTTTTTTGAGGGAGTGGAGATAGAATCACACTGTGCTTCAAGCTGCCCTGGAACTCACTATGTCAAACTCAGCAATCTTCCTGCCTCAGCTTCCTGAATAGCTGAGATGACAGGTGTGAACCACCACATCGTGCTGAGTTTTTAATTTGTAAGATGAACAGTTACCTATGTTAATGGTATATAAGTTGTCTTCAGCTGATTTTAAAAATTAAGTTTCTGTATAGTACATGAAGCCAGATTCCCTATCGCAGCCATTTGAAGTGCACTGTTCTGTGCCATTAGGTCCATTCGCAACCATCCCACACCCTAATCTACAAGGCTCTTTTCAAGCTCCAGACCTGAAACTTTGTCCCTGTTAAATATAACTCCCATCCTACCCTCAGCTTAGAACAGCTTAGACCCTCTCTTGCCCCTCCTACCTCATCCCCATTCTATCTTAACCACTCTAGGATCTCCTGTCAGTGGAATCCCAAGGCATTTGTCTCCATGACCAGCCTCTTCACTTGCCCTTTGTGGTCATGATGAATATTTTACTTGATATCCCTCAGTGGAAGGAAGGTTCGGGCCTCTGAAAAAAGCTGTGTTTTAACTGAGAGCCAGCTCCATCTCTTGAAAGAGCAGGTTGACAGGATCAACACATGAAAGAAGTCTATATTGGATGTTAGTGGAGAATGAGGGTAGTGAGCCTGGGTCCATAGCATCAAGATGCACGCGCACCATGCTGCATGAACCCCTCTGTGGCCTCTGAATGTAAGCATCGTGCTAAGTAGGAGGCTGGTGAGCTTTACTTTGTTTCATTGGATTGGATTGGCTTGCTCTTCACAGCTCCACTACAAATGGAACCAGAGATGGCACTTTTTCCTAGTCTTCTGTGGGTTAGGGTCTCTCTCTCTTTCCTCTTTCTCTCTGGCTGTGGGATGTTCAGTGCCTAGGCTGCTCTAACCTGATTCCGATGGCCTCTTCTCAGATGCTGAAGTTCCAGGCAGTCCAAGGGGGCCTGAGGCTCCTGGCTCTCCGCCGTTCCTCCACTGTCCCCGTCGCCTCCCCAAATGTCCGGCGCCTGGAGTACAAGCCTATCAAGAAAGTCATGGTGGCCAACAGAGGTGAGTACTACCAGAATTCAGGGCCTGGGGCAGCCTAGCCTGGCCTCCTCCTCACCCTGTCCTGGCCTATATCGTTTGTGTTTCTCTCAGGACTCAGGAGTCTAACTGCTCACCCTGTTTGTCCTAGGTGAGATTGCCATCCGAGTGTTTCGTGCCTGCACAGAGCTAGGTATCCGAACAGTGGCCGTCTACTCAGAGCAGGACACAGGCCAGATGCACCGGCAGAAAGCTGACGAGGCCTACCTTATTGGTCGTGGCCTGGCACCTGTACAGGCCTACCTGCACATTCCAGACATCATTAAGGTGGCCAAGGTAGAGTCAACTTGGCCTAGGAGATGCGAGCGTCTCCTGAGGCTGGGCAGGATCCTGTGCTGTGCCTGGCACCCACACCTACCAGGAGGCTATGTGAATGGGGGTGGGGGTATACCCCAGTAAGACAGGAAAAGGAGAAAGGCGTTTCTCCTGCTGTTTTCAGGAGAATGGTGTAGATGCTGTGCACCCTGGCTATGGGTTCCTCTCAGAGCGAGCAGACTTTGCCCAGGCCTGCCAAGATGCTGGAGTCCGGTTCATTGGGCCAAGTCCAGAGGTGGTCCGAAAGATGGGAGACAAGGTGGAGGCCCGAGCCATTGCCATCGCTGCAGGTGACACACAACTCCTCCCAAGGGGCTAGCAGGGAGGGGCCAGTGTGAGTTTGTTTCCCTGACAAGATGTAGCAGGGATTCAGCCTGTTACAGAGACCCCTACGCTCTCCCACCAGGTGTTCCAGTGGTCCCTGGCACTGATTCCCCCATCAATTCCCTGCATGAGGCCCACGAGTTCTCCAACACGTATGGCTTCCCTATTATCTTCAAGGCCGCCTACGGAGGTGGGGGCCGTGGCATGAGGGTTGTGCACAGCTATGAGGTAAGGAGGGCAGCACATTCGCTAAGGGCGGGGCGCTAGGCAGGTAGCCCCTGTGGTGGGCTCTGGGGAGTGTGCAGAGGTGGCAGCAGAGGGCACAGAGCTGGTCCCATGTCTACCTTGCTTGCCCTCCTAGGAACTGGAAGAGAGTTACAACCGGGCCTATTCTGAGGCCTTGGCAGCCTTTGGGAATGGGGCACTGTTTGTGGAGAAGTTCATTGAGAAGCCACGCCACATTGAAGTGCAAATCCTAGGTGAGTGGGGAGTTGTGTGAAACAGGGGAAGCCTAGATCTCCCTAGTTTACAGCAGTGATCTTTGGGACAGCTGTCCAGGGACCGCTCCCTGGAAAGGGGCCCTGGGCAGAGCAGCAGTCACGCGGCCAAGGAGCCACAGTGCCCAAGGCCGAATCCCGTTTCCTGTCCGCCCAGGGGATCAATATGGGAATATCCTGCACTTGTATGAGCGCGACTGCTCCATCCAGCGGCGGCACCAGAAGGTGGTAGAGATTGCCCCTGCTGCCCAGCTGGACCCTCAGCTTCGCTCACGCCTCACCAGTGACTCTGTCAAACTTGCCAAGCAGGTGAGGACATGCTCCTGGGGACATGAGCCCAATTTTGCGAGTTTTCTTGGTACTTCTGCCCAGATTGTTTCATGGCTTGGGGGTATGGGAACTCCTTGTGGAAGGAAGGAGGGAGGGCCTGCAGAGAGGAAAGGGTGCAGGCATCCTCTTGAGGCTGGAAGGAGTGCTCAGTGATGGCAGAGGTGCTTGCCCCAGAAGGAAGATGTCCTGGCCACTCCTTCTACTCTTGATATACAGGCTAACTTTTCTGGGGTACCAGCTCACCCTGATCACTGTAAAGAGAGAATTCTCAGATTCTGGCCCCTAACCTTTGATACAGCATTTCCTCATTGAGGTATCTACCAGTCTCTGCTCAGCTGGTAGAGTAGATCCTGGGGTATGGAGGTGGGTGCTGTGTCTATAAGCAGTAACTTAGCGCAGACTAGTCTGGGAACACCTGCCATGGCTTCAGGGTACCACCGATACCTGCCCCTCTTAGACTTCCCATCAGATATGTCACACTGCCCCAGGCTTGAGCCCCATGGCCTCCAATGTTCAGATGAGGGTAGAGACAGTGAGAACAGTGTGAAAACCACTCATCAATGTGAGCAGAAGCTCTGTTGAGTTCTGGTGGAGCTGGGGTTGCCTCAGAGGACCAACGTCATCCTGGCCTTGCTCTGTTCTTTTGGTGATGCCTTTAATCCTACCAGCTCAGACTCCAGGGAAAGCATGTGTTGTTCTAGAAGGACAAGCAGGGAAATGATGGTAGGGTTGCAATCCTAGTTAGTATCACCATTGCTAGTGCTGAGGTGGCATTACTTGAGGTGATGGCCAGAGTGACATTGGTCAGAGGTGACAGCAGAGGGACACAGGAGGAAACTCCCCGAAAGAACGCTCCTGTAGTGGAGAAGTGGGCTGGGAGGCCCAGGACTGCAGGTCTAAGGGACACAGACCAAGGAGGCTGCTGGGAAGACAACAATGAAGTTCTAGGGTGGGCTGGGGGATGTCTTCACCCAGACTTGCTGGCTGTGGCCTGGCCTTAGTAGCTTCCAGTAGATCCCGGGGCTTATAGAATATTTGGGGTGGAGTGTATGCGGGGTCCTGGGTGCTGGCCACTGCAGGGGAGCTGATGGTAGGTGGCGGCTGGATTGCCACAAGCTGTTCTGTTCCAGAACCTGTGTGGTGGGCAGGCTTGTGTGGCACAGCCCTGACCCTGGGAACCTCTGCTTACTGGCCACCCCTGCAGGTCGGCTATGAGAATGCGGGCACTGTGGAGTTCCTGGTGGACAAGCATGGCAAGCACTACTTCATCGAGGTCAATTCCCGCCTGCAGGTGGAGCACACAGTCACTGAGGAGATCACAGAGTAGGCACTGGGCAGAGGTAGGGCAGGGTGGGAAAAGGGCTCCTGGAGGCAGCGGCCAAGGCTCACTTGCTTTCACTTCAGAGGACCTAGGAACTTCACTAACAAATGATGTCTAAAGTTTATTTTTATTTTATGTACATTGGTGTTTTGACTGCATGTATGTCTGTGTGTGTGTGTTGAATCGCCTGGAACAGGAGTTACAGACAGTTGTAAGCCACCATGTGGCTGCTAGGAATTGAACCCAGGTCCTCTGGAAGGGCAGCAAGTGCTCTTAACCACCAAGCCATCTCTCCAGACCCCTAAAATAATCCTTATGAGGGTTTTACATAGTTATTGTAAAACAGTAGCACACAATAAAAACAACTCAGAACTTACCTAACCCTCACAGTGAGGATGCCTAGTGCTCAGGCTCTCCATGGAGCCCTCATGGCTGTACTTGAGAAGAGGAAACCATCACCTCATTTTTCAGATGAATGAACCAAGAGGTTAAGAGAACTGCCCAAGTCCACACAGTGGACTCAGTCTCTTACAAAGGGTTGTAAGCCCCCATGCAAGTGTTGGGAACCAAAGCCAGGTCCTCAACAGGAGCAGCTGGTGCTCTTATCCTCTGAGCCGTCTCTCCGCCCCTAGAACTTTTATTCTCCTTTAAAACTCGCTTTTTTGGCCAGATGTGTGTACGTATACCTTTAATCCCAGCAGAGGCAGGCTGATCTGGTTAGCCTTATCTACATTTATCTGATTTTCAGGACAACCAGAGACCCTATCTCAAAACAAAACAAGACAGAACAAAATGAGAACAACAACAAAACCCCTTGCTGTTTGTTGAAGGCATCCCCAGACCATTCTTTGTAGTGAATACTTTTCATGGCTGTAGGCTGTTCTACCATCTGCACCTGTGTACTGTTCTAGCTCTTGTGGTTCAGGGTGTATCTATTGACATCTGTTCAAATGTGAGCCATAGCTTCTTTGTACCAGTGTATTCTCCCACTGGTACAAACTTTGTGTATAGACTTAAAAAAAAAGAAAATCTACTCATTTTATAAACAGTGAAAATAGCTTTCATTATTCAAGGATACATATTTTGAGATATTTAAGTATTAATCCTTGGCATTGGACCAGTCCACCTTTCCATGGAATCTCCTTGGTTGCACTCTGGACTGAGGATGCACTGCAGCAGGAGAACATCCGCATCAATGGCTGTGCCATTCAGTGTTGGGCCACCACTGAGGACCCAGCATGCAGCTTACTGCCTAGTACTTATCCAGAAGCCCACAGACCCCTGGCTTCCTAGGGTCGGAGCTAGAGTCACAGTGAGTTTTCCAGTCCGTGCTCTGTTGCTGCTCTACCAAGATTTGCTTGGTCAGGTGTCAAGGTCCCGTGTCTTGAACCATGTGCAGGCTAAGCTAGCCATGTTCCCCCTGACCCTCTGCTCCTCTGATGGGGAGCACCACCATGGTGATCTACTGTGCAAGCATGGTCAGTGACCTGCAGAGAGGGTGTCACGGTGAGCAGACCATTATTACCGCCGTGCTTTCATAAGTGACACTGAGTGCAAAGTGACGATAGAGTACCAGCCAGGATGAAGCCTGGAGGGCCTTGTGTTGACACTTCTTTACCTGGATTGGATAGCATCTTTAAGAGTGGACATCACTCAGGCTATGTTTACACAACCATGCAAACAGGGAGAGCTTTCTCTGCACGTGCTTGAGGAGCATAGAGCCTTGACCATGTCTATCCTCCGACTGATTACTAGTTGTAGGTCTCCAACTAATACAGGTATCTGTTTTTGTTTGGTTAGCTTTTGGTTCTGTTTTGCTTTGGTTTGGTTTTTTAGATAGGGTCTCATGGCATCAAGCTTGTTATTCAGCCAAAGGTGACCTTGGACTTCTAATCTTCCTGCCTCTACCTGTCTGTAATGCTGACATTACAGACACATACTGCCATATTTGGCTGTGTTACTCCTATTTTGCAGCCTTTTCTTCCCCGCATACACAATATATGTCCCAAGAGTGTGTGTCCTAGCCCTGTGACAGCGACCCTCTGCCTATGCTTCCCTGCTACAGAGAGTCAGGAGTTTGCAGGCCCTAGGGTAGGCAAAGGACAGGCTGTTGGAAGGGCCTATCAGGAAGGTGAAGGGCTTGTCTTCTAGAAGCTTCTTTGTCTTTTTTATTTTTTGGTATTTTTCAAGACAGGGTTTCTCTGTGTAGCCTTGACTGTCCTGGACTCACTATGTAGACCAAGCTGGCCCCGAACTCACACAGATCCTCTGCAAATCTTGCCTCTGCCTCCCTAAGCACTGCTATAATAGGCGTGTGCTACCACGCCCGGCTTTCTAGAAACTTCTTAGGGGAGTGTTTTCTCCTGACACTTGGGGAAAGCAGGGCAGGCTTTGGGACCACGTAGACTTCTTGGGCTGAGGAGGGTACAGCAGCACTGGCCTGTGGGAGTCATAGAACTCCTCTTTTGTTCCTTACCTCATTCTTCTCTTCCTCTGGTGTCCACGTCATCTGCAGTGTGGACCTGGTCCATGCTCAGATCCATGTGTCTGAAGGCCGGAGCCTGCCTGACCTGGGCCTGCGGCAGGAGAACATCCGCATCAATGGCTGTGCCATTCAATGTCGGGTCACCACTGAGGACCCAGCACGCAGCTTCCAGCCTGACACTGGCCGCATTGAGGTAGGTAACCTCCAGCCTGCACTGAGATTCTTCACTGCCTTTCCATGGTGCCCAGGTTATCTGTCACCCAGGGGCCCAGGTGCAGCTGGCTTAGAGCACATGGGAGCCCAGTATGCCCTAGAGTAAGGGGAGTGTTCCACAGAAAGCCAGCAGAAAGCCAGAGGTCATCTTGGAATGGGGGGCAGACCAGCTTAGGGGACACTTGTGGGCTCCAGATGTGAAGCCTTGGCCTTGATGCCATAGGAGCCCAAAGCCTCACTGTGACAAAGCCAGAGCAGCTGGTCTCTAACCTACCTTCTGTCAGGGGTGAGGAGTGGCTGGTGAGGCAGGACCTTGTGGGGAACAGAGGATTGGGGTCTCTGTGGCAGGGTGAGTAAAACAGAAGGTCCTTTGGGAGAAAGCAAAGGAGCTCTTCAGTGGGCAGCACTGAGGGACTGAGAAGCACTTTACCTCAGTTCTGCCCATTTTCCCTGTTAGTGTTGGAGCCTCTGGGCTCAGTTGCCTCTGTCCCCTCCATTTCTGTGGCTCTGCCCTGCCCCTTCACCCTGCTCCTCAGCAGCACTGTCTACTGTCTACTGTAGACCAGGCTGGCCTTGAACAGGAGGATGCAGGACATCAGAGGTACTCAGGGTTGGCACTGGTGTCCAGGGTATAGGAGTGGCGAGGATGAGCACAAACCAGACGCCAATAATGTCCAACAGTGGTATGGTTAAGTATGAGGCACCAGGTCGGTTGTACTAACCGTGAGGGCCCAAGGGCCCCGCCACAGCTGACCACCTGCATTCATTTCTGAGTCCCTAGGTGGGGCAGCTTTGGGCCGGTGCTGCCCCAGAGCCCTGACTCCTCTGCCCTTGGCTGGGAAGGGGCAGCTGATGCACTGGGGCTGCCTTTCCTCTCCACCTCCACTTCCATGGCCAGGGGCTGGCTTGTGAGCCGGTCACCACAGGGTATTTTTAGCTGGTGGTTCCTGCACAGAGCTGAGTGTCCACCCTTAAATATTGCATGAACTTCTTTCTTATTGAACACAGCTTGTGCCCTTAGCAGCAGAAGGGTGATGCTGAGGGTGTCCCCAGTCCAGTCCCTCTGGCATCCTCCTCTCTTACTTTTCTTTGAAGCTCAGTTTCCCCACCGGCCCCACCATGTCTGTCATGAGCATTCACCTGTGTGTCTAAGTATAGTTACCTCAAACACCCAACTATTTACTATCCATCTGTGTCTATTGCCCCTTCTGCTTGCCTCTTGTGTTTCCTGGATGAGCTGGGTGCATTTCCTTCATTGTGTGTGTTTCATCCCCATATTTTCTTCCTTCCTCTCTGCTCTTTCTCCCACCTTCCTCTTCAGGAAGAGGGAATATGTGTAGATATTGAAGCCTCTCCTTTCCTCCAACATTAAACAACAAAAAGCAAAAAACCAAATACCAACTGAAAAAAACAAAACAGAAAACACGTGTTGGGTGTGGTGGTGCACACCTGTAATTTCATCACTCTGCACTCAGAAGGTTGAGGAAGGAGGGTCATGAGTTCAAGGCCAGCCTAGGCTATACTATAAATTCAGGCCAGTCTGGTCTACAGACTGGTGTTTCAAAAACCAAAAGGAAACTAACCAACCCAAACCTTACTTGGTCAGTCTGCCAGTCTCCTTTCCTTGCTCATGGTCCTGTGGCCTATGTACTTGTGTCTGTCCCCGGCCCCTTGGGCAGGGTCTTCTCTGTTTTAGCTGCTTCATCCCAGTGAGCAGCTGGTAGTGGGCAATGCATTCTGCTTCCTGGAATGATGTGGGCACACAGTGGGCTGCAGAGGTGTGGTGGTTAGGAAGGTGGTAAAAGGTCAGAGGGCTTTGTCCCTTCCCAGCTGGGCTGCTAACTGGGCTGAGCGTGATCTGGGAGTCTGGCAGGGCACTTCCTCCTCTCCCCTCCTTGCTGTGCAGTGCAAGAGTGAATGCACAAGCCTCAGAAGGGCTGAGGCCTGGGTCTGTTGGGAGAGGTAGGAAGACACTGACCGGTCAGAGATGGGCTCTACCTATCTAGGTACCCTTTCGCGCAGCCCTCTGGGTCCCATGGTGGGAGCCCAGTTTACTGCTAGTTTCTGTCTCGGTTGCTGATATAGGCTTCCTTCTGGCAACAGGTTTTCCGGAGTGGCGAGGGCATGGGCATCCGTCTGGACAATGCTTCTGCCTTCCAGGGGGCTGTCATATCACCCCACTATGACTCTCTGCTGGTCAAAGTCATTGCCCATGGCAAAGACCACCCCACAGCCGCCACCAAGATGAGCAGAGCCCTGGCTGAGTTCCGTGTCCGAGGTGTAAAGGTGAGAGATTGTGCCTTCCCCTGCCTTTGCTCACAGTGGGTCCACTTGATCATGTTACTGAGGGGTGGGTGTGGTGGCTAGCTTGTCCTTACTTTGCTTTTACTGAGGTGGCTCTCAGTCTCAGTGGCACAGTAATCTCTCCTGGCTGCTCTCAGACTGCTGATGCCAGGGCCCTGCTGGTTCTCTGTGTAAGTATGGCCCCTGGGTGAGAGCTCTAGCCCTGACGAATAAGGTCAGACCTTCTGCCAGCTCCCAGCTCTTCTGGCCTGGCATCTAGGATGGCAGGTGCTTCAGAGTAGCCAGTAAACATATGATGAGGGGCTGGGCTCTGGTCACAGTGGCTGCCTGACAGCAATGGCCTCAAAGTGCTTATTCGTTGTTGGGTTCCATTTGTAACTAGCATCTGTAACTACAAATTCACAGCCAAGAAATGCTATTCTGACCTTTGAAGCCAGCACCCGCCCACGTATCCCATGGGGCACACTTGGGTTTACACTTAAGCCCTCAGGCCATTGAAGAGCTCTTCCCTCCTCTTCCAGAGGTTCCTGTGGGGTGTTCAGGCCATGTGGGCAGTGCTGGGTACTGCCCCCCTATTCTTTGTAACCTCTTCCAGCCCTTGATGGTTGTTAAAGGTTGGCGGCTCATGGGACCACTGTGTCAGTGCTGTCCCCACAATGGCCACACTCATTTTCCTTGATGTTCTTAGGTTGTCAGTGACCACACTGGGTTCAAAGAGCCTTTGGAAAACCTTGTAGGAGGAAAGGTAGTTGGTCTTGTTTTGTGGGGTGGGGCGAACAGCCTGTCTCCCACCGCCCATCTTGGACGGGGACTGTAGTTTGCTAGATGCTAGGGTCTGCTTTTTGTTGGGGTCCATGGCTAGCCCCGGAGGCAGAGGTAAGCTGTAACATGCCTCGTCAGGGAGTCACCGCCTCATGCTCTGGGACTTTGCTGTGGCTGACCAGGGATGGGAGAGGCTGTGGGTGTACACTGGGCAGTCGCCAAGTTGATTTTCCACCTAGTGCCAGGCACCCTGAGCCAGGCCACCTTATACACCTGTCCTCATCACAGTGTACTCAACATCCCAGCGTCCAAGCTCGGCATGGTGGCACATGCTTTAATCCTGGCACTCAGGAAGTAGAGGCACAGATCTTTGAGTTGAGCCTGGTCTACAGAGAGAGTACAGGACAGCCAGGGCCCCGTCAGAAAAACTGTCTTGAAAAACCGAAAGAAGAAAAAAAAAATCAAAAAAGAATAAAAAGATCCCAGCATCCACTTCCAATTGTGAGAACAGGGACAACAGGGTCCATGATCACAGGAATAGCAGGATTTGGGGCCTATGTCTGTCCCCTTCCTGCACACATTCTATCCTATGTCTTCTCTCTCTTACGTCTCCCATCTCTCACTTACTGCCCTCAGGGGCCTTAAACCAGCATTTCTCTAGGTCACATACAGGTATGTTATAGTACCAGGAGGCTGGGTATTAGGGAGCTTGGTCACAGTAGAATGCCCCTTAGCAGGTCTGGGCTGCCAGTGTCTACTTCTATACTTTTGTTAAGCACCTGGGTGCCCATGTCGGACCCATGTGAGCGTTGTGGGTCCATGGGTATGGGAGGGCTGAAGCTGCTCAATATCAAGAGGCCCAGCCAGGCAGCAGAGCAGAGGCAGAGCATTCACTCCACCAGCAGGCTGAAGCCAACTTTCCTGGAAAGCCCACCATACAGCTGCAGTCTTAGAACAGCCAGGTGCTGTCATTTTATTCAGGCCCAAGGAACCACAGGACCTTCCAGAGGGTACTGGACCGATATCTGCCTTCTGGCAGGGCCAGCAAACACCAGACTCTGGCTCTTGACTGCCTTGGGTTTCCCCCATTGTCTGCCCGGGAGTCCTGGGCTGAGAAGCACCTCTGCTGGGCCTGGCAGCTTTAGCCTTGATACCTGTGCGCATCTGTGTGCCTCTAGAGCCTCCCTCCCTCCAGAGACCAAAAGACCCATATTGAAGTGTCCCCAACAATTTTATTATAAATAGAAACAAGACTCCCTTTTGGTGGCTGCAGCCCCTGCCTTGGTGGCTCTGAGCACCTGTTGGTGGGACCTGTCCCTTTAGTCTGGAGGCCAAAACCAAGGAAAGGGTTTGCTGTCCCACCAAATACATGGGGAGCCTGAGGTACTGAGGATAAAAAGCAGAGTAGGGCCCAGAGCCGTGCTGCCCACCCAGGCCGGGTGCTGCCACCTGGGCCCAAGAGTGGTACTGCTCCTTCCTCAGGGCACAAGAGAGGCTGTCCCTCCTGTCACACCACACTCTCCTCCAGCCGCTCCGCACTGCCTCCCACACCCCGGCACCCAGCTCCCAGCAGCCCCCCATGAACAGAGTGGCTCCGCCGGGCCCAGGCTCCTCCCAGGCGCCTGGCATACCCGTAGCACCCACCCGAGTCTCCCAGGTCCAGGGAGCAGCTGCGCTGGGGACGGGGTGGAGGGCTCCTTGGTGGGTGGCTCTTGGGCATGGGGCTGGTGCCACCATTGGTCTGGGACTGGACATGGCTGAGTTTGAGTGGGAGGCGGCCATTCCCAGCTCCCCGGCCCCGAACCAGCAAGGCCACAGTGAAGACCAGTAAGGCAGCCACTAGGACCCCTCCTACTGCCACAGTCAGGGTTCCGCCCAGCACGTGGGCCTGTAGGGCATGGCACAGGGGTGTGGCTGGTAGCGTAGAGAAGTGGGCACAGCCCAGCAGTCTGGTGGCTGTGAGATCAGAGGGCCCAGCAGCGGGTGACAGAGCCAGCAGGCAGAGGTCGTAGTCAGCACCAGGGACCAGGTGCTTCAGCAGGAAGTGGTGGCTGGAGGCTGGTACAATCCTGCAGGCAAGGGCAGGTAGTCAGAGCCCCAGGGAGGGGTACAGCCCCCATTCCCATCTCTCAAGTTTGCCCTGGACAGCCCCTCAGGCCTGTAAGACTCTGTCAGCACACAGGCCAGGCCTGTGCTCCCTTAGGAAGGCAGAGACAATGACAGGCATCCATATGCAGGATAGTGCCAGGGCAGAGATGGGTGTGTGCATTAGCACAGGCCTCAGGCAATAGGAGGGTGTGTGTCGGGGGAGATGGAACCAAGCAAAGGCAGAAATACCCGGGGCGGGAGGCAGGTACTTTCGCTGACACCCAAGCTGTTATCACTGATGGTCAGGAAGATTGGCACATAGAGCCACACCTGAAAACCCTAATAAGCAGCTGCCCCTTCCTCTGACCCAGGCACTAGCCCAGCTATGCTCCAAGAGTTTAGAAATAGAAGAGGAGCAGACACAGGCCTGGAGAGGAAACAGGCAGGATTTGGGGATACAGGGTCAGCAGGAAGGGAGGCGCAGTGAACAAAGCAGGCTGAAGGGCTTGTGAAGGGCCCATCCTCACCGGTAGATGAGGGTCTCGTCCTCGCTGCTGTTGTACTGGATTTGGAACATCCACACTGGGTCAGCTGGCCGCCCTGGGCCCCAGCTCACCAGGCCAGAGGTGGCAGTCACCTCCGTCACTTGCACGACTGGCTCAGATTCTAAAGACCCCTCGCCTTCGGCAGCAGTTCTAGCAGAAGCAGCAATGTCCGAGGGTCCAGGACGGCCCCCCTCAGCACTGGTGTTCCCACCATGGGGCAAGGCCAGTACCCGGAGCTCCACTCGGGCTGTGGCCTCACCTGCTGGGTTGGTGGCAATGCAGGTATAGGCTCCTGCATCTCCAGCGCCTGTCACCCCAATCTCTAGGGTCCCATTGGGGAAAGCCCAGGCTCGGGAAGAGTTGCCAACCAGCCTGTCATCAGGGCCAACCCAGTGCATGGTGGGTACAGGGTCACCAAGGGCCCTGCACCGTAGAGTGGCCCGCTGGCCCTCTAGCACCCATAGGCGCTGTGTGTGGCGAGCAATCAGCGGAGGCTCACAGGAGAACTCTCCCTCAGGCACTGCCCAGAAGTAGCGGCCTGCCAGGGTTGGTGGAGAAGCGCAGGTTTCCAGGTCATCAGGCCGGGCCAGCCGCCGCAGCCACAGGAGCTCACAGTTGCAGTGCAGTGGGTTCCCGCTAAAACTCAGCACCAGAGGGGAAGGTGAGGCCTCAGCATCCCGACCCCGGGAGAAGAGTGGATCGGGTGCCAATGTGGCCAGGCGGTTGGAGGTGAGGTCAAGGCGGGAGAGCTGGCTAAGCTGGGCAAAGACACCCGGGGGCAGTGCATCGATGAGGTTATGGTCCAGGTTAAGGGTATGCAGGGCAGGCATGGAGCCTATGCCAGCCCAGGGAACCTGCCGGAGATTGTTATAGGACACATCCAGGTCCTCCAGACTGTCGAGGAAGTCGTCAAAGGCCCCCGGCGCGATGCGGCCCAGCTGATTGCCACTGAGAATGAGGTGCTGCAGGTTCACAGGCCCTCGCAGGCTGCTGCTGCCCAGCTCCACCAGCCTGTTGCCGTCCAGGTGCAGGGAGCGCAGGCTCTCCAGGTCCCCAAAGGAGCGAGCCCCAATACGGGTGATGGCATTTCGAGACAACGTTAGGTCCACCAGCCCTGTCATGTTGCGGAAGTCAGGCGGTCCCAGGGCCTGGATGAAGTTGTCAGCCAAGCGCAGTTCAACTGTGCGCCGGTCTACGTTGGGTGGCACAAACAGCAGGCCTCGGTGGGCACAAAGGGTGCTGAGCGACTCCGACAAGTTCTGGCACACGCAGGGTAGTGGGCAGGCGGCGGCTCCACTGGCCAGCAGCAGCAATAGGAGCGGCGGGGCCATGGTGAGTGCCCTGTGGGAAAGGGCCGCAGCCCCAGGCACAGGTGGGGCTAGGGCAAGGGCCCACTTGTGCCCAGGGCACGGTCCCAGAAACCAGTTTCCAGAGTCTGCTCTGGAGAAGGGTTGGGTGAGAGGCTCACGGAGGACCCCAAGGGAGAGAAGATGGCTGGGGCTGCAGGCTTAGAGCCCCAGAGTAAAGGTCACATTTCCCAAGCCGTTGAAGGGAGTCCAGGTACTGGGGACACGGTGAGGCAGGAAGTGGAGGAGGGCCAAGAGCAGGGAGGGTCCGGGAACTTCCTTCAGGCATCCTCTGGAATGGCCAGCCCCCTCCCCCTCCCGTGCCTTTCCCTTCGTGGCGGAGGACAGCGTCCCCCAAATCCCTGGCGTGGACTGTGGCTCCTCCCCTGGCGGGCCTCCCGTTGTGCCCTGCCGGGGCGGGGGAGGGGGGCTCACCTGGTGTCCGTCGCTCAGGGGGCGCGGGCTGGCCTCCCCGCCGGCCCAGCCGGCCCCTGCCGACTCCAGGCCGCTCTCTCACGGGGGCGAGGCCCGGCCCGCCTGCCACGCGCCCTCCGGCCCATGGCGCTCGGGCCCTTGGCCCAGGCTCTCTCGGCGCCCGGCACCTTTTCTCCCCGCCGTTCGCGGTGGCGGCGGCGGCAGGCAGGCGGGTGCGCGCCGGCGGACACGCGCGCCGCGGACACGCACGTGGAGGGCGGACCGGGAGGGGCACCGGGATCCACCCGGGCCCCAGCCCGGCTCCGGAGGTCACGAGGACACGCGGCCACTGCGGCGCCCACGGGTGGCGTCCAGTTACGCCCGGGGCCCGGCCAGGCCCGTCGCGCTGCCCCACGGAGCTGCCGCAGCGCACTCACCCTGGCACGGGCGCGCGCGCCCTCGGCCGCCCTGGCGCCCAAGCATCCTGCACCGCTCAGGCGGGCGCCGCGGCTCTGCAGTCGACCAGACAAAGCGCCAGCGCGAAGGCCCCTTCACCATCTCCCAGAGACGGGTCTTTGTCACATGTCTCTGGGCACCCTCCCCAACACGCCCACATATGCCCACACACCCACACGTCCCCGCACCCACGGGCAGGGCCGGGCGCAAACCCGCACTGTTGCTGGGACCCTCGCGTTCACAAACACACACTGAAGGTCACAACCGTTCTGCATCACCGAGTCACGTGAAGGATCCCCCCACAGGCCCAGGCCCTGGGGGGCTGGGGTGGCGCCCCCAACAGGGCTGCTGCGGGTGGGGCCCGAGGGCTCTGCCACGGGACTGGCGTCGCGCCCCGCCCCACGGCGCCCCTCCCTCCTCTGCTCGGTCTTCCTCCCGCCCTGCCTGGCGCTCCCCAGCCAACCGGCCTCCGCCTCCGGCCGGATTGGTCTGCGCTGCGCGGTTTCCCAGCAGGCTGGCGGCGGCACGCTGTTTGAAGCTGTGCGTCAGTGGTCCTCTCCCGTTCACAGCTCCGCCTTCCTCTTCCCCCGCGTGGCCTCCTCCTAGGGAGTGTGGCCCGAAAGGTCTGAGACGTGAGGTGGCGCCACCTCAAGAGCCCGGGCCTGGACCGGAGTGCGGAGCGCTCAGAACCAGGTTGGGTGTCTCAGTGCTTGTTAGTCTCCACCATAGTTGAGATGGGAAGTTGCCACCTCCTAGGGGGCAGCTCTTCGTCCTCAGGCTACCTGGGCCCCTTCCTATCCCCCTCCCTCCATACCTGAGTCTAAGAAGTGCGTGGGTGGCAGGAGCTCGCGGAGACAGGCTGGATTCTAGTCCTGCCTGGTACAGCTGCACAGCCTTGAGCAAGTTACTTAACCACAGAAACAGTTTCGCGTGGAGATCTAGGGCTGTCAATTACCTGTGCTATTCACACCTAAGGGGGTAGGAAACTCCGCATCTTGAGGGGCTTAAATCCTCGCAGCTGGAAGCCATCGCTTGGGTTGTTCATGTTGCTGGGACACCCCAGCTGTTGCAAAACAATTTGGATCTTTAGTCTGGTCAGCTGTGATGTGAGGCGGTGCCAGCCACTTTTTTCTTCCCCTAAAGAGTTTCCATCCACTCCAAACATACACGTGTTCTAGCATCTGCCATGTGTTACCCTGTGCTGGGTGATTCCTGGCCCGGTTCCTACCACTGTGGAGCTACCAGTAAAGGCAATGGTGGTGGGTCGAGTAGTAGCAAAGAGAAGAAATCTACGTGGAGGTTGGGGCTCTGAGGATCCTACTCACCCGTATGCAGCCCTAGGCTCTTCAGATATTTTAACAGTTAAGTGCCATTCTGTGGTTCCTCCCCTCCACCCCCCTTTTTGGACATGGGCAAGTTTCCAGGAGACAAGCAGATGAAAGGCACCGATAGCTGGGCCCTGCTTTGTAATCGTTAATGACTCCCTGTCAGAATCCGGTGGGCAAGGCATTCACTCTTCTTGTCCAATATGTTGGGTAAGGGGAGAGCCGTGTTGAGGCAGCTAGGGGTGGGAGGGAAGGTGGACTGAGCAGAAGAGATTAAGAATACAAGATTTGTCATGGGATAGGGGTCTAGCATGCCCAGTCACACAGGGAGGTGGGTAGGCAGGGTAGAGCCAAGGCATCCATCTACCAGATGGGCTAGGAGCACAGGGTGCAGGGCTCGGTGAGTTCCATGGGGAGTGAAGAGATGCTAGAGAGCCTGTTCCACCTGGCTCTGAAGACAGACGCTGTCGCTGAGGTCCAGATCAGGGCTTCCTAAGGACAGTGGAGTGTGAGAAGTGGAAGCGTAGAAGGGAAAGAGGAGGTCAGGGAGGAGTTCCAGGTGGGAGCCGTTGGAGTTAGTAAGAGGTGATGTCACGATAGTGGTTAAAGGGTGGTGTGTATGCTTTTATAGAGATGCTGAGCTGGGTTCTAGGCTGTGGGGCGGTGTTAGATCTTAGTTTGTAGACCCAAGCAAGAGGGAGCGGCATTGGCATATGTTCTGGGTGAGCAAAGATGGAGGGTGTGCATGCAAAACTGGCGACTTCAGGGATTGCCAGAATGATGGTGAGATGGGGGAAGCCACAGAGCTCCGGGATAACTCTGTTCGCTCCCGAGAGCTACATAGTGACTCCTCTGCCTATGTCTTGCAGACCAACATCCCCTTCCTGCAGAATGTGCTCAACAACCAGCAGTTCCTGTCGGGCACGGTGGACACCCAGTTCATTGATGAGAACCCTGAGCTGTTCCAGCTGCGGCCTGCACAGAACCGGGCCCAGAAGCTGTTACATTACCTCGGTCTGCCTGCCCTGTCCTTCTCTCCTCTCCTAAGTTTTCCTTGTCTCCCACCCCCCATAGCCCTTCCCTTGTTAAGGTCCTGTAGCCTTCTTTCGGTCCACATGGCCCTTAATAGGTCTCCACTGCCTGGACCCAAGAGGCCTGGGTGTCCGGGAGAAAGTCTCTATCCCCGAGCCTGCCATCTACCTACCTACTCACACTGTTACTCTGCCTAGCCTGTCTTGACATACCACCCACTTTCTCCCCAGGACATGTCATGGTGAATGGTCCTACCACTCCAATTCCTGTCAAGGCCAGTCCTAGCCCTGTGGACCCTGTTGTTCCTGCAGTGCCCATAGGTAGGTGAGATCCGTTTTTACCAACTCAAGGGGATAATGGGAGGTTGCTACCTGCAGGGTAGGCGTTGATGTTCTTGTCTACCATAGGCCCACCCCCAGCTGGCTTCAGAGACATCCTTCTGAGAGAGGGCCCAGAGGGCTTTGCCCGAGCTGTGCGGAATCAGCAGGGGCTGCTGTTGATGGACACAACGTTCCGGGATGCCCACCAATCACTACTGGCCACTCGAGTGCGCACACACGATCTCAAAAAGATTGCGCCTTATGTTGCCCACAGCTTCAACAGACTCTTCAGCATGGAGAACTGGGGAGGTAGCTGGGGAGGGCTGGGGTGTTGGGCAGAGCCGGCAGGAGCTGAGTGGCCCACCCAGAAGGCTCAGGGCCTAGGGGCAGAGGTGCGACAGCGAGATGGGTTTGTCCCACAGACACCAACTGCAGCTCCTTCCGGGAGAGCAGCGGCTTGCGCTGCAGAGCTGGGAAGCAGGGGCCACCAGTGGGGGGAGGGGCTGGCGGCACCGATGCTGGGAGTGTGTGGAGCCCTGGAAGTGTGCAGGCTACACAGCTCTAGGGCATTGTGGGGCCCTCACAACATGGAGTGACCATCTCTCTGTTCTGTGCAGGAGCCACATTTGATGTTGCCATGCGCTTCTTGTACGAATGCCCCTGGCGGCGGCTTCAGGAACTCCGGGAGCTCATCCCCAACATCCCATTCCAGATGCTGCTGCGGGGGGCCAATGCCGTGGGCTATACCAACTACCCTGACAACGTGGTCTTCAAGTGAGCCTGGGTCGGCTGGGACCACAGCAGTGGGCTCTAGAGGGGCTTTGACGTCACCCTATGGGGACCAGACAAAACTGCAGAGGCAGAGTGGGCAGGGCTTCTGGATCTCTGTGGCAGCAAACACTGAGGGAGATGACTTGTCACAGGAATCACAGCACGGAGTGGGGATTGGAACCTGGGCCTTAGGGCTCTGCTCAGTGTTCTCCCCTCAGCCACCGCTCCTTTGCGAGGAGTCTTATCAATCCTCCAGGCTCAGGCTGGACAGCTCTGCCAGGGCCAGTCACACGTCCTGCCTCAGGCTGCCCTGGAAAAGGCTGTGTTGGTGAAGCCCCCCCTCCCCTGCCGGGCCAGACTTCATTTGTTAGAGGCCAGGAGCTAGAGAAGGGAGGGAGTCAGGTAGGACTCACCTGCTTTCTCACCCGCCAGGTTCTGTGAGGTGGCCAAAGAAAACGGTATGGACATCTTCCGAATCTTTGACTCCCTCAACTACTTGCCAAACATGCTGCTGGGCATGGAAGCAGCAGGCAGTGCTGGGGCCGTGGTGGAGGCTGCCATCTCCTACACGGGGGATGTGGCTGACCCCAGGCGCACCAAATACTCGCTGGAGTACTACATGGGCTTAGCTGAAGAATTGGTGCGAGCCGGCACCCACATCCTGTGCATTAAGGTGCCAGGGCCTCTTGCCCATCTCTTCCTCTCACCCTCCCACCATGCCCACCATGACCCGCAACACATTGGGTCCCTCCTTACCATATTTCCTTCTCTTCTTCACCTTTCAGGACATGGCAGGCCTACTAAAGCCTGCAGCCTGCACCATGCTGGTCAGCTCCCTCCGAGACCGATTCCCTGACCTCCCATTGCACATCCACACCCATGACACATCAGGGGCAGGTGTGGCAGCCATGCTGGCCTGCGCACAAGCTGGCGCTGATGTTGTGGATGTAGCAGCAGACTCCATGTCTGGGATGACCTCACAGCCCAGCATGGGGGCCCTGGTGGCCTGTACCAAAGGGACTCCATTGGACACAGGTAGGATAGAATAGCCCATGGCCTGTAGTTGTGAATAATCCCAGCAGAGTCTGGGACACAGAATCCAGATGCCTCATTCTGGCCTGGCCTCCCATCCTGGAAGCTACCCCCGGGAGCAATGGCACGTTGCCAAGCTCTCCTGACTCTAGCTTCCCTGCAGAGGTACCCCTGGAGCGTGTGTTTGACTACAGTGAGTACTGGGAAGGAGCCCGGGGACTGTACGCAGCTTTTGATTGCACGGCAACCATGAAGTCTGGCAACTCAGACGTGTATGAGAATGAGATCCCAGGGGGCCAGTACACCAACCTACACTTCCAGGCCCACAGCATGGGGCTTGGCTCCAAGTTCAAGGAGGTCAAGAAAGCCTATGTAGAGGCTAACCAGATGTTGGGGGACCTCATCAAGGTGAGCAAGGCCCTTCTGTAATGGTCCTGCACACTACCGTCCTGTTCTGGGCCTAGCATGCTTATTACCAGAGATTTTTTCAGGTTACACCATCCTCCAAGATTGTGGGGGACCTGGCCCAGTTCATGGTGCAGAACGGGTTGAGCCGGGCAGAAGTTGAAGCTCAGGCAGAAGAGCTGTCCTTCCCCCGATCTGTGGTGGAGTTCCTGCAGGGCTACATTGGCATTCCTCATGGGGGTTTCCCTGAGCCCTTTCGCTCTAAGGTAGGGAAGGTGCCTCATGGACACAGTGGGGATTGACTGCCAGAACATGGCCTGACCCTCTGCTTTGCTCCTCAGGTGCTAAAGGACCTGCCAAGAGTAGAGGGCCGGCCTGGAGCCTCCCTCCCTCCTCTGAACCTGCAGGAGCTGGAGAAGGACCTGATTGAGCGGCATGGGGAAGAAGTGACCCCAGAAGATGTTCTCTCTGCCGCTATGTACCCTGATGTCTTTGCCCAATTCAAAGACTTCACGGCCACCTTTGGCCCCCTGGATAGCCTCAATACCCGCCTCTTTCTTCAAGGACCCAAAATTGCAGAGGAGTTTGAGGTCAGTGGTTCTTGCACTTGTCTTCACTCACCTCAAAGACTACATCAGCCCTGGCATACAGCCTCCAAACCTGGTTCTCACAGCCTTGTGAGCTTTAGAGCAGAAGTCCTGTGTGACCAGCGGCTATGTTTTTAGACAGGAGACCTGGGATCCAGGGCCTGTTTTCCTGACATTCTCCCCAGTTCTGGTCTCTTACCTTTTCTGCAGGTGGAACTGGAACGGGGCAAGACACTGCACATCAAAGCCCTGGCTGTGAGTGACCTGAACCGGGCTGGCCAGAGGCAGGTTTTCTTTGAACTCAATGGGCAACTTCGGTCCATTTTGGTTAAGGACACCCAGGCCATGAAGGTATGGTACCGTCAGGGCCAGCCAGGTGGTAGGGATGGGCCTGACCTGCTATCTCATGTCATCTGTCCTATCTGTAGGAGATGCACTTCCACCCCAAGGCTCTGAAGGATGTGAAGGGACAAATTGGGGCCCCTATGCCTGGGAAGGTCATAGACATCAAGGTGGAAGCAGGAGCCAAGGTGGTTAAGGGCCAGCCCCTCTGTGTGCTCAGCGCCATGAAGATGGAGACTGTGGTGACTTCGCCCATCGAGGGCACTATCCGCAAAGTTCATGTGACCAAGGACATGACTCTGGAAGGCGATGACCTCATCCTAGAGATCGAGTGATCTTGCTCCAGACTGGAAGCCTGGCCAACCCTATCCCAAGCCTCCCGACAGAAGCTGTGCAGCCAGGGCAGGCCCAGGCCAGCCAGTACCTGAGAGCAGGACTGCCAGGCCCTTGAGGTCCTGTCCCATGGAACAGCGCACACACTACTTGCAATGGCCCCTCCCTTCAGCCGTCGATCCTTTCCTTCCTGGCAGGCAGTTGCTCACATATTCATCTCTTGCCAAATAAGGGTCTGCTCCTTGTAGGAGAGTACACGCGTACAGGTGGCCTTGTACCCGGGGAGGTGGTTTAGGGTTCTACCTCTGGGGGTAGGAGGAAGACCTAATTTGCAGGTCCTGGGAAATTTGCTCAATAAAAGTGGCCTTCCCTTGCCCTCCACACTAGGCTTTGTACAAATACCCCGCCCCTAATGCTGTCCCCAGTCTGGGGGCAGTCGGGGTGGAGTTTCTCTCAAACACCCGTGGGGTCTAGGTTAGATCTGCTTTTTACTTTTTTAAAAAAACATCCTGGACCTCAGCAAATTAGACCCCTGCAGCCTGTCTGCCCAGTGTTCTCAGGGTGCTAGCACCCTACGACCTAAATGTGTTCTTTACAGGCCACTTCCTACCTAACCCCTCACCTCCCAGCCACCAGCTTCCACACTGGCTGGGAGACAAGAGCTCCCCAGGGAGGCAGGTGTATGACTTGGGTATTCCCCTTTACAGCTGCATGAGTGTGGCTATGTCACAGCCAGCCTTGGGGGGCGGAGTGTCACTGGGGAATGATCACGGGTCTGTTTCTCTCCCCAGTCACCAGCTTCAGCACCTTGAGTGTGGGGGACCTAAAAGGGTATTTGCAAGTTTTTAAAAGAGCAGAGGAAGACAAAAACCACTCATTCTAGAAGCAGAGCGAGCGGTAGAAGACTGGAGGGTCTGAGGAACCTTGAGTTGCTGTGTTGTTGGGCAGAGGCTTTGCCAGTCTTGGGGCTGTGACCTTTGTCCTGGGTTCCTCCAGGGATTGAGTGAGACAGAGGGGTAGCGGTCCATGTGGAACCAGGCTCTGGGACCACCCTCCATGGTTCACGGGACTCAGGCTGGAAGCTCCATTGCTGGGGGTTGCGCTGTGGGAACTCCTTGATCCTAGTAGCCAAGTTGTGGCCTCACCTTGGATGAGATGGGTTTCTACCTGGTACCTGCTACTCAGAAAGAGTAAGCCACAGTCTGGGCAGCTGAAGGCACCACCTCATCCTCCACTGTTGGGATCTGCTTGTCAGGCTCACCTGCCCAGGTCAGCATTGCTCAGGGTAGCCAGGATAGCGTACATACTCCCAAGTGCTGCCTCGGGCCCCTACCAAGATCCAAGTAAATGGATTCCCAAAGGTCCAACACCATGTTACCCAAGTTAAATCTCTTTAATATCCCAATACAAAGTCTTGATGCAAAAAGACAATGAGAAAACCCTGGAAGTTGGGAGGAGGGGTTTTATAAATAAACCCACCAGAACAGCTTTTCAAAAGGGGGGATGGGCAGCAAAGGAGCTAGAGAAGCAGCAGTCCAAAAAGGGAGTGCACAGCTCCTAGGATTTGCCCTTGTCCCCTCATTTCTAGCTGCTCAATCCCCCTGTGAGAGGGGCTGCACCCTTTGGATATCTGCTCCTTTCTCTTGGTCCCTGGGATTCAACTAGCTCTGGCTTCAATCCCCTACAAAAATTCCTGAGATCTCGGGGACCCCAGCCAGCCCCTCCCTTGCAGTATTCCTTGATAAGGAGGGGCTGGAGAGGCCATCAGAGTTCACATGAGTGCACACAAGAGTGACGGTCAGGAGCACAGTAAGGTCTCTGAGGCCCCCGTTCGTTCCAAAAGCACACAGAGGGGAAGGCTGCCATAGAGCTTGGGGTCTGTCAGGGGCTGAAGCAAAAGCAGGAAGAGTCCCACTCCAAGGGCATAGCCTGCCAGCAGTGGCCACTTCTGTGGATGCTCCAGGGCTGCGCACACAGCAGGGAAGCCCATGTAGTTGCAGAAGGAATGGCAGAGAACCGGGCCTATCAGGTGTCCTGGAGGAGAGGAGATGGTACAACGTATTTAGCAGCCCCACCACCACTGGCCTTTCTAGAGTTACCCTTGACTCCTGAACAGGAACTCAATGACCCCCTACCCCACACATTCATCTGCCTCATGTCATGACCTCTCCGTCCTTAAAAAGCTGAGGGCTCTAGTTTAGCCTGTCTCTAGGACTGTGGCCGAAGAAACTCTGTTATATCTACGGTATTACCCTTCTCCCACCCACATCTGGGGGCCCTGGAGACCCATGATAGGCCGAGGACCAACCTGTGCGGATGAAGAGGAAAGCCGTGTAAGCACCGAAGACAGCTGTGTAGGAGAACTGGAACGCTGGAGATGGAGGCTTCGAGTGACCACACCTGCATGCCCACCCTGCCCCAGAACTGCACATCCCACAGCCAGATACCACCCTTTCCCCTTGGCAGTGGCTGCCATGATCTATAGCTTTTCTCTGTACTCCACCTCCCATAATCAGTGGTCTCCCCTGTCCCCATCCCACAATACTTATAGGCATCTGTCTCCAGCCCTTTCTGTAGAGTGTCTAGCAGGGATATCATAAGATCACAACCCTTGACTGTTCCTAGGCATCTCTCCAGGCCTCACCTGCAGACAAGAAGATACTCCCCACACTGCTTTGGCGGAAGCGCAGCTGCTCAATAATGTGGTGAAAATGGGCTGGAAGGAAGGTGAAAACCACATCATATCCCCCGGCTTTCTATCTAGCCTCCCTCCTCCTCCTGAGTCCCATTTTTAGCCCTCACGCTGGGAACATCTTTGCTGGGGCGGTTAGACAGACTCACCAACTCCAAAAAAGAGTGGGCAGGTGAACACAGCAGGGCCCAGACCTGTGCATGGTGCTAGCATGGGCAGCATACAAGCCCGGAATACCAGTTCCTCTGTCAAGGGTGCGATGACTTGGTTTCGTAGCCAGCGCATGTCTGTGAGGCAGCGGGCCCAAGAACGGGGGGCTAGGGTAAATATTCAGGATAAGCAATGAGTGCCTAGTTTCTAAAAGTTGAGACCCCTGGGGCCCTCTGCCACAGATTTACTCTGGCAGAACTCAGGTCAAGAAATCCTGAGACTCGGAATGGGGCAGGGAATAACCCTTATTACAGCAAATGACAATGTCTTCAGATAACTGACAAGAGTAAGGAAAGGCAATAGTGGACGAGAGAGCCATAGTAAATTCTGGAGGCACCAAAAATGAACCAAGACCAATCTTTGGGGAAGCCAAAGGATAGAAAAGCAGGGGAAGGTGCTGTCTGGCCCCATATCAGGTACTGTTTGGGTCCTGAAAAAGACCTCCTTGAGTATCATCAACTTACAAGACAGCCAGCATTATAATCCCATTTTATTGATGAGGAAACACACCCAGAGAGGTGACATCTCACCTCTTCAGTCCAGATCACACCATCTCACTGACTCCTTTCCCCAACGTCCTGGACTGCCTGTGCCTACCTTTTCCTCAGTCTTGAAGACTCACCCAGGACAACCTTCAGCCCATCTGTCAGGTCACACGGGCAATCCATAGAGAGCTGCATCAGTGGACCCAGGAAAAGGATCTGTGCGTAGAAAAACAGACCCAATGAGTTTCACCGCAATCCAATGACCTTGCTCACACTTGTGCCCTTGGTCAGTCTCACGGGACCTCAGGTTTCCTGAGTTCTAGGATTTCCCAGTTATACACACCAGGGGCCTGAGGACCACATCATAATTCCTGTTTGCCATCTGCCAAAAGCTGGACACAAGAAGGGCATGTCATTACACTAACGACAACAGAGCAGGAAAAGTAAAGCAGGACTCACCATAGTTAGCAGCAGGGGTAGCAGAGCTGCTGGGAAAATGCCCTCCAGCCTGAAGCCCATCAAGGTGAGCAGTGATGTGCCTGGCTGAGCCAGAGGAAAGGGGGCATCAGTGATGTTCCCTCCCACAAAAATCTGTACTCTCCCCCTGGCTGCCCCGTGCCCCGCCTCCTTCGCACCTGGATGCCAGTGAGTTCCCTCCAGAGCAGCACGCAAAGAGGGGAGAGGCTGGAGACCACCAGGACACTGGTGAAACGCCGCTTGATGACAGCAGGGTGGTCCCTGGGAGGAGGGGGGGACAGCAAGTTCCGGGGGTCTGTAGCGACCACTAGCCAATGCGGCCCCTCCCCCGTCCGGCCCAAGCTCCGCCCGCGGCCCCGCCTCACGAGGGCGCGGACTCCGGCCGCGCGCAGCCCCCGCACCTGGGCAGCTCGCTCTTCCACACGTAGAGGCTGCCCACGTAGGAGCAGGCGAGGCTGAAGCAGGAGAACACCGACACCCAGCAGCACAGCCCCGGGCCCGGGCCGCTCAGCGCGGCTGACTCGGGCTGCCGCTCCGGCCGCGATACCGACAGTAGACGCAGCCCGTCCCCGCCCAGCGCCGCCATCACGCCCGGACCCGCGGCGCGCAGCAGTGACGCGACTGCGCGGATGACGTCAGGCGGCGGCGCGAGCAGCGGTCTCCCTCCCCCCGGCGCCCCTCCCCTGCCCTCGTACTGTAGCCGACACGCTGTGCTTGGAGCAGCTTTATTGGACCACGGGAGGCATGGCGCGCGTGCCCCGGGCTTCCGTGGCTCGCTGGGCACCTCGGCAGCGGGCGCTTAGGACCAGTGTCCCGGACCTAGCCACTCGGACAGGTTGGAGACCTCCTGCAGCCACAAGTCCTGCGGAGCAGGGGAGGCCGCGGTGAGGACCCGACGGCCGCAGCTCGGGCCCGCCCCGCCCCGGGCTCGCTGCGGTACCTCCAGGCCGCCCGCGGGGCTCGCCGCGTCTGGCGCCCGGGCCCTGCGCTGCGCCGCCCGGCTCTGCGAGCCTCCGTCGGCGAGGGAGGCCTCGGCGGGTTCGCGGTGGCGCGCGGCAGCCGCTTGCGGGCTCAGGTCCCTGGCGGGGTGCGGAGCTCGCGATTCTTCCCTGCGCCGGTCGGGGTTGCTCCTCTTGAGCCTCTTGATTTCTGCTTGCCCGCTGGTTTCTAGGAGAAAAGAAGCCGTTTCATCTTGCTTCCAGCCCAGAGATTCCTGGGGCCGGGACGCCGGGCATGGGCATAGTTCTAAAGGAACTCTCCCCCTCCACCCTTCCAGATGACAGCCTTTCAGCGCCTGACCTTCCCCGGTGTCTCCTCCCTCCCCTCTTTAGCTGGACCTTGATAGGGGGCACCTGTAACTTCGCACAGATTGTCCGGGTGACATGCATTCCAAGGTGGTCCTGTTTGAAACCCAGCTTTTATTGCTTAGGGCAGAAAAACAACTCAGTCTCTGTCTGGTGTTGTACCAGGCCTTTGCTCCAAAGGCAGCCTTTAGTTGATGTTTAGACAGACTCATGTAACCCAGGCTGCCCTTGAACTGGTCATCCTGCTTCTACCACCCAAGTGCTGGATTCCAGACAGGCGTCAAAATGCTTTAGCTCCGCAGTTCTCAACCTGCGGGTCGCATATCAGATATTCACGACTTATGAATTATTCATACCAGTGGCAAAATTTTAGTTGTGAAGTAGCAACGAAAAGAATTTTATGGCTGGGTGTTACCCCAGCATGAGGAGCTGTGTTAAAGGGTGCCAGCTTTAGGAAGGTTAGCTTATGATGACAGATTCGCTTGCGGAAGAACAAAAAGGGAGGAGGATCAACTTTGGGTATTGGCAAGCAGGCAAGCACTCTGTCACTGAGCTACATCTCCAGCCCCTCAGGTGCGAGTTTACAGCGTCTTGGCCTTGGCAGGTTCCTCCTGAGCAGGTTCCTGGGGAGATTGGTCAATGAATGCACTTTTCTCTGGAAAAGCTAACGTGCACATGCTAATAAGTACAGCACATACTCCCGTCAAGAGCAGGAACACATGCTGATGCTGCTCAAGACCCACAGTCGCTGTGAAAGCGACCACACCCCAGAAGGTGGCAGCACCGCTAAAGTGGGGAATGGACCTTCCACGCTATGATCTGTACTTCTCTGTATCAGTCCAGGGTTTACCCAAAGAGCTAGAGCCTTACCTGCAAGGAACTCCAGACCAATACTCTTGTGCCAGTCTTCGGCGCTGTGAGCTGAATTCTTTTTCTCTGGGGTCAGGCGCTTTAACAATTAGAAATTCCAAGTGAGTTTTGCAGAAGTCTGAGTGAGCCTAGTGAGGCTTGATTTATAGGGATGAGCTTCACTTTGAACGCCCTCTTCCCTCTGCCTCATCAGTTTCCACTTGGTCTCCAGGTTTCAAAGCGTCCTCCTTCTGTGGACCCTTCTGCACCTCAACCCCAGCTGTTCCCCAGCATACCCGTCCTGTCCTGAACCTCAGATTCTTGCCTGTGGCCCCCCTCCCCTCAGGCTCTGAAGTACGGCACTATTAATCATTTTTATGTGTATGTGTCCATCTTGCTACTCAAGATTTATTATGTATATTTGTATCTGTGTGAATTACATGTCTGTAGACATACGTGTAGGAGGCCAGGAGAGGGAGTCAGACCCTCTGGAATTGGAGTTACACTTTTGTGAGCTGCCTGGTATCAGCGCTGGGAACCACACTTGGGTCTGCTGCAATAGCAGCGTGAACCCTCTAAACACAGCCATCTCTCCAGGCCTTACTTATTTAGTCCTGGCTGGAATGCAATTATGTAGACCAGCCTGGGCTTGAACTTGCAGAGCTCTTCCTGCCTTTGCCTCCCAAGTGCTAGGATTAAAGGCATACACAATGCCTGGCCATGTCTTATTTTAAGATAAACAAAAATGTTTGAGAATGGGTCTCATATATCCCAGAGCTGACCTTGAATATCTAATCATCTGTCTCTATATACATATATACATAATTAAAAATAAATCTTTAAGAAAGATGAAAATGAGCACTTTCGTAGCTCAAAAAGTGCATGAAATCTCCAGGTGCAACCCCTAGCACTATATAAAACAACATGGCAGCACACATGTAATCCTAGCACTCAGGAGAGGGAGGCAGAATGATCGGGGTTCAAGATCATCTCCAGCCACAGAGGAGGACAAGGGCCGTCCTCAGACACACAGTGAGACCCTGTCTCAAGCAACAGATCCCCCGCCTGTAATGTCTACGTCAGAGAACACCAAGGGAAAAGTGAAAATAGAAGGCGGGCTGGGGCATCTGCAGGCACGGTGCTCGTTCCATGTGATGGAGACCTGGAGGTTGGTGGGAGGGACACAGCACAGTGAGTACCCTCAAAAGCATGGAGTTGATATTTAAGAACGGTTAAACATGGGTAAGACTTGCACCACAGCACAGTGCATTCTGTGATACACTGCTTCTCGTTCTCTTGCCTTTAAGACAGCTTCACTATATATCTTTGGCTGTCTTAGGACTCCCTATATAGGCCAGGCTGGCCCCTGCCTTCCAAATGCTGGGATTAAAGGTGTGAGCTGCTACACCTGGCCTCCTCACTAAATTTGTTTATGTTATGGTAGCTATGCAGTCACAGCCATTCCTCGTTTCTGGGAGGAATTACTGGGTTCCACAGTATCTCCCACGATACCCAAATCTTCAGATGCACACATCCTTAAAGGTGTGCATCACCATACCCGACCTACATTGCCTACTAATACAAGTTCCAACTTGTGAGTAGTTACATTCTGAGGACCACACAGTGGCAAAGATAGCCCTCAAGAAACAGTGCTGTTGCATTCTAGTCTCGGAAATCTTGTGTTTCCTTCTAGAAATTGGTCTTGACAGGAGGATGACTCCTCCCACCCGAGATGGGCAGCTCTGAGAACCGTGTGCAGTGTCTAGGCCCCCGGAGAGAGGCAGACTGGCTTCCGGGTGCAGCTCACTGGATTAACATTATGGAGCTTTCAATTCTTGTCTGCACCCTAGGAAATCAAAGCTTTCCTTAGAGAACTGCTTATGTCTCCTTACGCTAAAGATGGGCTAATTCTATATCCAGTAAGTTGGCTAATTAAACAGAAACAAAAACAAAAAAAACCCAACCAAACAATGGAAAAAAAAATCAAAGTAAAAGGAATTTGACCTATTGCCTTGCCCATGTAGTGTGTAGCTGAAGCCGCTAGGTGCCACTGTTATGCCACCAGTGAGCTGGTCTAGCGGGAAGGCGTGATGACAGTGATCTGTGCACTCACTCCCTTGGCTGGCCACTCAGTCCTACAAAGACACGGTGACTAGGCTTTGAAGCCCTGCCAGTTACTAGCTGTGACCAGCAAGTGTTAAGTTTTAGTTACCTTATCTATAATATGGAAAATAATGACCTACCTCAGAACATCTTTGTTGAACCTGAAGTGGAAATACTAATTAGGTGTTCTGTAAATGCTCCTTTCTTCCAAGATCCTGAGTTCACTAGCCAAGTTAAGTGGGCTATGGGTGGTCCTGAGACTATGAGCCACCACTGGAGCAAAAGGATGTAACTAAGATCGAGTCATTTCAGATCTCACTGGGATGTCAGAGAGGTCTGAGCAAAAGATCTTCAGAAGCAGAGATACCCTAGATGCTGAGGGGACTCCTCGGGTCCTAATGATGGCTCATGCTGCACCCTCAAGATGCGCCTGGTTGTAGTAAACTGGATTGTGTTCCAGGCTGTCCATCCTAACACCAAGAGCCTGTGAATGTGAGGTTATTTGGAAAAAAGGGTCTTTGCAGATATAATTAAGGATTCAGAGATAGGACTATACTGCATGCTGGATTCATGGCAGGCCCTCCTAAATCCGAGAAACAGTTGAGTAGTAGAGAAAGGCTGGGTAAAGATGAAGATGGAAATGAGTTATGGAAGCTACAAGCCAGGCAACCAGAGAGACAGGATGGATTCTCTCCCAGGGTCTCTGAAGGAAATACAGCCCTGCTCACACCTTGATTTTGGATTCTGGCCTCCAGAAGTATGACAGAATGATGTTTTTAAGCCACTAAGTGTTTGGTACTGTCTTACAGCATCTCTAGGAAACTAAGTCGTTATTAGTGTTACATGCTTGAGGTGTGGCCGTTGGCTCACCAACTTGGCGAAAACCAGTGAGCCAGCTGAGGGCTGCAGAGAGGTATGACGAAGGTTGTGAAGAAAGCACTTACAGGGCTCATCATTTTATGGGTCGCCCCACCCTGCGGAAGAGAAGGAAGCAAATCCAAGAAATCCTTCCATGCCCAAGCATCCTACATTCCCCATCCAGCTAGGTAAAAAGAGGTACAAAGGGGAGAGCAAATGCAGAGGGCATGGCGAAGGGCCTGTTCTTTTAGGTCTGTTCAGATTATTTTAGGGAGTGAGTGATGAAATGCAGCCTGAGGGCAGGGGAGACGGTACAGTGTTGAAGAGCCCTCGCCACTCGGGGAGGGCAGGGGCTTGGCTTCTGGCATCTCACATCCACCTTTAACTCTAGGGCCAAGAGGTCATGTGTGATCAGCTGATTGCCTTTATGGTTGAGCAGTACTCCACCGTATACATCAAATCAAACTGCATAGCCACAAACACAAGATTGTTCCCGACCTCGGGTTCTGACAAAAGAACTACGAATATGGATGTAACAGTTTCTGTGTGACATAGTGGGGTAGCTACGTCAGGAAGGTATATGTAACTTAAAAAAAAAAAACTAAACCTGCCAAGATGCCTTCCAAAGGACTTCTTACCCACCCTACCCCCTTTTAAAGGCAGGCGTTATCATATTGCCCGGGTTGGGCCTGGGCTGAATGATCTTCCTACCTCAGCTGCCAGAGCAAGGACTACAGGCACATGCCACCATGCACATTGGTCTTTTATTCCCTGAATCTGTGGGGTTTATTTGATGAGTATGAATTTATTTATGGTTCATGTGTTTTGTGTGAGCACTTTTGTTAAGCTTGTGTTCACTTACTGAATTTTAAGAGTTTCTATAAAAATTTTTTTAAATATATCCTAAAGCCTGCATTTATTTTCAAACTAGAAATCCAGTTTCTTCCATGGATACAGGGTTATCCTGTGCCACAAGGATATTTACTTTTAGTAAATTGCCTGTTTCATCATTTGTCAAATGTATTGCCCTCCTGATAAGTAATTTAAAAAATATCAGATACCACGCCAGGCAGTGGTAGCTTGTACCTTTAAATCTAGACTCAGGAGGCAGAGGCAGATGGATCTCTGTGAATTTGAGGCCAGCTTGGTTCAAAGATCAAGTCCAGGACAGCCAGGACTACACAGAGAAAAACAAAACAAACAAAAATCAGATGTCACATTTCCAATTTCTGATAGTAGCTTTGTTTTGTGTGGCCCTGTATAGTCTGGACTCACTCTGTAGACCAGGCTGGCCTGAAACTCACAGAGACCCGCCTGGGATCAAGGGCATGTGCCACCACCACCTGGCAGCTTATTGTTTAAAAGAAAAAAAAATCTGAGAAAAGGCAACTCAGTCTGGTCTTGAACTCACTATGCAGCCCAGGCGCCTTAGACTCATGTCCCTGCCACTCCTGAGCACCAGAATTCCAGGCGTGCACCACACATGAGCCCTTTACTTTTCTTCTGGTTACACTTAAATTAATAGTCTCAACACATCACACCTTTTAGTCTCAGTGGTTCTCTTTATCTTCTATTAACCTCCACTTGGCTTTTTTTTTTTTTTTTTTAAGATTTATTTATTATATATACAGTGTTCTACCTGCATGTATGCTTGCAGGCCAGAAGAGGGCACCAAATCTCTTTATAGATGGTTGTGAGCCATGTGTTTGCTGGGAATTGAACTCAGGGCATCTGGAAGAGCAGCCAGTGCTCTTAACCCCTGAGCCATCTCTCCAGGCCCTCACTTGGCTTTTTATGATCTCATTCTCTCCATTTGTACAGCTTGCTCTTCTCGTTTTGTAGGGCCATTGGAAGGCAAGGCTGCTGTGTTGAGACTGTCCCTTCCCTCCAGGCAATAAAACATAAGCTACAGTCCACCAATTCCATTTGCATTTAATTAAAACACTTATACTTTTCTTTTTCACTTCGTGTTTAACCTCATTTATCATTTATTTTCTAACTACTTTGGACTCTTAGATATTTTTCTGTTATATTTCAGTAATTCTTGTTTGTTTTTGTTTGTTTGTGGAGACAGGGTTTCTCTGTGTAGCCTTGACTGTCCTGGAGCTCACTATGTAGACCAGGCTGGCCTTGAACTCACAGAGATCCGACTGCCTCTACTTCCCCAAGTATCAAAGGCATGCACTACCTTGCCTGATTTATTTTAGTAATTCTAATGTGGATAAAGCTGGAGATTCGGCTCAGTGGGTAGAGAGTTTGCCGCCAAGCCTGATAACCTGAGTGCCATATTTTGAGCCCACGCGATAGAGGATGGATTTCTGCCAGTTATCTCTCTGATTTCTACATACATAGAAGTGAGGCAAGTGTCACAAATAAATGTCAACAAACACACACCATGTACTTCAGAGCAGTATGAGTCACTGGGTGAAGGTACTCGCCAGTCCTGGAGTACCCAAGTTCAATCCCTGGAGCACACATGGGGGAAAGAGGAACAGCTTCTGCACGTTGTGCCCTGATCTCCACACAAGTAAATGTAGTAAGAATTTAAAACATAAGTTTGTATGACTTTAAATAAGTTTAAATATATTGAAAGGTATCTAATGTCTGGGAACATGGTCTATTCTGATACTGCTAGGAATATAATCTCAGACATCGCGCTATCCAATGGCTGGAATATGCTCTTTCCTGTGTGCATGAAAGGCACTCTATTCCTCCATGGTTGGACAAAGTGTTCTTCTGAACATCAGGTCTGACAGCACTGTTAAAAACTTACAGACTGACTGATTTTCTGTCTAGCCATCCTATCAGTTATTGAGAGAAGTATGTTGAAATCTCCAGGCATAGCTTGGATTTAGCTGCTTGTACTAAAGAGTTTCTTCATTTTGCTTCCTGTATTTTAAAGCCTTCTTAAAAGGTCTGTGCGTGTTCAGGCCCACACAGTCCCTGCATTATGCTGGTTTGGCATGGATTCTTGGCTTTACGTGATCTTTGTGGACCTCCCTCCTCTTCTATCTCCTCCTCCTCTCCACTTTTGAGACAGGTTTCTCTGGTAGGTCTGGCTGTCCTGGGACTCACTCTGTAGGTCTGGCTGTCCTGGGACTCAGAGATTGGCCTGCCTCCGCTGGGATTAAAGGCGTGCACCTACCTGGCTCTCCCCATCCCCAACTTTCAGAATAGCATTTAATATCTTCCATGAACTATTGTGTAAAACTGGCTTTGTTTAGATGTTTTTCCCCAGATGGAAGCTGTTGTGTCTGAACACATACAAGCTAGATGTATTAAGTGAAATTTTAGTTATGATTTTACTTTATGATAGGTAACTAACGTAATCCAATTGTAAGTTGAGCATCTACTGTCTTTTCATGACCAACGGACTTCATTGGTATGAAATGACCCTCTCTCTGGTCCTTATTTATTTTTGTGTGTATGGCTGTGTATGTGTGAGTATGAGCACATGCTGTAGCACGGATGTGGGCTGTGGAGTCAGTTTCTCCTTCCACCTTGTTTTTGATGCAGGGTCTCTTTTGCTGACTCTGCTGTGCTGTGTACTCCAGGCTAGCTGATCCACAAGCTTCCAGCTGATTACCCTGCCTTTACCTCCCATCTTGCCATCGAGTGCTAAGATTAAAGATACACACTACCACAGAATGGCTTTTCACATGGGAATCAAACTCTGGTCTCCAGATTTTTCTCAGCAAAAACCCCTACACCTGAGTCGTCTCTCGTCTCGCTGGCCCTGAAATGACCCTATTTAACCCACACAGTATTTTCTACTGTAAAATCTACTGTGATGCTGATATAGCCAGTCTGGCTCTATTTTGTGCTAATATGATGTATATTTTCCTGCACGTTTGTCTGTGCATGCATTTGTGTAGAGCGGCAAGTCTCTTCCTGTATCACTCTCCGCCTTAGTTTTTGAGACAGGATCTCTCACTGAAACTGAGGGTAGCTGGCTGGCCAGCAAGTCCCTGGAGGATCTGTCTCTACCAGAGCAGTGAGATTGCAGATACACACACTGCGCCCATTTTTATGTGAGTGCTGGGGATCAGAATTCAGAGCCTGCTGGGTGGTAGTGGCACACACCTTTAATCCCAGAGGCACGCAGACCTCTGTGAGTTTGAAGCCAGCCTGGTCTACAGAGCAAGTTCCAGTATAGCCAGGGCTACACAGAGAAACCGTCTTAAGAAAACAAAGGAGAGATAGCTCAGTGGTTAAGAGCACCGGCTGCTCTTCTAAAGGTCCTGAATTCAATTTCCAGCAACCACATGGTAGCTCACAACCATCTATAGTAAGATCTGGTGCCCTCTTGTGTACATGTGGGCCAAATGCTCACAAAAAACAGAATTCAGATCTCTGTAGCTCAGTCAGGTCTTGAACTGGAGGTTTTCTGCACAGCTTCCCACGTGTAGGTATGCACCAGCCCCTATGGTAACTGTGTTGTTTAGACCAGATACATTTAGTAGAATACTCAATATATCTTCTTTAGGGAGCTGGGGAGAGAGTCCAGTGTTGAAAGCTATTGCTGTTCTTGTAGAAGATGCAGATTCAGTTCCTAAGATTTACTTGGACGGTCGCAAGCATCTGTATCTCCAGTTTCAGGGGATCTGGTGCTGTCTTCTAGCCTCTGGCACCGATGCCTACAGTGTACATACACACATGCAGGCTAAACAATGCACAGGGAATAAAAAGAAATCTTAAAATAGTAAATATATCATTATAATTTGTGCTATTTCATTATTGCTGGTGTAGGACATGGTTGCCTCTCACAGGATCTCTAAGAAGTCTTCTCCCCATCTCTCACTTCCTTTCTCACTAGAGGTTAGTGCCATGCTGTCTGGATTCTCCTAACCATCAGAATTTTGAGTTGAATAAGGCACTTATTCTCAAAGACTTTGCCACAGTTGTGTCAAATAGACTAAGTAGCAGCCCGGGGGTCCCAGCCCCATTGCTTACCTGTTTGCCTGGATTCCCTCTCCTTGTCTGATGGTTTCTATACTTTCTCTAGACAATATGTTGGGATAACCATCATTTTGTTTGATGAAAAAATGTTTTTTCACCAATTGGGTATGATGGTACACACTTTTAATTCCAGCACTCAAGAGGCAGAGGCAGACAGATCTCTATGAATTCAAAACTAGCCTGGTCTACCTAGAGAGTTCCAGGCCAGCCAAGGTTATATATAGTAAGACCTTATTCTCAAAAATTTTTTTTCCAATTCTCAGAATTGACTATTCCATTTACTGCCTGATGTTAAGCAGACATCTTGATAGCCCTCCCTCCCAGAAGCTATAGTGTAATGATTTAATCTTTTGTCTCTTTTGCTTTTTTAACCCATGCTTTAGTTTAAAAAAAAAAAGTCAAGAGAACCAGAGGCAGACATGATGGGAGGCTACTCAGTATGCAGAAGCAGGCAGATCTCTGAGTTCATGTCTATCCTGATCCTCTGAGAGAGTTCCAGGACAGCTGTCTCTATACAGATAAGCCTGTTCTAAAAAAACAAAAGGGGAAGGAGGGAGAAGGTGAGCCAGAAAGGTGGCTTTAGTTAAACAATTTACTGTTAGCTCCATCTGAAGGTCCACAGAGTTTTCTAGCTAGGATCTCGCCTTGTTAGAGGACACTGTCACCAAAAGTTACCTCACCTCCTTGAGAGTAGAAACGCCAGCTGACAGCTGTAGACCTCCAGCATCCAGAAAGGAGGACTACTAAAGGCAGATTTTTATTAGACAAAACTTCACAACAGTGATTTTTAGGTACACATTTTACTGACCTAGACCAAAGCTCAGAAAGATTAAATCACGCTTCTAATGATGTCAACAATGACTCAGTGGTAGAAATGGAACTCTGTCTTGCCATGCTCTCGGCTTCTACGAAGCACTTGGTTCCTTGGTTTTTCTCTAGCACAGGCATCCTTGCTAGAAGGCCACCCATATGATCTGAAGCATTTGTCCTCATCTACCCTGAATTAAGAGCTCCTACATCAAAGTGGGAGGTTTCTACTAAATACCGAGTGTGATCATTACACTTACCTGCTCTGTGTCACAGGAGCAGTGGTGCAGAAACCTGTGCTGGGTAATATCATAAAATATTCTGTGCAGTTTGGAGCCAAATTCCTGGGTGTCAGCTGCCTGCAACAGGTGAGAAACAGGAGTTACTGGAAACCAAAGGGGAAATGCTGTACGGGTGAGAAGCCGGCATTCCCCGCTGCCACAGGTCTGTCTCTGCCAGGAGCTTCAGATGCAGGGAGGGACTGAGATAATTGTTATGTGACTTCTGTGGTCTTTCCACCTAAGCAAGGTCCTACCAAGATCTTTGTCTAAGCAGATAATCATCATGCAGATCCCTCTGTCTCATGCCTTGGTTGTGGAAGATTCTCTTCCATAAGATGAGCAAGAAAGCCATGATTCCTCTGAACCAGTGAGGCTGAGAGGAAGGTGGGGAGTCTTCTCAAGCCTTCTGGAGAGAAAAGAACCACAGAATGCAGTCTGCATCCAGGGCAAATGGGCTCAGCTTTGATGCTTTAGTACAGAACTGTGGTATCAGTTAAAGGACATGAGAAACCAGCTAAAACTATATGCTACTTAAAATTTTATCTTTAGGTGTGTGTTTGCATGTTTGTAAGTCATAGGTGTGCAGGTTCCTACAGAGTCTAAAAGAGGCATCAAACCTGGAGCTGGTTATGAGCCACCTGATGTGGGCACTTGGAACTAAACGTGGGTCCTCTGGAAGAACAGCTAGTGCTCTTATAACAGCTGAGCCATTTCTCCCGTTCCTAAAATACTAATTTTATGGATGGGGAATTGAAATTCAAAAAGAGGTAACTCACTCAAGATCAGGTAGAACGAGAGTCGGGGCCACTTCTTCCCACTCCAGTCAGCCACATGCCCACAGGTGAAACTGTGACTAAGAGGCACTTGATTATAAAGGTATTATTCTTTGTGCCATTAGCTCAAAGAGCTTTATTATAGAAAGCAATTTTAGATAAAACAAGACATCACATAAGTATTAAGTGAAGCACTACTTATATACAGCAATAAAAGTTACCAACTTAAATGCCCAACATTAGAAGAATCATCAAATTAGATTAAGTAATAAAGTACACTATTTATTAATAAAAGCATTCTAACCATGTTGGAATTGGTAAAATGCCATTTTATATGCAAAAATATAATTCCTTGGTTCCAACTACACAATATGAGATGTGAAAAATTAAAATTATACTAATAGAAAGCAGTATTTACATTTTTCTATGGGTTATATTATCTTTTAAGGAAAAAGTACATAAAGAAAAAGCAACAGCCAAGCATTGGAAGCAGAGACAGATAGAGCTCTGTGAGTTCAAGACCAGCTTTCCCACACAGAGTTCCAGAGCTGCCAAAACTTGTCTTAGAGGGGACAGCAGCAACAAATAGGGACTCTGTGATCTACTGGCAATGCCAACTGATTACTATATAACCCCAAAAGGAAGGGGGACTAACATGTCCTGAGAACCCATCATGTGAAATCTATTCTCACAGTTTCTGTTTCTTCAGCAACTGCCACAAAATTTTCCCAGACTAGGGGGTTTATAAATGCTACAACCCAACTAATCACAGTTTTGGATGTCTGAGGAAAGATGGTTAATGTTGATTGTCACCTTGACACAATTTAGAATCACCTGGAAGAAAGGCCTCTGAACACACCAGTGGAGGATGATGTTGATGACAGGTACTGATGTGGGAAGACCCTTCTGGTCTCTAGATCATGAACTGTATAAGATGGACAATTGAGAGCTCTGGCGTGCACACATGCATTCAGTGCTCTGTGTTTTAAAGTTTCTATCTAAAGCAATGTAAGGAGAAAAAAAGTTTATTTAATTCTACACCTCTCAGGTAACAGTCCATCTCTGAGGGAACCAGTGTAAGAACTCAAGGCAGGAATCTGAAGGCAGAAACTGAAGCAGAAGCCATAGAGGAACACAGCTTCCTTGCTTTCTGTGGCTTGCTCAGTCTCCTTTCTTACATACTCCAGGGCCATCTGTCCAGGGACAGCACCATCTTACCACATCAATCATTAATCAAGAAAGTGTTCCACAGGCTGGCCTACTGGGCCAATCATTTTCTCAATTGTGATTCCCTCCTCTCCTGTGTCTTTAACTTCTGTCAAGTTGACAAAACCCTGGCCAGCACATTCTGTCACTGACTAGAAATGTAATGTGATCAACTCAAGCTCTTGCTGTCCTGACATCCACAATGGATTACGCTGAAATAACCCTTCTCCCTTCAGCTGCTCTGTCAGATTATGTTAACGCAGCAACACTAGAAACCAAGATCAGGAGGCAGCACAGCGAGGTTCTGGTAAGGGCCCTCTTCAGGATCTTTTCCAATCTCTTCCTGCATCCTCACATTGCAGAAGGGTCAAGGGTTTATCTGAAGCCACTATTTTTGTTTTAATTTACTGGGTGAACTCTATGGAGGACAGAGTACAATCTGTGGGAATCGGTTTTCCCATTATGTAGCTCCCAATAGTTGAAGTCAGATTCTCAGGCTTGGCAGCAAGTGCCTGTAGCACTGTCCTCTCACCAGCTCATGAGGCCATTCGATTAAGAACTAATATTGTTGCAGGGCATTCACCAGGGAAGACTGCCCAGGTATGGGTTTAAGCCAACAGGAAGTCTTTATTAGCAAGCTGGCAACTACAGTGAGTGTTCAGGATCCTAGTGTAGCACCGAGACTCTCTGGGTGAACATAGAAACTATGTCCTGGTTGAAATTCAGCTAACTAGAACAGTTAGCCAGAAGCAGAACTACAGAAGCCAAATGCAAGGTTAGCACATTTAGAGACTTTCCTAGTCTTTGATGGATTAGGTCTTTGTTTTAGTTTTGGCAGGTGGTGCTGTCTATGTGCTGAGTTTTACAGCCTGAATGGTACTCCCATCATGGAGTCAGTTGTGCTAAGGTCTTAGGGCCTACTAAGGTCTAGGGTCCTATTACAATTCAATTCTTATGATCACCTCTCAAGGATCTAAACAGCCAACGGAAGAGAACAACCTAAAATTCTTGTAAGTTTCCTTTAATGGGAGCCTACCATAAATGTCCTCTGAAAGACTCCACCCATAGAGGATCAAAGCAGATGCTAAGATAATCACCCAAACTTTGGGCAGAGCACAGAGTCGTCGGAAATATTGGGGAAATAGAAAGACCTAGGGGGGAGAGGAGCACCATAAGAAGATCAACAGAGCCAACAAATCTGTGCATAGGGAGGCCTGAAGAGACTGATGCACCACCCAAAAACCATGCATGGAGAAAGAGGACCTAGACCTAGCCCATAGGCAGCTCACCCTCCAAGTGGGCTCCCTGGTAAGGGGAGCAGGGGCTGTCTTTGACATGGGTTCTGTTCCCTGCTCTTTGATCACTTTCCCCTGGTGGGGAGGGCTTGTCAGGCCACAGAGGAAGAGGATGCAGACAGTCCTAATGAGAATTGATGGGCTGGGGTCAGATGGTAGGGGAGGAGGGCTCTCCCTTTCTGAGGACTAGGGGAGGGGGATAGTGGGGGAAGGAGGGAGGATGGGACCAGGAGGAGACGAGGGAGGGGCTACAATGAGGATATAAAGTGAATAAATTATAAAAAATAAATTTAATTATATAGAAAAAAGTTTCTTTTAAGGCTCACACCTTTCATCCTATGAGTTCAAGGCCAGCCTGGACTCCATAATGAATTCCACAACAGCCAGGACTACATAAAGAGACCCTGTTTCAAAAACAAAAAAAACTGTGTGTGTGTGTATGTGTGTGTGTGTGTGTGTGAGTGAGAGAGAGAGAGAGAGAGAGAGAGAGAGAGAGAGAGAGAGAGAGAGAGAGAGAGAGAGAGAGAGAGAGAGAGAGCGAGGGAGAGAACAACTCCCAGAGAGAGAACAACTTCCTCCCTCCCTCCCTCCCTCCCTCCCTCGAGTTATTTTCTTCAATTCTGTGGACTCCAGGGATCAAACTCAGGTACAATCAGGCTTGGCAGCAAATGCCTTTACCTGAGATATCTTGACATCTCCAAAAACTTAAAAATATCTTGAGCTGGGTTTGGTTGCCAAGAACACCACGTGGAGGGTTTCAACTTAAGAGGTTTGGAATGATACAAACATTTCAGACTGTGGCATACATTTAGACCCCAACCTATGAGGGGTTCATATTTTCCCTCAACTTTTAAACAAATTTTAGAAGTTAAATATAGACCTAAGTCCATGTAGCAAGTAAACAAGTCAAGAATTGACTTATCCCCAAACTCTGATTCCAATTAATGTCACTCACTCTATTCTGTCACATATACATAATGCTGTGTCTGCTCAGTTAGTTCTAGAGTATTGTGTCACCATGAGGAAGTGAGGCATTCTTTAACAAGGAACTAGGAATCAAGGATTTAATTCTAACTCTCAGCTAGTTTGGTAATCTAAAGAAAGTAATTCTTAAATAACTTTTCTCCTTTATAAAAATGGTATATTCAACAAAAAGCTATTCAACAAATACTTTGTCTTTGTCTCTCTCTCTCGACAGGATTTCTCTGTGTAGCTCAGCTCACTCCAACAAGCTGGCCTCAAACTCAGAGATCCATCTGCCTCTGACTCCTGAGCTCTGGGATTAAAGGCATGCTCCACCACGCCCAGCTTAATTATTACATTAAAATATTTATGTGTATGGGTGTTTTGCCTGCATGTATGTCTGTGCACCACATGCATGCGTGCACCTACAGAGGACAGAAGAGGGTGTCAGAAGCCCTGGAACTGTAGCTACAGATGGTGCTGAGTAGCCATGTGGAGCTGGGCATTGAACCCAGGTCTTCTGGTAGAGCAGCTTTTAACTGCTGAGCCCTCTTTCTAGCCCCAACAAATTCCCCTGAAGACACTGAAACCCGGTAGTAGGTTAGGGCCACGCTTGAAGTGTTTCAGCACTGTACATGTTCTGTTGTAAGGCTGGTTGCAGTGTCACTCATCTTAGTCTGTTGGTCCCATCCCCATCTGCTAACCTCAAGAGCCTGGAGGCAAGTCTTCCTGAAGCTGCTACAGGTGCTTCCAGTCAGCACACTCATGATGGAATTCACAGCCACAGAGAGGGAGGCCTGCAGTCTCTGATGAGCCTGAAGCAAGGATGAAACCATATTAGTCATAAAGTCCTGGCTCTGAGAAAGCCAAAGAGCAAATATTCTAGTCAAGGCAGAGCACTGACGGTTCCACCACCAATACGTAATAAGGTAGTGAAAGGACTTTTATGACTCAAAACATTCTCCTCCTCTTCCACAGAGATGGCATAACAACATAGGCAGATTAAGAAAAGACAGTGAGACACTGGGTAAGAACTGGGGAATGTAGCTCAGTTGACAGAGTGCTTGCCTAGCATGCATGAGGCTCTGGGCTCAGTCCCAGCACAGAATAAAGCAGGTGTGGTAGCACACACCTGTAATCCAGCACACTGGGAGTAGGTAGAGACAGGGAGATCAGAAAGGAGGTCACTCATTTTCCACTAAGAGTCTAAAGCTAGCCCAGGCTGTATGAGTCCTTGTTTCCCAAATAAGACAATAACACAGATGCTTAGCACTGGAGAGATGGCTCAACAGTTACGAACAAGTACTGCTCTTACAGGGTCAGTTCACAGCACCTGTGCCAGGCAGCTCCCTGCCACCAAGCTCCTGTGGCCTCCATGAGTACCGGCACACACAGCACATAATTAAAAATAAATTTATTTTGTTTGTATGTCTCTGTGTATTGAGACAGGATCTCACTGTGTAGCCTAGGCTGCCTTTTACTTCAGAGATTCACTTGCCTCCACTCCTGAGGGCTGGCATTAAAGGTGTGTGCCACTACACCAGGCTTTGATTTATTTTTCTTTTATGTATATGGGTGTTTTTGCAGGAATATTTGTGTACCACATGCATGCCAACAGAGGCCAGGAGAGGGCATCATATCCCCCTGGAACTGGAGTTATAGACAGTTGTGTGCTGCCATGTGGGTGCTGGGAATTGAACCAGGTCTTCTGGAATAGCAGCTAGTGCTCTTAACTACTGAGCCATCTCTTTAGCTCTAAAAATAGGTTAAAAACAACTATTGAAATTTTTTGTTTTAAACTTGCTGTTGTTTGTGTGTATGGCATGTGTGGGTTTGCACACGTCACAGTGAATGTGTGGAGGTCAAAGAACAACCTCATTGAGTTGGTTCTGTCACTCCACCTTTATGTGGGTTCCTGAAATAAAATTTAGCTGGCCAGGCTTCTGCCACAACTGCTCAGTCCTCTGAGTCATTTTACTGGTCCCCTATTTTGTGGCAGGGTCTCACACTATAACCTTGGCTTTCCTGAAACTCATTCTGTAACTCAGGCTGACCTTGAGCTTTTAGTAATCCTGCCTCAACTTTCCAAGTGCTGTGATCACACACAGAAATTATCAGATCCAGCCCAACCTAATATTACTTTTTTAAAGTTTTGCTCTTCAGTTGGCTGTTTTCTCTACAAGGGGTAGGGCATAGGAAGAGGATATTTATCACCAAAAGTACACAGATGGAAAGATTTCAGTCTGGGTAGAAGCAAGTGTGACATTATAAAATAACTGGGAAAATGAGGGAAGAGGTAACGTTTACTGAAGCCTCAGTTCCAGGGAGCATGTGGAATCAAGATACACAGTAAGGGAGAGAGATGGCTGGCTGTGGTGGCACATGCCTTTAAGCCCAGCATTTGGGAGGTAGAGGTTCTGAGTTCAAGGCCAGCCTGGATTACAGAGTGAGTTCTAGGACAGCCAGGGCTGCACAAAGAAATCCTATCTTGAAAAACAAAACAACAAAAAGGAAGTGGTAGAGCCGCCATGTTTTTTTGTGTGTGTGTGTTATTGCTGTTTCTATTCAAGCACAAACTGGCTGCTACGGCCTAAATGAAAGCTTAACTCCCTGTCCAGATGCAGTGTTAGGACCTCACCATAGGCGGCAGAACAGGGAGGTGCATCAAGGCAAGGAGGATCTAAGCCTCTAGCTATCCACTTCCAGACTGTGGATTTCTTATTACCTGGGCAGCCTGGTGATGTGCCTCCAAGACCCGGTCCACAGCCAACTGCATGGAATCTTGCACTGTGCTGCGGCTCTCCGAGAGGATGGCACTGAGACGAGCAGTGAGCAAAGTATGGAGTCCTAAGAGGATGAGAACGTTGGAAGCCATGTCCGAGGATGGCCACAGTTTGCATGCTGTCTCAGGATGGGGGCTGAGAAGAACGCCTCTTGGAAAAAGCTACTCTATCAGCTCTCCACAAATAACTGATTTTAGAGACACTTCTTGATTCCCATTTGCAAACAAAAACAAGCTTAGGAAAAGTAAAGTGAGTTACATTGCTTTTGAAGAAAGACATGCTTAATTCATGCTATGAACAGTGACAGTGGCATCTCCCAGAGGAGAAGGAAGCCTCTTAGCAGTGTCTGGCCTCTTCTATTCCTATCTGCACATCACTGTCAGTGAGCCTCTGTTGTCAGCAGCGTGCCATTTCCTTCTCATGTGCTGTGGAAAAGAAAAGGCTAAACTTACAAAAATGACTCTGGAATTGTTCATGCAAGACTGTCCAAAATGGGGTTGAAGACATTGTTTATTTGGTAGAATGTTTACCTAGCATATAAGTAGCTCTGGGTTTGAGCTCCAGCATTACATAAACTGGTCATATGGTACACACCTGTAATCTAGCACTTGGGAGATTGAGGCAGGAGGTCAAGGACACCCTCAGCTATACAGTGCATTTGAGGCTGCCTGGGGACATAGGAGATCCTGTCTCAAAATAAACTAATTAAAAATAAGCAAACTCTGGGTGATCTCAGATGAAGTAGCCATTGTCACTTCTGCTTAGCATTACTCAGGAACTTACATGTGGGGCTGGAGAGATGGCTCAATGGTTAAGAGCACTTGCTTTTGCAGAGGACCAGGTTCAATTCTCAGCACCCACTTGGCAACTCACACTGTCTATAACTCCAGTTCCAGTGGATCTGACTCCCTTTCTGGGCCTCTGGCCTGAGGATGCTAAGCACATACCTGATACATACATACATATGTGTATGTATATATACAGGCAAAACATTCATTCATATATAGCACACACACACTTTTTTAAAAAGTGGAAGTATAAGGAACAGTTAGGCACACGAGGAGGCACCATGAAGCTCTCCAGGAAGAGAAAGTTGTAGATGGACTTAAAAGGAATCTGGAACTAGAAGAGAACATAGATTAAAGGTCATTTTTATCACCAATCAGTGTCGATGTGGTAACTACACTATTCTCACTTGAGTGTAGAAAATAGCTTTTCTTATCTGTTTTCTCAGATATGTTGTCTAGATAAATTGGGACCATGTAAAGTGAAGTATTTTGAAACACACATGCAATGTTCAAAGGGGAAATATTGCTGTTGCCATGGTGATGGAGCACGTAGATTCTATTTTATACACATTGGCCCCCATGTGTATAAGAAATGAGAAGTTTTTGAAAGCAGACATTTAATTTAAAAAAAGTTATTCCTAAAACTGCTCCTGCCACCAGATGCTTTCGGTGCTGCAGTGAAATCAGGAGTTAATCATGGAAACTCACCATGACAAGGTGGGCGGGAGGCCAGCGACTGTTTTTTTTTTTTTTTGAGACACATGAACACAAACTAATTCTGTACAATCTGCTTCCTAAAGCAAGGAGCTCTGAAGAAGAAGGCGTTTGAGGAGGTGAGGAAGGATGGGGAAAGACAAGGCAGACTAGCCCTTGCTGACCCTCACTATGAGTCCTTCAGAGGCTATCCTAATCCACAGAGGACTTTAGGACACCTGCTTTACATACTGTGCAGCAGTGTGGTTGTTTAAAAATTTTTATTATTTTTTAAAGGTTAAAAACATTATTTGTGTTTATCTGTATACATATCTGTATGTATGCATGCCTCCAGGTGCCCACAGAAGCCAGAAGATGGCGGTAGATCCCCTCCCCGGAACTTGAGACATAAGTAGCTGTAAGCCACTTTACACAGACCTGCTGGGAACTGAACCCTGGTCCTCTTGCTCTTAACCATAGAGCTATCTCTTCAGCCCTGGCAATGATTTTGGTTTTGAGACAGGGTCTCACTATGTAGCTTAGGATAGCCTGGAACTGGCTGTGTGTAGATCAGGATGGTCTCAAACTCAAAGTGATCTGCCTGCCTCTATCTCCCAAATGTTGTGATTAAAAGAATGTGCCATAGCCGGGCATGATGGTGTATGCCTTAAATTCCAGCACTCAGGAAGGCAGAAACAGGCAGATCTCTGTGAGTTCGAGGCTGGCCTGGTCTACAAAGCTCAGTCCAGGACAGTAAAGGCTACACAGAAAAACCCTGTCTCAAAAAACCAAACAAACAAACAAACAAACAAAGACATGTGCCATGCTGGGCAGTGGTGATGCACACCTTTCCCAAGCACTTGGGAGGTAGAGGCAGGTTTATCTCTGAGTTCCGGGACAGCCAGGGCTACACAGAAAAACCCTGTCTCAAAACAACAAAAACAAAACAATCCCACCCCCAAAGACAACCAATCAACCAACAACAAAAACCAGCACACATGCCACCACACCTGGATTTTTATTTATTATTGTTTTTTAGCAGTAAAAATTTAAATCTAAAAAAGAAAAAGCTGCAGGCCTTCAGAGATATGGTAAAGAGAAGTGTATAAATTATCTCGGTACAACAAAAATGATAAGTAACACTGTTTTCAAGTTATCTGAGTTCTTTGGGTATGTTTAGTAGCACTCAGTATCAAACTCAAATTATCCTAGGGTTATCCTCTGGCAAGCATTTTAAAGATGCCAGGAAGTAACAGATCCTAAGTCTCAAGAGAGCATTTAGCCTCTGAAGGGCCTTTGATATAACCTAGTTTAACAACTCATGTTAAAGATTGAAAGGGAGGCTCAGATGGTTTGTGTGACTTGATTTTCAAACATCACTGAGGAAGCTGGAATCAGAGCTCAAAGGAAATCCGGATATTTTAATCCTACCTTAAAGCCCTCTCTGCTGCCCTCCTCAGCAGTCTGTCTTTGTGAGCACATGCCCTAGGATCCTCACCAAACTCTCCTCGCTTGAATTTCATAACCCGAATCTCTTTTCTTTCCTGCTTTCTTGGCTTTAATGGACTAGGGTCTCAGAGAACACCAGCTTCTCAGAGCTGACAGCCTGAGCCCAGGAGAGCAGGGCTTCTTCCCCAGGCCATGCACACTCTAGGAGAGGAGCACGAGGCTGGAAGGCAGGCGACAGGAAGGGTCCATCTCATGTCTGACTTCCACAAGTAACAGGCACCAGTCACTGACAGAGCTTCCTCTCTGGGATTATAAGTAGTCTTGTTTCACCCATGATGCAGTGGGAGCCAACTCCACACTGTGAAGAACACAACAATGGCAGAGGCAGCCATAGCTCATAGAGAAACACCCAAAAGGGGGTTACAGAGCTTCCCTGAAGCATGCCTAGGCTCCATTGCTTATAACCTTCCTCAGTTTAGGAGTTTATTGATCAGCTCTTAAAATTCCCCTCCTAGGGTTTATTGGATTAAAGCATGTGATTGGATTAAAATTCATACTCAATGGCTTCCAAAGTTTACTACATGTGATCATTTGAGAATCAGGTGAAAAATGCATGTTTCAAGCATTTGAGATTTTTACAATATAGCAAAATTAGTTAATTAATCTTGACCAGGAAGCTGCATCTTCATATAACCTAGGTGATTCAGATATTTGTGCTTTGTGCCCCACAAACTGAAACCACCCCGTTATCTGTGAGAACTGTTCTGATAACAGGTTACTGTGCATCTAATATGAACACCAAAGCACCCCTAACTGCACCAGCACAAAGATAAGATTCTTTCCTTGACTCCATCTAGAAAGGCAGTGATAATTCCTTACACATTACACAAATATCCAATTTATACATATGTATACACTATTTTATAGCCCTTTCTTTATCCACTTAGTATTTGGCATACCCAACCTGGATGCTGCATTTTTCTATACATACCCCAGATTTCCATTTGCTGTATTGACAATCCACTGTGGAAATCCACAAATAGGAAAAGAAGCAGAGCTGGTCCCTGTGGGTCCATATCCTGAGACTGATTTCTCTCAGAGGACTCCACTTGATAACTCACATCTGGAAGCACCAAATCTAAAAAAAAAAAAAAAAAAGACAAATTTGTAAGGTAAGCCCCCTACACAGGAAGTGACCCAAAAACCTATATCCTGACCAAGAAGGAACTACAAGGTTTAAAATAAAACATTCCGTTCCACTTTTGAATTTGTTTTTCTATCCACACAATGGAAACAAATAACAATGAATTACATGAAGAACATCAAAACAGCCAGGCATATAGAATGCAAAGGAAAGAAAACTCTTGTGCATTTACTATGGAAGCATTACACAATAAATTCATACATCTTTTGTGCAACTTTGTTTCGTTGAGAAAGGGTCTCACTATTAGCCCTCCCTGGCTGGCCTAAAGCTTGATACGTAAATCAGACTGCCTTTGAACTCACCTCTGCCTGCTGAGTACTGCCTCAAAGGCATGTACCACCACACCTGACCTCATGTGCACCCAAGGCAGCTCTGGCTAGTATGAGGCAGAGGACAGATTCAAACTTGAGTAATGATATTCCAGGTAACTTGTGCCACATGCCATGTGCCATGTTAAATTCCTTGTATGTCCTATCTCAAGATTTAGATTTCATAACTCTCTTTAGTAAGATCTAGTCTTACTTTTTACAAATAGAAAAGAGGCAAGTCTTGTTGAATGCCTTGTCAGCCTGTAAATGGTAGAACTGAGTGGTAGACCTTGCCAGATCAATTTCAAATCTCTGCACGCTATACCCACATGCATGCAGAAGAGTATGTCCCTATGGGTCCTACTTCTGTCCTTTAAGGAAAGGAAGGAGGAAGCATGGTGTGGTAGCATGCTCCTATAATCCTTGTACTTGGGAAACCAAGTACTAGTACAAGGGGGATTACAGCAAGCTGAGGACAGCCTAGGCTACACATTTGACAAAGTGAGACCCTGTCTTAAAAAGCAAAATAACGAATGAGAAAAATGAGGAGTGTCTCTTGTATTATTCATTTATAAAATTAACTGAGCAAAAACCAGACACAGTGAACTGTAGAAACAGTGGAAACCAAAAGAGTCTGAGAATAAAAACGAAAGGGGTGCCAGGGCGATGGTGGGCGGTGCCACACGCCTGTGATCCCAGCAATCACTTTGGGAGGCAGAGGTAGGCGGATCTCTGAGTTTGAGGCCAGCCTGGTCTACAGAGTGAGTTCCAGGACAGCCAGGGCTACACAGAGAAACCCTATCTCAAAAAATGAAAACAAAGGAGATAGAGGAAAAAGACAGTGAAAAGGAATAATGAGGGTTGGGGAATATAGCTCAGTAGTTCAGCTGATAGGGTGTTGATAGCATACATGAAAATCTGGGTTCAGTCCTCAGCACTGCATAAATCAGGCATAGTGACACATGCCTGTAACCCAGCACTTAAAAAATAGAAGCAGAAGGATTGGAAATTCAAAGTCATTCTTGGCTTCATTTCAAGTTGGAGGCCAACCTAGGCTACAATAAGAGTCAATCTCAAAATAAAATAAAATAAAATCCTGTTTGGCATCCCTTCTATTCATGACCTACAATATCTCATGTTAATACTGAAAATAATTTAGTCTCAAAACTACTTATTTCCAGAGACTGCCCAAGGCTGCTTCCTCTCATCCTGTTTTCTGGAAAACTGTTCTTAAGAATAAAAACCCTCCCTAAAGGCTGATTTCTTAAAGTACCCTAGAGATGCTGCCTTATTGCAAGATGCAGCAATGTTTTCATACTAGTGAAAATCCTAGAATATCCCTTTCTCTACTGGCCATTTTCTATAGGGCTCCAAAAGTCAAGCTCAGAACTGTAAACCTCCAAGAGCTTAGCTATGGTTGCAGTCCTAATCCTCAGTCATATTTACTGGTACAGTCATTAGCCACTCAATTTCTAGTAAGTATGGTAATCAGTTGATGTGTATGTGCAGCCATGTGCCATGGTGCATGTGTAGAAGTAAGAGGGCAGCTTGCAAGAGTTAGATCTCTCCTTCTACATGTGGTCCTAGGGACAAAACTCAGGTCATCAGGCTTGGTAGCAGCCGGTCCCAACCTTTCAACTGTTAGTACAGCTTACCCAAAATGAACGTGGTTAGACCCTAGATGAGTACCACAACCAGCTTTCTAGGTTTACGCTACTGAAACTGCATTTGTGTTGCCTTTAATGTCTTCTAGGTAGTTTTTTGTGTGCTAACGCTTATTTCAATAGGAATCACGTCCTTTCCATGGTACAGAAGAACGGTTGCTCCCTCATCTACTGTTCTAAAGCTCCCAAACTGACAAATGGAAGTGTGACAGAAACTTTCCAAGAAAGTCCCTTGAGAAATAGAGGCAGCAGTGGAAGTGAAAGAGCAAAGGTTGGACTGAAATGCCAAAGCCAGCTCTGACTGAGCTTTGCTGCGGGACACACTGCCTGTTCTAAGTGTGTGTTCTCAGGTGTGGTCAGATCCTATCCTCCTGTCAGGCCAACATATTGCTGGGTCTGGTTTTTAACATCTGTTATTTCTATTCATTTCTCTACTTCTTCAGATTTCTAAATTTTGGTACAAAACATAGATACATACGTGTATCCAAACTGAGGTCCGAACTGGGCACCACAAACAAATTGTGCTTCTTCCAGTCGATGAAATAAGAGGGATCTCTGAAGACAGTGGTACTTGGATGCCCCTGGTGTGATGCTATCAGAGGCAGACCCAAAGGTCCATATAGAAATATGTGTATCTGCTAAAGAAAACTTTCTTAAAGCTACACACTCGCTTGTTTAAAACAAACTTACATACTGGCCTGGTTCACACTCCCAGAGGGATACACACATTAGACAAGTGCATGTTTAACTTTTTCCACACCAAAGGTAGGTACGATGCACCAGAGCTCTACTAGGATCTTCAGATTACTAGGTGGTTAATGAATGTGGGCTACATGTAGAATACTGGGACAATTTATTGATTCCTTATTCATCTGATCATAGATTTGAGGAGAAACACAATGCTAGGTTCTGGAGGTACGAAGATGAGTACCCAAATTCAGCATCTATATTCAAGTTTTACTATATTTTAATATGACAGGCAATTAAAACCTAGCAGTTTTCAATACAAGGTGTTACATGCTTGAATATAACTACAAAGCAGTATTTTCTAGAAAGTAATTGAGAAATTTCTTCTCACTTTATCCAATCCTATTCTTCAACCAAGACAAAGGCCCTAGAAAGAAACACTCCCCTCTGGTCTTTTGACTTCTTATACTTACGCCTCAAATAGGGCTTCTTAATATATATCAGTATTGACCCTTGGAGGCAGATGTTCCTTGTTGGGCAAGGGACTGTCTGTATACTACAGACTGAAATGTTTTGGAAAGTCATAGAACAAGGGAGGCTGAACTCTTGACCTCTCCCTCACAAATCTCAGCAGGCCATCACACTCATTGTTCAGGATCAGAGAATCTTTGAGCGTCTTCGTATACAATGTGAAGAACTGAGTGTCTGGAGAGAGCCCTGGCTGTTGTGGAACTTGCTCTGTAGACAGGCTGACCTTGAATTCTGAGAATTGCCTGCTTCTGCCTCCTGAGAGCTAGGATTAAAGGTATGCACCACTACCTCCCAGCTGGTGTTTTACTTTTTATAATTATGTTAATTTTCTTTGTTTGGGAGTTTTGTCTGCATGCATACCTGTGTGGCATGTGAATGCAGTGCTTATGAAAGGCCAGAAGAGCATGTCAGATCCCAGGGAACTGGTGGTACAGTTGTAAACTGCCATGTGGGTGCTGGGAATCAAACCCATGCTCTCTGGAAGAGCAGCCAGTGCTCCTCATTGCTGAGCCATCCCTCTAGACCCAGACCTCTTTGAGGGAAGATTTCATGTAACCTAGACTAGCCTCAAACTATACAGCCAAGGATGACCTTGACTTCTTGATACTGTATTCACATCCTGTATGCTGAGATTACAGGCATACACCTCTATACCCAGTTTATGTGGTACTGAAGTCCAAAAGCAGAGCTTGCGCACACTAGGCAAGCATTCTACCAACTGAATTATATTACCAGCCCTTAACTGGATACTTTAAACCTTACATTTAATATAAATACAACCATGGTTGGACCTAAATCTATTCCCTTGTTATCTGTTTTCCATTTGCTCTCTTTACTATTTTTGGATTCTATTTTGGATTAAGTATTTTATCTCCCTTTTGACATATGAGTCATAACTCATTGCTTTAGACTTTAAAATATTATCAGGACCCAACTTCAAATGCTTTTCTAACAGTTCACACACACATATGAATATTGTGTGGAAGTATATTGTTGATACTTCCATTTCTTCCTGATCAAGTAAGAGTTGGAGGTGTGGGAGAGGTTGAGGGAGGGGGCTACAGCTGGGACACAAAGTGAATAAATTATAATAAATAATTTTTAAAAGTTAAAAAAAGAATTGTATAAATCATTGTTTCAAGGGTCAATTGGAACAGGCCACCACTATCTTCAATCTGAACTCCAATGAGGTTATTTGGAACCACTTTCCCAACTGAAAAAAAAAGGCATCAGGGTCAAGCAATTCTTGGAACTTGGAGTTTTCTTATGAGATATAAACTGAATATCTCATCATGGGAGATAATTATTCTTGAATGTCAGCAGAAGCAAGGTGGTTTTAACTATGACATGAAAGCAAGCATGAACTGGGCAATAAAAACAAAAGGTAACCATTCCAATAGCTAAAAGAGTTGGAGATGGGTAGGATCAAGATATATTATATACATGTATGAAATTGTCAAAGAATAAAAATTCTAAAGGATTTCCTTAAGTATTTTAAAAAATAATAATTGTTAGTGAATTCTTGACTCTTTTAATCCCTGAAAAGCCTTAATCTTGTATTCACTGATTTTTGTTTGGTGATGGGGAGTTCTGGGAAAGTTTTCACGCTATATCCCAAACTGGTCTCAAACTCTGGTCCAAACTTCTGGCTTCAGGCTCCTGAGTACTGTGATTACAAAAATGAACCACCAGGACCAGCTCGTTTTCATTTTGTGTGTTCATGTGTGCAGGTGCGCTTATGTTTGTGCAAGTCAAAGGACAGACGTGGCTGTTACTCCTCAGGTCCTGCCTGAGACAGTGTCCCGCTGGCTGCAAACTGACTAGTATGGCCAGCCAGTGAGCCTCAAGAACCCACTGGCTCTTGTCTTCTTAGTACTTGAACTCTGTGTGTATGTGTGTGCTTTTAAGCATGGTTTCTGGGGCTGGAAATCAGGTCATCAGCAAGGCAATTTATTGATAATCACATCCCCAGCCTCTTGCCTTTATTCTGAAAACTATTTTCCCTGGGTATAGAATCATGGGTGGATTGCTTTTTCTTCTCTTTCCTCTCAGTAACTGAAAAACAAATAAACAAACAACAACCCCCCCCCCCAAAAAAAAACCCATCCACTTTCTTCTAGATATTTCCAGGGAGAAGTCGCTGCCATACTTACCTTCTCTGTTCCCTGTTCTGTGTCTTGTTGCTTTCAGTAATTTGATTATAATGTGTTTTGAGACAATTCTCTTTATTTCTTACACTTAAGGATTCACAGATAATGGGGTCTGCAGACTTACAGTCCATCAATTTTGGAAACTTGGCAGCTAGTGTCTCTTCAAATATTTGATCATCTTGTCTTCCTTTCTGGATTCCAATTATGCATCACTAGATTAGGCACAGGAAGTCACCCCAGAGTTCACTGCTACTTTGTGAAATTTAAAATCTTGTTGTTGTTGTTTTAAGTAGTTTCTGTTGCTGTCTCCAAGTTCATGCAACTTTTCTTCTGCAAATCTGCCATTAATCTTATCCAGTGTATTTTTAACCTAAAATTAATTAGGATCTTTAAAAATATATGTGTTTTTCCTTGTCTTTAATATGCTCAGTTGTTCCTCTCACTACTCGAACATATATATATATATTCATGTGTGTAGGTGTATGTGTGTGGATGCATGTTGGAGTCACAGGTCAATATTAGTTGTCTTTCTCAATCACTTCCAGTCTTACTGTTTGAGAAGGTTCTCTTACAGAATATGGACTCAGTGTTTGGCTGGCCAGCAAGCCCCAGGGATCTTCCTGTCTCAACATCCTCAGTGCTGATTACACACATGTACCACACACCCATGTGGACACAGGATGGAAATCAGATCCTCATGCTTGTACAGCAAGCACTTTTGCTGATAAAGACATTTCTTGTTTTGTTTCTGAGACATTGTCCCAATTTATGTAAATTCAGGATGGCCTTAAACTCATGGAAATCCTCCTGCTTCAAAAGTACTAAAATTACAGAAGTGGCCATTACACCTGGCCAGTTGTACCTGTTTAATGTCTTTGTGTACTATCATCATTTAGTCCATTGATTATTTTTCCTTATTTTGGGTCTTAACTTAATTCTTCTTCCCAAGTAATTATTTATTAAGTACCAAATTATTAAGTTTGTCTAGTTGAGTACACAGTATTTTTGTGTCCTGTAAATATTCCCACTTCTTTTGTTTGTTTTTGGGGTTTGAGACAGCTCTGGCTGTTCTGGGACTCGAGCTGAGAGAATGAAGGTCACACTCCTTATTAAGGTGTGCAAACTCTATCACACTCAACTCCAACCATTTCTCTGCTTCCATCTCTTTCACTATCTGCTGTAGTTTTCAGTTCCTGGCAAATACTTCAAGCCTAGCATTCATATTGGGTTATACTTTTACACAAATTATACAGGGTTCTAGAAAAACAATGTATATATAAAGACATTCCTAAAATTAGAATTTAAAAAAATACCTTCAAAGGCAAGAGGGATAGAACCTGTCAAAAGGATATGGAAACTGAAGAAATCCTTTTCAGTTGGCTGGTGAAGACCTTGGGGTCGGGGCACAGAGCGGCAGCTGGCGTCAGTGTCAGTCTTCCCAGCAAGCCCAGGTCAGCCACACCATCCGGGATGGACAGTGGTGCTGGATGTCCTAGCACAGGGTGGATTCTGCTGCAGTGTGATTCAGTTGAACTGAATTTTGGTATACTATTTAAGAAAACATACAAATTAGCCAGGCAGTGGTGGCACACACCTTTAGTTCCAGCACTCAGGGGGCAGAGGCAGGTGGGTCTCTGTACATTCTAGAATGGTCTAGAGAGGGGCTTCAGGACAGCCAGAGCTACACTGAGAAACCCTGTCTTGAAAACCCCAAAATCAACCAACCAACCAAACAAAAAGCATACAAATTTAACTTTTTCCTAAAAAAAAAATCATTTAATGAGCATTTAAAATTCTTTAACTTCTCAGTAGACAATAGCCCATTTTATCTGTATAAGGTCAGGAAAACGGGCATTCCGAAGATTCTATCTTGGCTTCTACTTTGTTGTCTCTCATGATAGTTTCTTATTCTCAAGTTGTGTTACAATTATATTCTATGGTTCCAGGCACGTGTTTCCAAAATCATTCCAGGACAGCATTATGTGTGACAACTGTGAGCAGATGGCCTAAGAGTGTCCCTGACACTCAAGAGTCTACGTGTACACACACTATACCTGCCTTTGCCCAGCTCTGATGTTGCTGTTAGGTCGGAGCAATGAGGAAAATTAAGCTCTTACTCTCCCCAACAAAGAAGGCAGTAGATCTGTTTACCTCCCAACACGTCTGTTCTCAACAAAAGAGATATAAGAAAAGAAGAGAGAAGATGAAGGGAAGTGGAAGAGAAGAGAAGGGGGGGAGAAAAAGGAAAAGGTAAAGAGACCATTGCTAGCTTCCACCCATATCCATACTCAAAACGGAAACAAAGACAGGGACAATGAAGTTTCGCTCTCACCTCACATAATGCCGAAAGCCCACAACAAGAGAGATTCCACTGGACAGTCTCAAAGTGGGTTCACTCTCTGCCCTGCGAACCAAAACATCTAAGTAATTTCTCAAACCAATCTCTATTTGACTCATGACTATTACCACCCAGAGATAACTGGAATTCAGCAACTAGAACCAAAAGGAAAAACACAACCTTTAAGCTCATTCCCCTCAATGAAAGGGAGAAACATGTAATATTTAGATGAACATATTGATTTGTTAAAAGCTAATATAAATAAGAAAATGCAGGGGTCTCAGGATTAGTTTCAAAGAGATTTTTTTTGGACTAAAAAAAAAATCAAATTGTAAATCTATTGGAAACACAGGGCAATAATGCTTAGTGATCATTCAGAGCCATAAAATTGCTTACAGACCCAAAGATCTCTGCAGAGAGGATCCCATTCACCGTTACACTGAAATTAAACTTGAGCTGCAAAACAAACGAAGGGTGAGATTTCACACCAGTAAGGATGGAGATTAGAAACTTCCACACTAGGAGCAGCAGAAACCGCAAGAGAAGCTCTGCTGCTCACACACCCGATTGGAAGGACCCAAGGAAGTCTCAGTGAGTGCAGGGGTCTGCTACCAGAAAAGGACCTATACCGTCCCCACTCCACAAGCCAGAACCCTACTAACACAGGAGCTGCAGAGACCAATACCCCCCAAACACCCACAGCACCACATGGAACTGCTAGAGTCACAGGGATATGAGAACTTCATTTTTGACTCAGCACAGTTTTACAAGGAATTCACTCCATGAAAACTAACTTCTTTCCTTCCTTCCTTCCTTCCTTCCTTCCTTCCTTCCTTCCTTCCTTCCTTCCTTCCTTCCTTCCTTCCTTCCTTCCTTCCTTCCTTCCTTCCTTCCTTCCTT
>CM053762.1:22326604-22355506 GCA_028658305.1 Pachyuromys duprasi
AAGACCCTAGTAAGGGAAACAGGGACTGTTTCAGTCTTGAACTTGATGGCTGACTCTTCGACCCTCCCCCATACATGCCAGGGAGTAACAGCCTGGCTAGATCCCAGGGGAGGGCATTGCAGCCAGCCCTGAGGAGACAAGATGATTGGGGTCAGATGGAAGGGGAGGAGATCCTCCCCCGTTGGTGGACTTGGAGGGGGCGGGGAGGAGTTGAGGGAGGGTTGGGGAGGATGGGAGGGAATGAGGGAGGGGGCTATGCATGGGATGCAAAAACCTAACCTGTGATTGATATAAAAATAAATAAATTTATTAAAAAAACATTCAAAACTATAAACCTCAAAAAAAAAAAAAAAGACAGGGTTGGCTTTCATCACAGAGGCTCATACTTCAGCATATTCAGGAACAGCTTCTCCCTGTATCAGGGTTAGGGAGGGCTGGCCTTTAGGATGCCAAAAATAGGAGGTAAAGTTCTAATTAAATTCAATTTAAAGGGAGGACAAAATGTTGGCTCTTCTTCGAAATCTAGGTACAAGTAATTATTAAACCAATTGACCAGCAAAATATTTTTTATTTCAGAGTAAAATTGGTTCAAAAAGGGCCAATATTTTAATTGAGACTTAAATTCAAACGTTAGTTACTGGCATCATGTACTCTGATCAATGGTTGCAGTTTGGAGTTTCCCATAATCATGTTCTTTCATGTATAATAGCATCTGAAGGAACAGTCCTGGTGTTGATTATAGGTGCTAAATATAGGTGTAAAGAATTGCCCTTGGCTATCATCAGCCCCCACATAGTCATTGTACCTTATAGTACCTCTTTTGCCCTCTATTCTGAACTCATTAATAAGGTCTCCTTTTATTATTCTGTACCTAAAAGCAATGATTGTTTAAAGTCAAATATACATAATCGTTTTACATTTTTTTCTGTTTTTTTTTTCCATACAGTTGCTGCTACAGGAAATGTTTATGGTGGCTTGGTCTTCAAGAAGTTTCTACAAGGTAAACAATTAAATAACGCCCATGAGACTAAATCTCTGTTAAAGAGTTTGGCATTTTCAGAACTAGATTTTATTCTGAAAGAAAGATGTTCCTATTTTCATAAATAACAGTATAGGATGCCCACTTTCAGATAAACCCTAGGCTTTAAAAAAAAGATTTTATTTTTCAGTTATGTGTATGTGTGCCACATGTATGTGGGTGCCTTCAGAGTGTGAAGAAGAAGTCAGATCTCCTGATGCTGGTCGTTATGAGTTGCCCAACACGGGTGCTGAGAGCTGAGCCCAGGTCCTCATGAGCAGCAGCACACGTTCTTAACACCTGAGCCATCTCTCCAGACACACACTCATTTTTCGGTATAAGTGCTCATGTAGTAATACCCTATCCCACTTTTTATCTGGCAATTCCACCAAAGCAATAAAACTAAACAGATACAGATTATATGATATCCAGGTAATTGCAGCTTTTCTGACTATTCTCTATACAACTCAGGCAGAAGTTTCCCAGACATAAAGAGGGTTTGTTCTCATATAGTTTAGATAAGAAATGTGCCATACGTGGTTTTCCTGCTAGTAATATAGTAATGTTGTTCTCTATAATATATGTTGACATTGGTATGGTTTAGGAACTTAATTTTTTAAAAAACTTTATTTATTGTGGGCATGTGAGTGTGCATGTGTGTAGATCAGAGAATAACTTGGTGGAGTAGGTTCTTTCATTCCACTGTGCAGGTTCTGAGGGTTGAACTCAGATTGTCACTCTTGGTGGTAAGCACATTTATCCACTGAGCAGATTAATCTTGCCAGCTTCAGTTTAGGAACTTGTGATGATTGTGAGCTTAATAATTTCCTATTTCCTTTGACTTAGAAATAATCTGTATTTATTTTAAGGAAATCAACATGATCTGAGAACTGTTGTGCTTTTTTTTTGTCTTCTGCGGTTGTTTGGTTTTAAAATATTAGTTGCTAGCCAGGCATGGAGGTGCACGCCTGTAACCCCAGTGCTCTGGGAGGCAGAGGCAGGTGGAGCTCTGTGAACTTGAGGCCAGCCTTTTCTACAAAGTGTGTTCAGAACAGCCAAGGCTACACAGAGAAACCCTGTCTCAAAAAACAAAACAATACTAGCTGGTGAATGTGTTTTCCATGGTTAATTGTAAAAATATAAATTTTACCAAGTTTCGGTTTTGGTGATAGAGATGCAACTCAGGGCCTTGCACACACTAGGCAGATGCTCTACCACTGAGCTCTGTCCCTAGTTCCCCAAACAATTATTATTATTTTTTGTGCTACTTGGGATGGATACCAAGGCTTTGCAGATACTAGGCAAGTGCCTTACCACAGAGAAGCATCACCATCTCCTGTTATCTGTTTTTTTGTATTTAATACCATATAATATTTTATAAGTTTTATTAATAATTTGATTATTAGAATTAAGGCATGGTTTAAGAGTTTTATTTTTTGAGACTGGAAGGTTAAGAACACTGGCTGCTCTTGCAGAAGACTGAGGTTCAGTTCCTAGCACTCACATGATAGCTCACAACCATCTGTTACTTCAGTTCCAGAGATCTGAACCTCTCTTCTGGTCTCTGGGAGCACCAGGCATGCATGGTTCTCACAGAGGACACTCATTAAAATTCAACACTCATTAAAATTAAAATTTAAAAATGAAAATTAACTAAAAATAAAACCCCCAAATCTTAATAAAATAACTTTACTTTTAATACTCTAGTTATGTACATGCTGCAGGTACTTTTAACTAGACATATATATTTTATTCTGCCAGTTCTAGTTTGATAATTTGAACAGGGGTTGGAGTGATATTAATCAACATGTTTTTATCTAAATTACATAGTTTTCATAAGAACTGATCTGTAACTTTATGAGGAAAATATCTAGATCCCTTTGTGGCTTCTAGTAGTTATTTACTAGTTTGTTATCAAGCATCTAGTTTTGCCCTTCTTCTCCCCCCCGTCCTAACAACATTCTTGGAACTTGAGTTTCTTAGTGCCTGCAGTACACAGTTTGGGGAACAACTGATCACACCCATGGAGCCAGACCATGCTTGGCTGAAGCAGCATACCCCACTTCTACAGGGAACAGTCTGTCTGCTTACCTCTCAAGGTTATATAGTAGCTAAGCACTGCTTCTAGATGTAGAGCTTTTCCCCTGGAAGGAAAATTAATGTAGCCCTGGCTGTCCTGGAATGTGCTATGTAGACCAACCTGGCCTTGAACTCTCAGAGATCCACCTGCCTCTGCCCCCTGAATGCTGGGATTAAAGGTGTATACTGTCATGCTTGGCCCCATATTTATTTCTTTATTGCTGTTTTTGAGAAACAATTTCTAATTTATGAGGTGCTGGTAGGGGACCCGTGGCCTCTTGTAGGCTAAGCAAGCAGGCTACCAACCTCAGCTCAGTTCACAGTTACATTTTAGTCACTTTGTCCTGTTGCCTCCTAAGCCATCCTGAAAGAAAGAGCCATCAGCTTACTGTCCCGAAGAGTTGCTCTGCTTCCAAGACTTTTGGGAGATCTGAATCCAGTTCAAAAGTGGTAGGTTATGACTGACATGTTAGTACATGCTTGTGATCCCAGCACTTGAGAGGTGGAGACAGGAAAATCAGATGTTTAAAGACATCCTTGGCTACCTAGTGAATTTGAGACCAATCTGCACTACATGAAACTCTGTCTCAAAAACCCATTTCCCCTACTTCCCCCAAAAAGAACCATAAATCAGTTGCCTCAAAATCATTTCTCTTACTTATTCTTAGTTGCTTTTTTTTGAGGTTGTTTTTAACGGGATGATACAAATAATACAAAGATTATTCCTAATGCCCCTGCCCAATTGATATGTGTGAAAGTGCTTTGAAAGAATCAGAAATTCCATATACACAGAGGGAGTATGCTATGAGTAGTTGGAAGGTGATAGTGTTTTCTGTAACATCAACTCATACTTAATACGCTTGTGAAAGGAGTGGTCAGATTATAGTTAAGGCTGCTTCAACTAATATTTGTGAAAGTGCTTTGTAAACGAAAAGCCTGTAATAACATTGCCATTGTTATTGCCATTGTTATTAGGAGGGAGGAGGCATCAAGTATCATTTATAAAACAATCACATTTTTATACTAATACATATATTAGAGAGTGTCATGGTGACTTAGATTTAACCGTTAAATTTAAAAGCTCGAAAAAATTTAATATATATTATATGATTGTGATAAAGATGAATGTCTCTTTGTATAAATAGGCAACATCATGGATCAAGTAGAGAGTAAAAATTGAGTCATTTGTTCATTGTCAGTCACATTCAGTAGTCAACTTCAGTTTAATTCTTCAGTTGTTAGGGCTCATAATACTAACCTCCACTCCATAATGCTATTTTATTTATACTAATTAGTAACATAAATAGCTCAGTGAAGCTCACAAAAGAAATTGGCCAAGTCTAAGACTTGAATCCCTTAGCTCTCTGGCTCATGTGCCATTAGTTATGCCTTTATTACTTTTATTATTTATTTAACATTCCTGTAACACTGTTCGCAGACTGCTTTAAATTGGTCCACTGTCTTTACACTGTTTAATTAGCTACATTGGGGGTTTCTGGCAGCTGATTCATTAATCATCAGGGTCCAGATGCTAAAGAGTTGCATTTCTTTACAAAATTAGTGGTATAGTTCTGAATCCAGTGTGACTACACTGTCACCTTCATCCCTTACTTGATTTCTGTCAGAACTGAATAAGGTACCTCTCTTCTTTAGGGAGCTGAACTGCAGCGGATAGTCCAGCTTCCCTTGTCTTCAGCCTTTGGCTTCTTCCATCGAGGTACTCCAGATCTTTTTCACAAATAGGCTCATTTGTGCTGGGCTGACCAACACTGGACCAAGGCAGCTCCCTAGTGTCCTGCCTGTGTAGGCTTGTTTTCTTTTTATCCCTCTTCAGTTCCAAACAATTCATGCTTTTACTCAGTGAACTGTTACTGAATATTTGCCTTGCTATGAAGTGATAGAAGGGAGAGGTGGCTCTGCAAATAAAATATGGTGACAGGACTCTAATTGGAGCTGTGTTCTCAGAGTTTTTGTAGTAACCCAGAGGAGAGTCCTCAAAGTTCAATCACAAGTGTGCCTTTGTTCTTTTCATTAATATGCACCATTAGTCTATGTTAATTCCAGACAGCTTTTCTGGTGTGTGTGTAAGTATGTTGGTAAAGAGACATCTGACATACATGTGGAGATTCGACGATAACTTACAGGAGTTGGTTCTCTCCTTCCAACATGTAGGTCAAGCCTTAGGAATCAATCTCAGGGCTTCAGACTAAGCATCAGGCACCCTTACCCACTTAGTGGCTCACCAGCTTTTGCTTTCCTGTTTTTAAAACTTGATTGTTTCTGTACTGTAGACACTTTTTTCTTCTTCTATCACTGACAGATCTGCTGAACACCAATGGAATAACTTGTCAAATAAACTATTCTATTTAGGAGTTACTCTGAAATATGTGTAACATGTTTTCGTAAATTGCTATTTGATATATCCATTCCTTTCTACTGATGTCAACATTCTTATAATACTCCAAGGTTAGGAATCTTGCCTTTTTTGAGAGGAGTGAGCTTCTCAGTTTTCTTTTCTTTATTATATAACAAATCAACTTTTCGTTAAATATGTCTTTGTAATAAATAATTAAGTTAATTTAAAAGTGCTTTTATGTCCCTCCCTGAATGATTTCCTATTTGCTTATTTAAGAAACAAAACAAAATGATAACAAAGGTCAGATTAGAATAATAACCTTGACTTTTAAGAGCAATGGCCCCTTGTGCTGAATAGTTTTATGTTAACATAATACAAGCTAGATTCATCAGAGGCGGGGGGGAGGGGGGGTTCACTGGAAAAAAAGCCTTCAGAAGATCATGCTGTAGGCAAGCCTGTCGGGCATTTACTTTACTTCTGATTGATGTAGGATGGCCAAGCACATTGTGGTTGGGGCATTCTGGGTTCTCTGAGAAAGCAGGCTGAGCAGCTCACAAGGAGCAAGCCATTGAGCAGCACTCCTCCATGTCTCTGCGTCAGCTCCGACCTCCAGGTAACCGCCTCGTTGGGTTTTTGCCTTGGCTTAATGGACGGTGACTAGGGTTATACAAGCCAAACAAACCCTTTCCTCCCCGAGTTGCTTCTGGTCATGGTGTTTAGTCACAGCAGCAGAAACTCTAGAATGAAGACACCAACAAAGATAGATAATTAAGTGTTTAGAGTTTCTCATTTCTACATTTAAATGTGTAAATTCTGTTCAACATTGTATGTTTATTCACTTGTGTATAATTCTGTTTATCATTTCCTTTATGTATTATCTACTGATTACTTCTATGTTTATTTAGTAAAACATGCTTTTTTTTCAGTTTGTCCAACTTGCTTGGCTCTAGAAATTAATTTTTATTATGTCTTTACTCAGGTGGGAAAAAGGAGTGGTAAAATGGGTAATAGAAGAAAGCCATATTTAAAAGTTTGTACTTATTTTACTGTTTGTCTCTTCATATTACATTTACTTATCTATTTACCTATGTGTAAAAGCTTGTTTGAGGTTCTATCACGGAAGAGCAGCTATTCTAACAACCTCGGCCGAAAACAGCCCTGCTATATCAGGGATGCTCATTCAGTGAGTGACAGACACCTGCGTAGCCAGCCAGATGGACCAGATGAACCCTGCCAGATAGCAAAGTGACAGACAGTGACAGACAGCAAAGACATTCTTACTTATATTTTAAAATACCTTCTCCTTGTCCCTGTGTTTATAATTAACTTCATTTAAATCAACTATTGAGGTCCTGGGGATAGATGGAAGGCCTCGAACATGCCAAGTTAAGAACAATACTCCTGAGCTACATCCCCAGTCCTCCATTTTTTTATTGATATAATTTAACTCTATCCATTTTGGCTAAACATTTTAAAAATAGTTACTTTTTTTCTAAGCCAGAACTTTTTTTTTTCCTTTTTTTGGTTTTTCGAGACAGCATTTCTCTTTGTGATCTTTGCTGTTCTGGAACTAACTCTGTAGACCAGGCTGGCCTCGAACTCAGAGATCTGCCTGCCTCTGCCCCCCAAGTGCTAGGATTAAAGGTGTGTACTACCATAACTGGCCTCTAAGTCAGAAAATTTTTATTTAAAAAAAAAAAACTAAATAAGAACACTAGCCTTTCTACGTAAAGATTGCTCTGCCATCAGTGAACTTTTTTTTTTTTTAAATCTTTTCTTTTCTCCTATCTTTGTGATGCTGGGGATTAAATTCAGGGCCTCTCATGAATGCTATTGAAGAGCTCTTCTCTGCACTCAACATTTAATTTTGAAAGTTTATTTGGAAAGTCAGTAAGAGATGATTCCAAGCTTGTTCAGCATTGAGAGAGAATCTCAGAATGGTCAACTTTTGAATTTTTAAATCTGAAATGCTTATATTCAAAGACTAAAATTCTATTATTACTTAACATCTTAGAGGGTCAAAAAACTCGAAGACTGAGAGAAGATCTAACACCCTCTGCCCCAACCAGGCACTCTCTCGCAGCTCCAGCTTCTTCCCTCTATAACAGAAGCTCGCAACTTAGGGTCTTTGGTAGAATTTTAAACTTCTGCAGTTTTGTGGATATGTTTATTTTTCTGGTAAAAAGATGTAAAATTAAATTCAATTGGATTTTAGCTAGGTTTGCTAGGGAAATTAAGATGATTAACTTCTTCTGCTTCTTTTATTTTTTATTTTTTGAGGCCTTGCCTGACATGGAACATGCTATGTACTGTGTAGACCAGGCTGTCCTCAAATTCACAGAGCTCTATGTTGTTTCTGCCTTTGTAATGCTGGGTCTAAAGGCATGAGCCACCATGGCCAGCTCTCCTATTCTTTAAGCAAGACATGACATCATTCATTTTTTTGAGAGGTAGGTCAGACCTATTATCTGTTTCAGAGATGAGGAAATCCAGACTTACATCAGCTTGTTATCCAAAGTTTAAAGAGAAGAATTTTGTGGTTTTATAAATCACTAGTTATCCATTAAACCAGATGAGAACAAGCTTTTGATACATTGTAAAGCATTTCTGGCTGCTAAATTTGCCTTACTCTAGGGAATATTTTATAAAGGTTGACTAAAGACCAAAGAAGCTAAAATAAGTGGGTTTCTGTGTTCTTTTAAAACTCCTTAATACTAATATATTATTACCTTAGTATTTCTTTTTTAATCTAATTTTTTTATGTTATATGTGTTTTGCCTGCATATATGTCTGTGTACCATTTATGTGCTTAGTACCCAAGGGGGCTAGAAGAGGAAATTAGAATTCTGGGGAGTTACAGTTGTGAGAAGCCACGTGCGCTGCGCACTGGGAATCAAACCCAGGTCCTTGGGAAGAGGAGCCAATTCTCTTAACTATCTCTCCAACCCCTCTCTTATTATTTCTTACTATGTTTTTATTTCCTTACTTTTGCATGTATGTTGTGTAGCTCGTGCCTCAGTGCATGTGTGGATTGCAGCGGATAACTTGCAGGAGCCTGTTTTCTCTTTTGAGCAGGTACAGCTCAGACACTGAACATAGGTCCTCAGGCCTGGCTCCCAATTGCCAGCAAAGTATGACAGAGCTTGCATCTAAATTACAAACGCTACTAGTACATGACACAACTTTTTGAAAAGCAACTTCAAGAACCATAAAAATATACATCAAGTTCGATAATTCTACTTTAGTTAGTCCCAAAAGTTTCAATGAAGTAAAAAGCAGTATGCATTAAAATACTAATTCTAGAGTCATTAATTTTAATTACCATGTATTGAAAACCATATCCCCCAAATAACTGCTGAATACATTATATTCTTTTACTTAATACTTAAAACAACTTTATGTGATAGTTAAAAGATCAAATAACTAATTCAAGGGCACAGTGTGAGCTCCCAAAGTGTCCTGTTTTTCATGCTAGTAGAAGAGTATGAACATTGCTAAATGCCTATTAATAGAAAAATGGCTAATTTGTGATAGCATCTTTTTTCTTTTTTTTTTGGCACTAGGGATTAAATACTGAGCATGATGTTCTACTATTGAATCAGACTCTATAATGTGGATAAACAGTTTAGCCATTTAAAATGATGACTAGATGACTATGCTTTAACATGAAAATGCATATAATGTGTTAAATAAAAAAGCAATAGAACATACTGTATACATTATGAATACAACTGTTTCAACACGCACAGGAATGGGGAATCTAAAAAGAATTCAGCAAGATGGTGACATTTATTATTGTGTACATTTTTTAAATGACTTTTATTCATGTTTGTATGTTTGTGAGTATGAGCATGTGCATGCCACAGCACACATGTGAATGTCAGAGGACAACTTTCCGGAGGTGATTTTACCTTTTTCACCGTAGATCCTGGAGACAAAACACAGGTCTCAAGTCATCAGACTTGTATGGTCATCAAGTCTAACCACTGGGCTATCTTGCTAGTTCAAGAAGTTTATTGTTGCTGTTTTTCCCTTTTTCTCTATTTTTCACCTTTTCCTTCTGTTTGGTTTTGAAACAGAGTTTTTCTATGTAGTCTAGGCTGGCTTTGAACACTCAATCTTTCTACTTCAGCCTCCTGAGTAGGGTTTACAGGTGTGAACCACCATGTCTAGCATCCTTTTCTTAATGTTCTAATTTTCCAAAGGAGCCATATTGCTTTTGTAAGAAAAAGATTTAAAGCTAAGTCTGGCGATACACACCTTTAATCCCAGCGCTTCAGAGGCAGAGGTTAGTGGATCTCTGAGTTTGAGGCCAACCTGGCCTGCACAGGAAGTCCCAGGCTAGCTAGGGCTACGTAGCAAGACCTGTAATGATAACAAAGTTGAAATCCAGTTGCTTTATTATGTGGTTTCTTCAAGAGACTCGGCAAGCTAGTAACTGTTGGTTTCACGAGGCCTGACTCCTGTACTTTAGCATAATACCATAATACTGCTTGCAAAGAATGTGCCGGTAAATAAAATGGCAATGTTAGTACATTTCTAAAAATGAGGCTAGTTAAGACAATACAGGAAAAGTTCTTTTGGCAACTGTGGTTTGATGTCATTATTTACACTGGCTGTTATTCTATATTATAAAACAATCCTAGACACACTTTTGAAAAGGAAAAACAGCAAGAAAAGTGATCTTTAGGAAATGTTGCATCAAATCTTCATTCACTACTTCTAAATGCACAGTGATAAGTGATCATGACTGCATGTTCATAGAGTTCAGTCACTTGGGTCTTGAACAAACAAACAAAGGACCTGAGGAACATACTATCAGGGGCTCACAAAAAAAGTATGGACTGAGACTGCGGTGGGTACAAATTCAATTGCCTTTTTAAGCCTTCACCTGCCTCTATACAACCTCAACAATCAGAGTCACCACATGGCTTAAGCTACTGCTTATAATTTTGTTGAACGGGAGGCAAGGTTATTTCATTCAGGTGAATTAGGAGGCAGGCTATTACAGCAAAGGAGGAAGCAGAGATATTATATACAGGTGAAGAAGGAGGTGGGTTTAACTAAATAGGAATAGCCTCTAGGGGAGCAGGCTTCAGGCTGCAAATATGGTGGGAAGAACTATGGTGGACATTTTCTACACATACTATCAATATTTGCACCTGGACCAGAAAGGAAGACTTGCCATTAATCTGAACCTCAGCCTGGGGAAAGGCTTTGACATTTTTCCATGGGTCTGAGATATGGTTCGTGACATGGCTGAGTCCATGTCAACAACACACATTCACACAGGGCCTCCTCTGCTCTCTACAACATTTAAACTTAAGATTTTTATGGTTTTAAACACTGAGAGCCAGAGGTCGAAGTCTAGTGTCTTCTTCAGTCCCTCCACTAAACGTGGAGCTCACCACCAATCAGCTGGCAAGCAGGCTCCTGGGATCCCCTGTCTCATTGTCCTGAGCCATCTCCAGCCTGTCTGTGGTTTTGTACTGTTCTCCTAAATATCCTGCTTTGGGTTTGTGAGATTTTCACATCTTAAACTTTAGGAAAATGTGTCCAAGCTTTTAAAATCTTATTTTTGTTTTCTTCTCCTTCTGGGACTTCTTAGATGGATGGATGGATGGATGGATGGATGGATGGATGGATGGATGGATGGATAGGCAGGCTGGTTGATATTTTCCTTAAGTATTTATTCATTTCATCTTCCATTTTTTCAAATTTATGTTCTCTAGGTGAGATAACACAGCTTTAGGGAAAGGGAGTTAGATGGCTTCTTACTGTGTTGCTCAGGCCAGCCTTGAACTCCTGGATTCGATAGTCTTCCTACCTCAGCATTCTGAGTAGCCAGGCCTACAGATGCATTACATTGTGCCTGGCTTTGGGTCTTCTACTGGTCTTTAGTGATTTCGGTGACTCTTCTTTCATGTCTACATTGCTGGTAAACCTGTCCCAGTAAATTCTGTAGTAGTAGTACTCAAGTCTCAGTTATAGAATTCCCATGTGATTTTTCTTTTCTTTGTTTTTTCCTGTGAATGATACTTAGTTATTAATAAAGTTTTATTACATTTATTTAGTTAGTTATTCATGTATGCATCCAGGTGTGGTTGTGTGTGTGAGTATGGGTATGTGTGTACCACAGTGTGCATGGAATCAGTTTATAGAAGTCAGTTCTCTTTCTACTACATGGGCTCTGAGGGTCCAGTCAAGTTGTCAGGCTTGGCAGCAAGCACTTTTATCTCCTGAGCCATCTTGTCAGCTTTCATATTTATTTATATCAAAGCTCTGAGGACTTCTTAAAGCCACACAAGTTTCAGCCCTGAGTTGTTGTTATTCCGAGCTTCGTCTCAGTAACCCTTTATGGGCCGGACCCTCCAGTTTCACAGATCCTTCTGCCCCCAATTCCCCCCCGGGAACGAAATGCCTCAAGTTCCATCGTGCACAGTAGTCAGGATGCAGCTTCTGGGGCCCTTTAAATTTTTTTTCATACAGCTTTTCAAGCTGACTTAGGCAGAATTCTCTTCTGAATAGAAAGCCTGTGTGCTTCCCACGGAATCTCCCTCCTAACTCATGCACAAGTTTAACTGGGGTTTTCTGAGATTTCTGTTGAGAAACTGGAACAAAAATTATGATAGCTTTCTGACAACTCCCAGCTGTGATACCCTTGGCTGCTGTGATGCTGAACTCCTTCCGCTGGGCCTTGAGGTCCAGGACTGTCTGGTTTGATTGCCATCTGGGAGACCACCTCAGCCTTGGCCTCATCTGTTTTCTCACTTGGTCGGGCTCATGATCTTGGCACTTGAACATGACTTCATCTTTGGAATACTGGCTTAGGAAATGACCCATTTGATTTTCTGTTTTGTAATTTCTTTGCTTTGTTTATTTTTAGAGACAGAGTTTCTCTGTGTAGCCTTGGCTGTCCTGGACTTGTTTTGTAGACCAGACTGGACTCGAACTCACAGAGATCTACCTGCCTTTGCCTTCCTGAGTGCTGGGATTACAGGCATGTTCCCCCACACCTGGCTTCCTTTGCTTTTGTTCCTGAGTCCATGCATTAGTTCAGCTAACATTCAATAGGAACTATCTTTTTTAAAGGGGCCCATTTATATTGGAAGCCTACCCTCAAGCCTGGCAGTGGTGGTGCACATTTATAATTCCAGCACTCGGGAGGCAGAGGCAGGCGGATCTCTATGAGTTCAAGAGTATGGTGTTGTTCCGAGAACTGCCAAATGTCTAGAACACACTTTACAGTCTGTGGGAGTAGCACGCTGGGAGCAGAGGTGTCAGCAAACAGCTGTAAAAAGAGGCCTGAGACTGAGGCGGCAGCATGAGGGAGCTTACAGGGATAATGAGGAGACCTCAGCAGGAGAGGGACTGAGGCTACTAGCTGCAGCCTTGGCCTTAGACATGTAGAGTAAGTTGGATGAAATAAGTGGAGAAATTGAATTGTTCATCTGCCGTTTTTTAAGACTATAGGGCCCAGATTAGACCAGTATTACAAAGTCCCTCCTGGGACCATAAATCCTAGAACATGCCATGATAAGGAGTCAGATAGTGATGAGGAAGCAGGTGAACTAGAAGTGACCACAGAACCCTGCCCTAGGTCTGATGTTTAATGCAGAGAATTAATACAGAGAAAGGGAAGCTCTCCAATTCAGCACACTGATGTTTTAACAGTGGGCTGGTGCAGATGGTGGTAATCAGAATACTCAGCCCCATAGCTGTTGGAGCTAAGGAAGGCTTTTAGACAAGCAATGAAGGAGCTCCTCACCACTTGACTTGTGAGGCTGTGGGACATGGAGGCAGATCAGATCAATTTGAGTTCTGCAGAACAGAAAAGCAGAGCAATATGACTGCCCATACCGCCTTGAGACAAAAGCTTTACAATCTGAGGAAATATGAAGGGAATCAGTCCCTGAAGAATTGCTCATCTGGTCCATTAGGCATACCTGGTTATATCTACCTCAGGTCCCTTGGAATATTAGGGACTGGAAAACAGTAGAAAAAGGGCTGACCCCACTAAGGAAATGGGAAATGGGAAGCAGTGTTTGACACCCCATTCTCAGGCTCAGACTAGACTGTGGAACTAAGAAACTGATTCAGTAACGATCACGAGACTGGTATGGAGTGTTGGTAGCAGTGCTGAGCCCCTTGGGAGGACATGATCTGTGTGAAACGGGAGAGGCTTTGGCTTATCTGTGCATACCAAGCCCTGTTTCTATTGGTTGCCTCTGCCTCTGTCTGTCTGTCTGTCTGTCTGTCTGTCTGTCTCTGACGTGCATGCTTTGGTTGATCTGAAACTCCTGGCAGTTCTCTTGCCTCCGCTTTCAGAGTGTTGTTTCAGGTGTGTAGTACCACTAATTTTCTTGACTTGTGATTACTACTATTTTTCTTGTTTACATTTCTCTTTTTACAATTTTTTATTTGTTTGTTGTTAGATAGGGTCCCACTCTATAGTCCTGGCTGACCTGGTATTCGCCAAGTATGCTAGAATGGCCTTAAACCTGAAGAAACCTTGTGACCTCGGCCTCTGAAGAGCTAGGGTTATAGCAGTGGGTCTCAGCCTTCCTAATGCTGCAACCTTTAATACAGTTCCTCATGTTGTGGTGACCCCAACCAGAAAATTATTTCATTGCTACTTTGTAACTGTAATTTTGCTACTGCTCTGAGTTGTAATTTAAATATTTGATATACGACCCAAGGGGGTCATGACCTACAGGCTGAGAACCACTGGATTAGAACTGTGCCACCACATCTGACTTCTACAATTTTATTTTCTATCAGGCAATATATGGTCATATTCTATATCCTGTTATCTTCCTCTGAAGGATGCTGATTTTTATATTTTAAGTGGTAGGTTTAAGGAAAATCAAGACATTTCCCAAATTCCTATGACTTAATGGCATTCTGTTCTTCCAAATTCTGTCTCTTCATTACTGGAAAGGTCCCAAGAAATGTTTTTGGTCAGTGTTCATACTGTCATACAATTAAATTTTTCCCATCAACTTTAACCATTAAAGGGCTGTATAAAGAAACAATTTAATATTGATAATGTCTCATTTTCTTCCATTATAATATCTGCAAAAATATCAGTTCTTTTTTTAAATTTTTGTGTGTGTGTGGCCCTGGCTGTCCAAGAACTCACTCTGTAGACCAGGCTGGCCTCAAACACAGAGATTCACCTGCCTCTGACTCCTGCGTGCTGGGACTAAAGGCCTGTGCCACCGCATCTAGCAATATCAGTTCCTTTTAAATGGTTGTACTGTTTAGTTTCCTGGTACTTGGAATGAGGATTTGGTAACAGTAAACTTTTTTTTACATTTGTTTTGTGTGAGAGGCACATATGGAAGTCAATTTACCAGAGTCTGTTCCCTCAGTACCTTCACCTGCCAGCCATCTCTTTGATCCTGATAAATATGCAAACATCAATCTCTCTTCTTTTCCCTTCTCCCCTTTCCCTCCGTTGCTTCCCCTCTCCCTACTCCCTGCTTCCTTCTTTCCTTCCCTCTTTCCTTCTTTCTTTCCACCCATTTCCTCCCTCCCTCAATCCCTTTCTTCCTCCCTCTTTCCTTTTCCCTGCTTGGGCTATGAGTTGAATCAAGGGCCTTATACATGGTAATCAAGTGTTCTGAGTTCTTGTTGCCAGATAAGTTTTTGTTTGTTGGTTTGTTTGTTTTGTAATTTGGGTTGTGCAATTAGCCTTTAATGGTTGACTCATCTCTCCAGTCCAAGTTTCTTAATTTTTAATGGTAGTTTACCTATCTTAAAAGTCCAAATGGAACTGGGGAAGTGACTCAATGAGGACCTGAGTTCAAATCACCAGAATCCATGTAAAAAGTTATTCTTCCATAACCCCATCACTATAGGAGTTGGAAGGAGGACACGTGCCTTGCTGGCTGCTGACCTCGCTCCAGATTCAGGATAATCTGTTCATGAGAGTGAGGCAGAAAGCAATAGAGCAGGACACCTGGCAACCCAGTCTGGCCGATGGGCACACATGTGAGCACACACACTAATTTTTAAAATCCATACTAAGAAGTTGAGAGTGTTGCTAAGTGACATAGCACCTGTGACATCCCCAAGACTTCCAGAAAGAGATGGGGAGGGAAGAAGGTCCAGAATCAAACTTAGTTTTCTGATTTTTTTTTTCACTAAGTTTTGCTGATAAATGTAACTTCCCTCTCTGTTTCTGCCTCTCATATTATTGTATCTGTTGCTGGATGGGGTGAGGTGGTGTGGTAGGGATTCAATGTCATAAATACAGAAATCAGAGTACAACATTGTGAAATTGGTTCTTTTCTTCCATTTTTATGTAGTTCTAGGGATCAAACTCAGGTCACAAGGCTTGCACAGAAAATAGCCTAATCCGCAGAGCCATTGCCCTGGCCCTAGCTTGTGTTTCTTTTGACTCACTTTATTTATTTATGGTTACCATAGGTTTTAGGGTTCTTCTTACCTTTGTTATTCTGAGTTTCATTGTGATATGTTTAGTTTTACATACATTTAGTTTTACATACATTGTGATATGTTTGGTTTTACATACATTTAGTTTTACATACATTTTATCATATTATTTATTTTTGTATGTGTGTATTGTGACTGTCCTCCAAGCCAACCAACTGCCATCTTGGGAAATTCGGCTGTGTCCTTTGCAAAAGGATCATCCCAGCTGGTCTTGCTGCTGCTTACATCCCTGTCCCCCCAAAGAGGGGCAAAGAGGGTCATGAGCTCACTTGAGTATTCCGATGCTCCCACCACTTGCTGTAGGTAGCTCTACCTTAATTGCACACAGTCCCAGAGAGTGACTAGAATATATAGGTTGAGGAAGACTAGAAGGGCCTTCATCTATGTTGATACAGGAAAGTCATTATCCCTGCTGGAAAAAAAGGCTTTCCAGGTGTGGCCTGTCAGAGGAATCAGAGGACAACGCTCTGGATTCAATTATCTACTTCCAAAGAGGGACCCAGGGATATAACTCAAGTGGTCAGGCTGGCAGGGCAAGCATCTGTAACCTATGGAGCCCTCCCACCTGCCCTGTCTTGTTTGTTAGAAAATTAGACATTGCTATACCTGGCTAGCTTGTTCAAATAATTCTTATATTTGCCTTTGTTTTATAATAACTTGTTTTTGTTTTTTGAGACAGGGTTTCTCTATGTAGCTTTGGCTGTCCTGAACTTACTTTCTAGACCAGGCTGGCCTTGAACTCACAGAGATCTATCTGCCTCCCTGAGTGCTGGGATTACAGGCGTGTGTCACTACACCTGGATGTTTTATAATAATTCTGTCAGTACTTCTCTTGAGTCTATTTTAATGTCTTTTATCTTTTTTCCTCATAATTGATATAAATTCCACATGTTATAATACATTATTTTAATGCTTCTAGTTGACTTGTTTTTCATATATTTCAATAATTATCTAATTCATGTAATCATATACTCTCAATCACCATCTAATCATAAGCATTATCTAACTTTAGTATTTTCATCACTTAGAAAACTCTGAACTCAACAGTTAGTGCTCTACTTGCCTTCAAGCCCTGTGCCTTAGCAACATTAATCTGGATTTTTTTCCCTCTATTGATTTGCCTGTTTTGAACATTATGGAATTACGTGATACATAGCCTTTTATGTCTGGTGTTTTGCCTAAGCATGTTTTTTTTCTCGTTTGTTTGTTTGTTTGTTTTAGGGTTTCCCCATGTTACAGTATGTCTTACTTAGTTTCTATGGCTACAACAAAACACCATGACCAAAAAGCAAGTTGAGAAGGAAAGGGTTTATTTGGCTTACATTTCCAGACCATTGTTACCATCTAAGGAAGTCAGGACAAGGAACTCAAGCAGGTCAGGAACCTGAAGGCAGAAGCTGAGAAGTCATAGAAGAGTGCTGCTTACTGGCTTGCTCAGCCTGCTTTCTTCTAGAATCTAGGACCCCTAGCCCAAGGATGGAACCACCCACCATGGGCTGGACCCTCCCCCATCAATAACTAATTAAGAAAATCTCTTACAGCAGGATCTTATGGCAGCACTTCTCAATTAGGGTTCTCTCCTTTCAGGTAACTCTAGTTTGTGTGTCAAATTGACATAAGCCTAGAATAAAGTGTGCACTTTCTTTCTTTTATAGTTGAAGTTCTTTTACAGTTGTTAAGCCAGTACTTATCATTTGGTATATATTTGAGTTCCATTTTGGGTTATTATGAGTAATATTGCTAAAAACATTAATGTCTTAACTTTTGGTTTTGGTTTATTCTCATCCATTTGAACCATTTCTAATTTTTTAAGATTTATTTTTATTTTTTTATTAAATTTATTCATTTTTATGTGTGTTTTTTCTGTATGTTTATATGTGTATCTCAAGAGTGCTTGATGTCTGTGGAGGTCAGAAGAGGGCATTGTTCCTCTGGAACTGGAGTTACAGACAGTTATGAATCATCATGTGGGTACTGGAAATTAAACCCAGGCTTTCTGCAAGAGCAGTAAGTGCTCTTAAACACTTAGGTATTTCTCCAGACCCCCATTTATAAGGTTTTAATTTCAAATATTATATATTTAAGTTTTGAGATTTCTAATAAGGTTTTACCCATTACTTTTGGTGTAATTTATTACAGTGGGATCTTGTTTCATGGCTTCTTTTTCTTTGTTGAAGGTGTAGATATTTATTTTAAAATGTCTCATTATTAACTTCTCAAGTACAAGTGTTGTTGTTTGCTGGGTTATGCTTTTGATGGGATCAAGGTTTGTTGTTTGGTAATTTAGAGTTAATTACCTATGATCTGTTTAGCTTAAATATATCCCATGTTGACAACTGGTAGGTCAGAGGTTCTCAGGGTTGCTGAGCCCTAGCTTTGCATGCTTGAATGGTATATGTCTTGGATCGTACTTTACCTGGGTAGTGAGGTAGATGTAATGTTCCCACACGGTAGTAAATTATATAATTCTGAGTCCTATGGCTGCTTGCATAATGCAACTAAGGCCTTTGCTACACAGCAGTGATGTGGCTACCAGCTTTCCTTTGCTCTAGCCATCCTCAAGTGAGCAGGGAGTGTTTATTCATGCCCTGGTATAGGTTCAGGAGTTCAGAGGGCAACTTTTAGGAGTCCATGCTCATTTTCCACCATGTGGGACTGGGGATTGAACTCAGTTGTCAGGTTTAGCAGCAAATAGGCCTGTTTCTTTTTGTTTTCCATTCTGGACTAATACATTCCTTTTCCTTTTACCCCACCATGAGTGTGTCTTTATTAAGTTTAAAAACAATTATTCTATAGTGTATGTTTGAACATGAGATTTTAACATAGATTCAATTTATCTTGAAATAATGTTTCTGATCCTTTCACCCTTATATATTTAACTCTAGCCGTTGTGTCTAAATCTTGTTTGCTTGCTCATTTCTTTTTTGGTGTGTAGAATGAGATGGTTTGAGTAAACTTTACATCTTTTTGTTTGTTTGTTTGTTTTTTGAGACAGGGTTTTCTCTGTGAAGCCTTGGCTATCTTAGAACTCCCTCTGTAGACCAGGCTGGCCTTGAACTCATAGAGATCTGTCTGCCTCTGCCTCCTAAGTGCTGGGACTATAGGTATGCACCATCACCACCACTGCCTGATTTGGAATAGACTATTTTTAAAGTAGAGAATTAATTTTTTACCACAATTTACTTTAAATGGTCATTAAGATTATTCTAAAGAATTAAGAGACATTCACAACCCCTTTTTTTCATGCAGTGATGTTCTCTTCATTTTTGTACTGTCATTAATTTAGACAGCTGTCCCTTATTTCACAGAAAAGTAACTGAATCAGAAAAGGGAGGTTTCCCTAAGTAAGGCAGTCAGTCAGTGGTAAACTAAAGACAGACACAGAGTATCCGGGTTCAGTGGCAAGGTCAGTGAGCCTCAGTGCAGCGTGACCTCACTGCCATTTTATTTGGGGCTCTGTGGGCCGAATTGCATTTGAAGAACACAATGATGAGAAAATGTTACTCGTTAAGATGGATATATAGATTTTTATCTTGAGAAAACCCATACTTTTTTTAATCGTTAAAGCACTATTATTTCAAGGTGTGTTTATTGCTATTAGGTTCTTAAAGTTGAATTAACTTGTTATAGTGGCTTTATTCTTTACTGTCTCTGCAGGGGTTGTTTTATAAAATGCAAAGGTTTTTTGTTGTTGTTGTTGTTTTGTAATTTGGGTACAAAAATTAGAGAAGACAGATGGAGCATACTTTGATGTTTTCTTTCTTGTGGATAATCTGTGCCCCTCCCAGATGCTTTGTGGAAAGCTAGCTCTGAGTCAGCACATACAAAACACCAAGCAGTTCATTCTTAAATTAAAATTGGTGAGAATTTGAACTTATTAAGGGCTGCAATATTTTATTTTTTAATTAATTATAATTTATTCATTTTGTCTCCCAGCTATAGCCCCCTCTCTTGTCCCCTTTCAATCCCACTCTTCCTCCCTCTTCTCCTCCCATGTCCCTCCCCAAGTCCACTGATAGGGGAGGTCCTCCTCCCCTTTCGTCTGTCCCTAGCCTATCAGGTCTCAGGAGGATTGGCTGCATTGTCTTCCTCTGTGGCCTGGTAAGGCTCCTTCCCCCTCAGGAGGTGGTGGTCAAAGAGCCAGCCACTGAGTTCATGTCAGAGATAGCCCCTGTTCCCCTTACTAGGGAACCCACTTGGACACTGAGCTGCCATGGGTACATCTGTGTAAGGGTTCACTCAGGAAGTTAAAAGGGCTACAATATTTTAAAAAGCATATGCCTGAATAGTTGTTTTTGAACTTGTTAGTTGTCAGCTCTAAATTATTTCCCTTAATGGACTTGTGTTTATTAAGTAATGAACCAATTTGTTGAAAAATGCAGGATTATCAGCTAGAATGTCTGGCACAGGACATGACTGGAAATTGAAATTTCAGATTGGTTTAACAAATCTAAAGAATTAAAAACATGAGATTAGGTATCTTTCCTCCAGAAAGTAATTCTAAATATTAAAACAATTTGCTGACGTGTAACCCGTTTCTTTATTTTCTGTTTTGCAGGTAATCTTTCATCAGGTAAAGGCTTTCTTCTTGGCTCCTGTCACTGTTCTGATTTGTTGACATTTCTTCTCATATAGAAACACAGTTTGTGCTGCCCGGGTTCTCTCCAAGGCTGACTCTGGCTTCAGAGGAGGGGAACCATTCTCAAGACACATCAGACGTAGCACCCTGCCAGATATTTTTTGAGGCAAGTATGTGGTTCTCTGGTCATTTGACTCCTGTTTTTACAGACAATTACAGGAAAGCAAGCCTGTTTCCATCATAGTTTGAATATAAGTAAAATAAAGAAGCTGTGCAGACATTAGATGACCCAGGAGCTCCCAAAGTGCTAGTGTCTGTGTTCTACCGAGAGGCTGATATTTAGTTGACTTTCGGGCTGCATTAGTCTAGGCTTCCATACAAAATAGGTTGGACTAGGTGGTGTAAGCAGCAAAGGTTTATTTTCCCACAGTTCTAGAGGCTCGAAGTCCAAGATCAAGCTGCCATCTGGATCAGGAGTGATGGCTGCATCTGTAATACCTGTACTTTGGAGGCTAAGGCACCAAGATCAACTGGAGTTGGTGGTGGACCTTCCAGTAGAATAAAAATTGATTCTGGATTAGTGAGATGATTCATGATAAAGGCAATTTTCTACCACACCTGATGACCAGAGTTTGATCCCTGAGTTCTGCAATGTGGAAAGTGAGAGCCAACTATATAAAATTATCCTCTGACCTCCACACATGCGGTATTATGTGTGCACACATGCGTAATACAATAAATAAATGTAGTAATAAATTATTTTCAACACAGATCTCATTTGAACAAATTTTTATTCAGTTGGTTTATAGATATCTTTATACTCCAGATTTATGAGAATAATTGCCTTTTATGTTATCTTTAATGATTTTTCTGGTCCCCTATTATTCCTTAGTTGAAAGTAATAGGAATCTAAAGAATTAGAATGATTTTAACATTCTTTCTAGGCCAGATCTGGTGGCACACACTTGCAACCCCAGCACTTGGAAGGTGGAGACAGTTGGAGATCAGTTCAGATGAATCCTCAGCAACAAAGCAAGTTGTAGCTGGATTGAGCTATATAAGAACTAGTCTCAAAACAAACAAAAACCAAAGTCTTCCAGGAAGTGCTGGGAAGTATCTCTCCATGTTTGAATAACTGCCTATTCCTTTGGAAGGAACAGGCACAGGATCAGGCCAGCTGGTGCCCTGGCTGTGCCTTATCTTCTTTAGGAAATGAAAGGTAAACAATCTGGAGCAATTAATGGTTAGTCAGCTCTGAAACTGCTGATGTCAAGAAGCAATAAAAAGGTGATTCCAGTGAACCAAGGAAAGCAATGCTAAGAAATGAGAGCATGTGATTCAGCCAGTTGGAGCAAGAAATAACTCACATAACTAACATTCACAAATATTTAAGCCTCTGACACCTCTGTGAAATGGATAGAATAAGGATTGTCACTCCACTTTACCGATAACAAAATTGAGATTCACAGAATTGGGCTGACTTCCCTCGTGTCATATGAAAGTAGAAGAATTAGAGCCTAATCTGTCTGATTCATATAGGTCAATGGTAGTTCAATATTTATTCATTTAGAAACCAGTGTCTGTTCAAATTAGTCACGCTGAGCTAGGTCTCATGGGTACACATTCTTAGGATATGTTGTTTGATCCTAAGGAACTTGGAATATAAAAGAAAGATGCACATGTCAACAAGCATTACAAAACAGCATGATTCATGCCACAATGAGGTAAGCATTGCGTGCTGTCCTAGCACAGAGGAAGGACACCTAGCCCAACCAAAGGGCCCAGGTCCAGAGGCCTTGATGATACTGAAAAATAGATTTTAATTTAGATCAGATACACTCTAGAATAAGAAGTTATGACACTTAAAAGAATTAGATAACAAAGCTTCTCACCTTTTTTTCTATTGCAAAACTCTTTTCCTAAGAAAAACATAAGTATGATTAAATCAAATATTTAGAGTACATATTTAATATATAGAGTACATATAATTGGGTTTATCAAGGAAGCCACTGATAATACATTGGTGTGTATCTTTTCCAGTTAGAGGCATTTTAGTTTAAAGCCGTAGTTCTCAACTTGTGGGTCATGACCCCTGGGGATGTCAGGCGACCCTTTCACATGGGTTATATGTCAGATATCCTGCATATCAGATATTTACATTATTATTCATAAAGTAGCAAAATTACAGTTATGAAGTAACAATGAAAATAATTTTGTGGTTGGGGGTCACCACAACATGAGGAACTGTATTAAAGGGTTGTAGCATTAGGAAAGTTTGAGAAACACTGGTTTAAAGTTTCCAGAATCAGTTCTAAGATGTAACTGTGGAAATAGCTAAAAATGAGGGGAATCAATGTTATGGTGATTGAAGAGGACAGGAGTTAAGACTAAATTGTTGCTTAACATGATCATTTTGACAGGCAAAACATTTTTGCTATCCTGGGAGTTGAACCCAGGGCCTCAAGCATGCTGGATGAGCAGTCTATCACTGAACTACCCTCCTAGCTGCTTGTCATGTACTTAGACTTGAAGTACAGAGGATCTCTGAGCTTTGTGGCCAGGAGTAAGCCTGCTGGAGATGAGAGGTAAAAGAATCGTGTAGGGGGCTGGAGAGATGGCTCAGTGGTTAAGAGCACAGTCTGCTCTTCCAAAGGATCCGGGTTCAATTCCCAGCAACCACATGGCAGCTTACAACTGTCTGTAACCTCAATTCCAAGGGACCTGACACCTCCACACTAATGCACATAAAATAAAATTAAATAAATTTTAAAAAAAGAATCGTGTAGCCAGGTAGCATTAGCCTTAAAGGAGCAAGGACTTCCTTAAAGCGTCATTTCCAATGCTTTTTTCTCTAATATCATATAGCTACTTTAAAGATATTTAAATGAAGAGAGTACTAAATTTCATTGTAGGATTGTGTCGTCTGTGTGTGTGTAGGGTCAAGTAGCAAGATTTATAGCAAACACTAGTTGAGACAGTCATGAAAGGACTATACTAAATGATCTATTTACCTTGGTCATATGAAGAAAATTAATCTCTGGGAAATGCCTCATGTAAAAGATATAGTGACTTTGGTGTTTACATGATTCACTACATTAAGCTGGGTAACACACCCTTCCAAAGCAGTATGATTTCATAAACGTTAAGAAATTTGTCTAGATTTAAGCTGGATGTGATATCCCGTGTCCTTAATCCTAGTACTTGGGAGGCAAAGGCAGGAAGATCTCTATGAGTTCAAGATCAGCCTCATCTACATAGTGAGTTCTGGGACAGCCAGGACTATGAAGAGAGAACCAGTCTCAAAAAAACAAACAAGAGCAAAAAAAAAAAAAAAAAAAAGAACTTTATCCAGTTTCATTCTTATTTTTGTAATAGTACTACTGAATGATCAGATGGATGGAGATGTACATACAAATATACAATGGGAAAAAGAAAGCATCTTCAAATGGTGCTGGTCAGACTGGATATCTGCATAGACAAGAAGGCAAACACATCCATATCTATCACCCTATATAAAACTCAAGTGCAAGTGGATCAAAGACCTCAACGTAAAATTCAGATATACTGAACCTAATAGAAGAGAAAGTGGGGAATAGCCTTGAATTCATTGGCACAGAAGACAGCTTCCTGAGTAAAACACCAAGAGTGCAAGCGCTAAGAGCAACAATTAGTAATGGGACCTCAGGAAACTGAAAAGCTTCCGTAGGGCAAAGGACATCAATAGGACAACAGCAGCTTACGTAATCGGAAAAGATTTTCACCAAGTTCACATCTGACAGAGGGTAAATATCCAAAGTATATACAGAACTCAAGAAACTAGACAACAACAAACCAAATAATCCAGTTTTAAAACAGGGTACAGATCTAAGAATTCTCAACAGAGGAATTTCAAGTGGTTGAGAAATATTTAAAGAAATCTTCAATGTCCTTAGCTATCAGGCAAATGCAAAACTACTTTGAGGTTCCATGTTACACCTTTCAGAATGGCTAAGATCAAAAACACAAGTAACAGCTCATGCTGGTGAGGGTGTGTAGCAAGGGGAACACATAACCATAACATCTATGCAGAGGACGTAGGTCAGACCCGTAGAGACTTCCTGACTGAGTCTCTCTGTGAGCTCCTACGAGCCCAGGTTAGTTGACTCTCTGGGCCATTTTCTTGTGGTGTCGTGATACCTCTGGCTCCTACAGTCCTTCCTCTCTCTCGTCTGTGGGATTCCCTGAGCTCCACCTAATTTTGGATGTGGGTCTCTGCATTTGCTCCCATCAGTTGCTGGATGAAACCTCTCTGATAATAATCTTGCAGTGAACATTTGTAAGTGAAGCTGTTTGGACAAAAGAATATACTGTATGACACACTGCAATTTCCATGGCAATATTTTTTTTTCTTTTGGGGGAGGTTACAAGGGTGGAGGGCAGATATGAAAGGACTTGGAAATGAGTGGGATTGTGATGCATGATGTGGAATTCACAAAGAATCAATTAAAAAATGTGAAAAAGTATATGAACTTTTATAAGGGAGATTAGGGAAGGAAAAAGGAATGGGAGAGGGAATGGGCTCAAAGCGGGTTAAGAGATGGTAATGGGGATGACTATGATTAAAACACACCATGTATTTGTATAATGTCAGAGTGAAACCCATCATTATGCATAATTAATACATGCCAATAAACTTTAAAAATTTTAGTATATAATTAGGTATATCTTTTTTTTTAAGTGTCTCGTATAGCACAAACTGGCCTAAATTTTTAGGATCTTGATCTACTGATCCTCTTGCCCCCATCTTCCCAGCGCTGGGATTACAGAAGTGTGCCACCATTTCAGCTAAACAATGCTTTCTGTTCCCTGGGGCTGGAAGTATCTGTTTTTCATTATAGCCCTAAGTAAGGCCACTGCTTCTGCAGATACGCCAGCCTGGGGTACTGAATTTCTGGCGCACACATGTGAAAGGCTTTACTGTGTGCCCCGTCTCTGCCAGGTGAGGCCAGCAGGCACACGTCTTGTCTAACTTGGTTTCATTCAAATCCTCAATGGCCATTTGAATATAAGGAATGATATTTTTCATTTTCTCAAGCTACTTCTCATAGTCCTACATCATAACCTTCAGTTCACACATGAATTTAGCATAGCTCTACACAGCTTCCTTTCCTTCAGTGTCCATCAGGGCAGTATATTTATCCCCAGGCACAGGAATCTTCAGGGCATTAAACTTCTCTTCAAAGTCATCCACCAAGCTGTCCTTGGCCACATTGGCTTCGTAGTAAGCCCAACCAATCACCTGTGGTTTCTCAGAGTAGCCGTCCTGCAGTGGGGGGGATTCCAGGTTTTCAGGGGGTTTGCAGTGGTCTCTTTTGGTTGCAGGGTCTCTTTTGGGTTTCCCCCAAAGCTAGCTAGTGTAGAGAGGCAATTTACTATTCTCTGCTGACCTAATATAACTTGCTTGGTGCTTCTAGGCTGATCTAGGTGCAGTACCTGTTTTGTGTTTCTTTAGAATCTCATATCTAAATTATAAAACATTTTACATTGTGATATGAATTAATTATTTCTCCACTGACCTATGAACCATTCTAATTTGTAGGTTGTTTTATTTCTGTAGATTCATATATGCAAATAAGTTATATTAGTGTTTTGTGAGTGAATAAATAAATGTAATATTGAGTAGTCACATGTAAACATTGCTTGTCAGTTTTCATTAAATAATGGCATATATATTGCTCTGCCCACATAACTAGCTACATTCACAGAGGATGGACATTCTTAGAGAGACAATACCACATGGTAGAGTATGGGCTTTGGAGGGAGTCAAATACAGGTTTGGATACCAATGATACCATTTATCTATCTATTAATGTAGAGTTTCATGATCTTTATAAAATGGGAGTATTCCTGCTTCCTCATAAACTCTTGGCCTGTAGCATGTGCTGAAATAAATAGTATCTACCATCATTAATTATAATCTCTCAGATCTGTTTGGTGAACTTTCTTCACTTACTTAGTTTCTTTACTGTTAGATGCAATCAGCCTGCTTTGTGATACACCCTGTAATTACCAAGATTACAGAGATTTAAGACGGTTTTAAGAACTAGTTTTTGAAGTGTCAAGCACAAAAAGTTATTTTAAAATATCATTGCTTGTGTACTATTTAAACAATTCTGTATTAATCATTTTTAAATGAAGGATGTGACTATGATATGTATACTGCAGAACTGCAGTTTCTGTTTTACCTCTGCCTATAAGTATGAAAAATCCTAGACTTGTTAGTAGTTTTTAATAATCCCTTATCCATTTTTCTAGTAATTTGGTCAACTACTTTTCTTTATTTTTTTCAAGAAGGTTTCTTTGTGTAGCCTTGGCTGTCCAGAAACTAGCTCTGTAGATTGGCCTTAAACTCACAGAGATCCACTTGGCTCTGCCTCCTGAGCACTGGACTAAAGGTGTGCCCCACCACTGGCCTTTCTAATAAAATATCTAATAATCCCCACCTTCTGCATGGTCCATAGTCTCTTTTTCATTGGTTTTATTAAAGTACCATAAAGGTTTATCACTCTTTATCAGATCTCCACACATTTCTTGTTACATTAGAAAATCCTGTGGTTTGAGAACACATTGCTCTCCAAGAATATACTGAGGTTACATGATTCTGTCTTTTCTGAGCTGCCAATAAGAACTCCCTCTTCTATTGATCTTTGCATTTTCTAGTGTAATTTCATACTGCATGTTCATTTCTCTGAACTTATTTTCTAAAAGACAGTTTCTACTTTCTAACATGTTGAATCTAACATGTTGGAGATCATTAAGCACTTAAAGATTTGGATCCAAACTTATCTAACATTGAGTAAGTTGTTCAACCTCCTTGAATTTTGTTTTTCATTTATAAAATGGGGACTCTATGATCCTGCTAAGATTTTGGTGAAAAACAGTGAGTGTTTTGAAGATTACTTATAGGAATGTGAGTGAGGAGTTACTTACAGGAACAAAAAGGACTCAAAACTGCTGCATCACCAAAGCCCACTCCAGCATGGGAGACAGCTCAAAAAGCTGGGAACCTGGAGCTCACTGCACAGCCCTTGGGCAGCTCATAGGGTTGGAAAGTATCCTTTCCAGGCACCTCAGTTGTCCTAACCCTCTCCTGGGCAGCTCGACTAGTTTCTGCTTTATTCACATTGCCTGTCTTGTCTGAGTGTGACTTTCAACAGTTTCTACCATTTATGGAATGTTTCCATTTCAGAGGGAACTGCCACACAGCACTCCACCCTTAAGTACAATCAGAGAGTTGGTTGTATTACATATAATTTATATACATATAAAGATACAGTCAGACCTTTTCCAGAGGACAAATGGGACAAGGCAACATCCTGAAGAATTAGCGCATAACAAATAGTTGGGTTACAAAGATAATCTTGATGAATCACTCTGAAAATCTTTTGTCATCTGCTCCTAGCAACCCCAAAGTTCACTAATAAGAAGATAATAAAGTCAGACATAAGCAAGGTCTAATACAGCATAGAAAGGTTCCACTCATTTGTGCCAATAGCTTCCTCCACAGATGGAGGCTGGGTAGAGTAGCATGGATAGGAGGCAGTAACTATTAGCAATCTGTAATCCCGTTATTCTCTCTGAGCCATTACATTTCCATATCCTAAAGCTCTTCCACAGAGCGTCCCTTTATTTTCCCACCCTTGCTAAACTCAGTGGATCTGACTCAGGCTTCTCAGCTCTAATCAAGTCCAAGGAGAAACATGGCTCTGTTCACCTCTGTTACACTGGCTCTCTAAATCCAAGAGTTGGTCCTTGGTTGGCACTGTAGCATAGATATTGCCATTCACTACACCCTGGCTGCGCAAACCATCTCTACTGCCTAAGAACCCTTTGCTTTAGGGAAAGGTAACCTATGAACCAGAGGCCGGGTGGTGGGGGGTAGTATAATTACCTACCCTTAGGATGGGCTTGATTGTCTTCACCTGTTTAGTTCCAACATGGATACCTTTGGCTACCTATAGCAAAGACTATACGTTCGTTCTTTCCCTACTCATATTTGGTTCTGTCATGTCCATGGTTGGGCATCAATTATGTTATATGTCAGATTTTTCCTGGAAAGATGCAACACAAAAATATATACACACACACCTACACCTTACCCACCCCAGACAAGTCAGACCTAAGTCAGAATACCATGAAAGTCCAACTTTGGTGAACTGTTGTGACATAATATTTATTATTGACTTATTTTTTAGTTATGCAGTGGTTATTCCTTTTTTTTCTCTTTTTTTAAAATTAATTTATTTATTTTTATATCAATCACAGGTTAGGTACTTTGCATCCCAGGCATAGCCTCCTCCCTCATTCCCTTCCACCCTCCCACTCCCTCCCTCATCTCCCTCCTCCCGCCCCTTCCAAGTCCACCAACAG
>CM053762.1:22356006-22392812 GCA_028658305.1 Pachyuromys duprasi
ACTTAGGATGATCGTTTCCAGGTCCCACCATTTGCCTGTGAATTTCATGATTTCCTCCTTTTTTATTGCAGAGTAGTATTCCATTGTGTAAAAGTACCACAATTTCTGTATCCATTCCTCAACTGAGGGACATCTGGCCAACCCTGTCTTTTTAAAAGTGAATCTAAACATAGAGCACTCAGATAATAACACTCCTTTCTCCCTTGCTTCAGAAATGTTAGCTGTTAGATCTTTACCCATTCCAAGAGCAAAGACACAACAAAAATGATCTTGAAAAAAAAAATGAGGTTTCCTCAACAAAAAATTGGAAGAAAAACTGAAGGAAATTACCTCAAAATTGAAAATAGGGGAGGAAAGAAAGTTCCACAGATACACTATCTAAATAATAGAAACTACCTTAGGGGAACTGCAAGTAAAATTTACCACACCCGAGGGGCATGGGTTACATGAAAAAGACTGAGCACTGGGCACAATGGAGGGAAACTGACCTTGAGAAAGGCACAGTACCATGAATTTTCAGAACAATGAAGATAAGAGACAGCTGCTTCTCACAGTCTATTCTCTTCCTAAGCACAATTAGACTGCATCCTATAGGCTCCTTTGCAAATGCAGAGCAATTATGACAATGAGACTAAGCTCAGGCCAGAAGAATGGGAGCATGTAATTTCCAAACCTATTCTTAAAAATATTTGAATTATAAACCTTCTACTCTTTCTCCATCCTTAGATGAATGGGTAGATAGATGGCCTTAAGGAACATGAAGACATAAGACTAAAATATCTTGGATTCTACATCAAAACAAAATACATCCCTGTGCATATACATTCACCTGTTGGTAAAATAAAGGAAAAACAAATATTTCATGTGTTAAGTCACTGAAATTTCAAATTTATTATATCTAATAAAACAAAGATAAAGAAAATATATAAGCTTACAGGAAGAAAAAAGAAAAGTAGATCATAAACAGGATAATCATAAAGACTTCAGAATTTTCAATAGCAACAGCCGAGTTACTAAACAACATTGCAATGTCATAAAAATTCTGAAGAGAAATGAATTCTGACTTAGAATCCTATTCTCTGCCAAACTATCAATCAGGTATGGAGTGAAGACATTTTCAGAAATAAAAGATTGCAAGAAATTTACCTTCCCAACCCTCTTTGTCAGGAAGCTGCTACAGCCTAAGAGCAATCAAAATCACGAGTGAGCAAAGAAATAAGGAAATTGGGACTCAGAAAGCAAAATCTAACACAAAAGGAAAAAAAAAAAAGAAAAACCACACTCTGATTAATGATGGAGAGAAGGCCCAAAAATAAATAGCTATAGACCAGATACAAAAAGTACCAAAATTAGAACAGATTGGAGGCCAAATGGTGGCTTACATCTATAATCCTACCACTCAGAAGGCTAAGGCTGCTATGAGTTCAAGTCCAGCCTGGGCTACACAGTGAAACTCTGTCTCAGAGATGAGGATTTGGGCTGTAGCTCAGGTAGTAGAGTGCATGCTTAGTATGAACTAACAGGGATTCCCAGCAGTACGTACACCAGCTGTGGTAGTGTACATCTGTGAGTCTACTATGCTGGAAGTAGAGGAAGGAGGAGCCCAAGTTTAGGGTTATCCTTGGCTACATGTTGAAACTGAGGTCAACCTGAGCCAGACAAGATCCTTTCTTTAAAAGCCGGTAATAACAATGCTTTATTTATTTATTTTTAATTAAGGGGCCAGAAAGATGGCTCCGCAGCTAATAGTGCTTAGTGCTCTTATTAAAAAACAAAAACAAAAAATATAGAGTTCAGTTCCTAGAACCCACTGGGCAGTTCACAACTTCTATAATTCGAGCTCTGGAGAAATCTAACACCTCTAGCCTCCTTGGGCACTGGCATTCACATGCACATACCTACACACAGAAACACATGTAAAATTAAAAATTAACTTTTTTCATGAAAATATATTACAATACAAATACGTTTAGAACAAGTAGTTTTAAAAAAGGTTAATATAGCTAAATGTATGAGACTTGAGGAGGGGAAAAAGTCAGGGGGCTGGGCCATAGCCCTTTTGGTGCATGTGAGTGTGTGCACAAGAAATTGTGTGCTTACATTTGTATGGAGGCTACAGGTTGATATTGCACTTCTTCCTTAACTATTTCTTTACCTTATTTTTCCTTTCTTTTCATGTGTATGTGGTATTTGAGTGTGTGTATATGTGTGCATGCCTGTGTAGGGCCAAGATTGATGGTAGGAATCTTCCTCAATTGCTCTTCCATTTTATTCTATGAGGTGGGGTCTCTCGCACCCAAAGCTCACTCGTATGGCTAGTCTCACTAACCAGTTTGCTCCTAGCATCCCTAGTCTTTGCTTTCTAAGGCTCAAATTACAAGCAGTTCACCGTATCCATCCAGCATGTATATACATTCTGGATATTTGCACTATCATCCTAGGCTGACCTGGAACTCATTATATATGCCAGGCTGATCCCAAGTTCAAAGCAATCCTCCAGATTCAGTCTCCCAAATGTTGTCACCCACCATGCCTGGCCTGAACTATCCCATTATTAAAATTATGTACTTATGTAACTAATAAAACCTAAAACAGAGGAAGTTTGTGGGTTTCTAAAAACTAATGAAGTATATCTCAACATAACACAAAACACTGCTCACTTTTACTAAAAAGCACATGAGACTCTAATATACTAATTCTGTTTCTTTTAATTCTTTTTCATGACAGGGTCTCTCTGTCTGGCTATCCTGGAACTCGCTCTATAGACCAGGCTGACCTGGAACTTAAAGAGGAGCATCTACCTACTGGGATAACAGGTATGTGCCACCATTTATTTCTTTAAAAGGTCAACAACTGCACACATACACAGAAAAATCTAGTGTACTGGGTGTTAATAATTATTTCAAGGAGTCAGATAACTAGGAAGTCTCACTCTCCATAATGTTTCTATAATGACATTATGTCAAGTGTATATCACCTTTTTTCTTGATAGATTATAACTATAACTACATAAAGATCAGAGAAAACAAAAGAAATGCCATCTATACCAGACATGCTGAAGAAGACCATTATGCTGAAGATCCTGTGACATTGGGTCCTTTTTGTTTGTTCCTGGTTTGGTTTGGGTTTTGTTCTTTTTTTGTTTTTGTTTTGTTTTTCGAGTCAGGGTTTCTCTGCATAGCCTTGGCTATCCTAGAACTCTCTATGTAGACCAGGCTGGCCTCAAACTCACAGAGATTCACCTGCCTCTGCCTCCCAAGTGCTGGGATTAAAGGTGTGTGTCACTACTGCTGGGCTAGAATGTGGGTTTCTTGATAAGAGTATACACCATTTATCTTTTCTTTTCTCTTCCCTTTTCTTTCCTTTATTTTTGCCTCTTTTGCAATTGCCAAAGTCCAAACATGAAGAGAAGGTAAAACTCAATATAATTTTGTTGTGAAAAAAATAATTTAAAAACTAAAAACAAAAGTAAAATTGTTTTTGAGCAATTTTAATTTAAGAAAACTATATTCTCACAATAAGAGTAATTCTATTTATCTTCCCTATATCACACATTTACAAATCCATTACCAAATACTTATTAAAAATCATTTGGCTTTATAACTACACTAGAAAAGACTATGACAAATGGAAATTTTTATACAAACTATGGCATGCATCACAACAAAATAAAAATAGATAATCAATGATTTTCTTCCTCTACTTACTAGTTGTTATACAATGAAGAGAATTTGGCAGGTGCTTAGAATTTAATGCTTCTATGGAAATCACTAGCTGCCCTTCCAGTAAAGCTCCCTTTGATACTCCTGCTTCACACTTCCAGTAAATTATTAAATATTTCAAAATCTGAAAAAGAGCACAGTTAAAATAAATATAATCTTTAAAATCACGGTCCTAATAAATTTGCATGACACAGTTAAAACTCTATTATAAAATACCTTATTCCTAGCGGGGCACAGTGGCGCATGCCTGTAATCAGAGTACTCAGGAAGGCAGAGGCAGGTGGATTGCTCTGAGTTCGAGGCCAGCCTGGTCTACAAAGCAAGTCCAGGACAGCCAGGGCTGTTACACAAAGAAACCCTATCTCGAAAAAACAAAAGCAAACAAACAATCTTATTCCTGTTTATAAAATGTCAGATTTACCTTTGTTCAGAGCACACCATTATATCTAAATACAAAATATACATGAGTAGGCAGTATAATTCAATATAATGTACACTAAGTTTCTGGGTAAGTTCATCTGGAAATGAAAAATAAAGAAAAATTAGACAGCAGTGTTTTTATTTTCTCCCCCAAATAAAAACCAACTATGAAAAGAAGTGGCACCTAGCTATGAATCATCTTTGCCATTCATTAAAACATTTCTTGAAGGTCAGAGTGAGAGATATGTTCTTTAGCTATGTTATTTGAGAATGCTGGAGAGGGGCTGCAGAAATCGCTTGCAGGTTAAGCGCACTTGCTGTTCTTGCAGAAGACCAGAGTTCAGTTCCCAGCACCCACAAAGCACCTCATAACGTTGTTTGCTTTGTAGACCAGACTGGTCTCAAACTCAGAGACCCACCTGCCTCTGCCTCCTTTGTGCTGGGGTTAAAGGCCTGTGCCACAACACCTCGACTAAAAGACTTTTTATGTGTATGAGTGTTTTGCTTGTATATGCATACATGAACCACATGCTCCCTGCCCTGGAGGTCAGAAGGCAGCACTGACACCAGGGTGCTGGGAATCAAACTCCTGGCATTCGCAAGGGCAACAGTGTTCTAAAATGTCTCAGCCAACATTTTTTTTTTAAGGCAGAGAGTTCTGAGTAAGCAAATTTGGGGACTAAGATCCTGATTTGTACCAGAGTTTATGAGGACGGGTTCCAGGCAATTCTACAGCCTACCATCTTCCTTCACGTTATCTTTTGATTTCCTGTGCTCTCTCTGTTCAGATTTTCCCAGTGCCTTTTATGTGCAACGATAGCCGTTGAGAAAAGAAAACTGGCTGGTGAGTCAGAACCCTGGGTTCCATTCCAGGTTCTGTCATCTTGTAAAATTTAATTCCCCAACTTCCTTTGACGATGACAAAGAAGACACCCAGGACCAGGAATAGTCTAAGTTATCTCAGAGCCTGTGATTCTATATTCACCTGTGCAGATTTTTGTTTTGTTTTGGGGTTTTCCAGACAGGGTTTCTCCTGTGTTGCCTTGGCTGTCCTGGACTCACTTTGTAGACCAAGCTGGCCTCAAATTCACAGAGATCCGCCTGCCTCTGCCTGCCAGAGTGCTGGGGATTACAGGAGTGTGCTGCAGTGCCCGGTTCTGCGCAGTGTTCTTTAGAAGGCTTGGAGCTAAGTGTCCCATTAGGTAATGCTTGCCAAGTTTAGCGATGAACACATGTTGTTAGCTGGCACCAGGTGTTCATTCAGTGCTATCTTCCGGAACTGAACAGCTCTCTGTCCACAGGTATGGGGGACCTAGGATGAGCCCTTGGAGTCGACCTTTCATTCAGCCGGCAACTCACGGTGGCTGCCCCAAGGGCGTATCCCACCTTGTCCTCATGTTCCCATTTTGCACGGACTGGAGCCTCCTAACCTACCATCTGACTCCCTGACCCAGCCTTTCGTGGCTGCACATTTCCTTCCAGCCTTTCCAAGTCCCCTCTCAGCACAGGTGGGTAGACAGTGCTGGGAATCAAGCTGGCCGACCTCTGAGCCCCTCTCAGAATCATCTCAGGTTTGGCAAACACCACAGGTCGTGCGCCCTCCCATTCTCAGCTTTAGGTGGTGGTGGTAGCTCACAGCAAGCCCGGAACACACAGGTTCCTCACGAAGGACCCACGAGGGTGGTGGATGGCCCTGACCTCCATACCTGGGGACTCATGCCCTTCCCCAAATCCCCAAAAAAGCGGGATTTAAATTTTTTTTCTAGCCAAAGCTAGACATGGTGGCATGCGCCTGTAATCCCAGCATTGGGGTGGCAGAGGCAGGCGGATCTCTGCGAGTTCGAGGCCAGCTTGGTCTACAAAGCAAGTCCAGGACAGCCAGGGCTACACAGAGAAACCCTGTCTCAAAAAAAAAAAAAAAAAAAAAGAAAAGAATAGAATAGAATAGGAAAAAAAAGAAAAGAAAAAAACAAATTCTAGCCATTCGTGGCATTTTCTCCTCCACCTCAGGAAACGCCAGGTCCCTCCGCCCCAACATTTGAGGTCTCCTCACAAAGGACCCTTCTCAGAAAAGTGTCTTTCTCTCCCTTCCCAGCATCACCTCGCAGACAGCCAAAGCCGTGCCCTCCATTCCGTAAGGAGAGCGGCGGCGGCGGCTCTCAGGACTGCTAAGTTGGTCACCTCCTCTTCAGCCAGCGCTTCGCCCAGGCGTGGGCGCCGCCAGCCAGCCCCGTCCCGCCCGCCCGCGCGCGCCCCGCCCCCGGGCCTCGCGCCTGCGCACTGCGGGGCGGCCCGGGGCGGCCCGCGCGGGTAGGCGGATGGGCGGGGTGGCAGGTGGCGCAGCTGCCAAGGTTGGAGGCGAGCCGAGCCGCGAAGCGGCCGGGCGGTGGCTCCGCCTGAGACTTTCCCACGGTCTCGCCAAGACGTGGCCCTCGGCCCTTTTCAGAGCGCTTCGACCGCCCTCCTCGGCGTGTTCCAGGGCAGGTCCCTGGAAAGCCGCGGCTGCGTAGTGCGGGATTCCCGAGCTGGCTCTAGACCCCGGGCGGCCTTCGGTTCTGCGGGCGCTGCCCGGGACCAGACAGTGCTTCCCACATCTGACAGAGGGAAATATGTGTGGCCAATTACAACTGAATTTTAGGTGAACGCCCTTTTTCTTTTTTCTTTTTTTAAACCTCGTATTATGTATCATGCAATAAGATTTGGACAAAGACTAAGAAAATTATTTTGAAATTCGAAACTGGGAGTCCTGTGTTTATTTGGCAACGTGTCCCCAAGCTTATCCTCAGTCTATTCCAGGAGGAGCCTGGGAGCTTCCCACTCCCCATCAGACCCTTCCTTCTCCACGTTTGACTTCACAGAATGCGTGGCTGTCAAGCACCTCTGAGTGTCCCCAGCTGGAAGGAAGGAAGGGAAATAGTCCTACAGGCTGCAGAACCGGCTTGGTGAGATGGACTTTGGCTCCTAACTACCGGAATCTGACAGATTGTTCCGTAGGCTGCCAAAAGAAGACGCTGGTTTGAGAGATTCTCGCCTGGCAACGAGTTACCCAAGGAGAAGTGTGGAACTGGGTGTTGGCCTCTTTCCTTCAGAGAAAATTCTTCCTTACCAGAAGCCCGGATTGGGCAGAACAGGCCGTGGCGCTGGCAGAGTGCCAGCCCAGTGCACAGCCTTGGTGCTCCTTCGAAGACTATGTCTATCGGAACTGGAAACCATACCCCTTTCCAGTACTCAGAGCTCCCCCATCTCAAGTGTTCACAGCTAGACATACTGGAGAGGTCACTTTCACTTCTGGAACATTCATTTTAATCATCAGAACTGACAAAAACCTGACATTTGGGAAGTCACTGGAGCCTTTCCCTCCTTTTCACATCTCTTTTTAAAAAATATTTCCCCTTGAAAATGTCAGTTCAGCAGAAATGCTCCGCCTTGAACACACCACTGGAGATGAAGGGTGGAGGGACACAGCAAAGTGCTCGAGCTGAGTTGGTCTTGGCTTCCAGCCCTCCTTGCAATGAGCCTCAGGGGATAGAGGTACAGGGAACTCCCAACACTCTTCCATAGGTAGGTGTATGCCTAACAAAGGTAGCCTGAGAGAGAATGCCCTCACTAGTGAATCTAGACCAAAGCTGGGGGAGCGTTTGATATAAGGGTCCACCTTCAGGACTTGGTATTTGCCGAGCCCTGACTCTGTGCTACACAGACTCTGCTTCTTTTCAGCTCCTTCTGTGTAACAGGTATTATAAACAGTGAAAATGAGGCTCCAAGGAGAAGGTATATAACACTTAGCTTGTAAATGTCAAACCAGAATCTTTAAACAAAAACATCTCTTAAATCCTTTCTGCGCTTCTCTACAGCTACCCAGCTGTAGATGCAACCCATCTAGCTGCCTGGGTGGGGGTTCTGTAGTGTGAGATTATTGGTGTTGCCACAAAATGCTAACCCCCTTCTACAAGATCCAAGGAACCACGGCAGTGATGCCCTCATCTCCCACAGACCAGGACTTGAGTAAGCCGCCGCTTCCCACGTACCTTGCTCATCAGCGTGTATCTCCAACCTGTTTGGATGTGGTAAGTAATATCACATTATGAAACCATGTCTACAAAGATTCCTTCCTCAGACTGCTGAGGTGACAACTCATCTTCAATAGATTTAAGATGTGTGTGGTCCAAAGAAATTAAATGACTAAGGTAAGGCCACATGGCCAACCAGGTCAGCCGAGAAGCCTTTGCATATAACTGTCAGCCCTGACCTTTGGTACCTTAGCAGTTCTCACTGATTCTGAGACTATGGGGTGCACTGGCTGTGTTGACATTCCTTTGCCTAATCAGAAACTGGATTTATGTTTCATGTCTGCTATTGATATTTCAGTTCTGACACAACCCCCCTGCCTAGACAGTAAAGACCCTGCTCTACGAGTCCCAGATTGACTCTGGAATCTCCAAAAGATAGAAAAAAAAGGAGGCTCGGGTGGAACCGGAACACCATAAGTGGTGCTGCGGACAAACAGTGACAAATGAGGGACTGCTAGGCTGCCTTTCCCTTTCCGGTGTGTTCTCTATACATATCCCAGACACTTCTTAAGTTGTGCTTTTTCTCAAGTTCCTCCAGGTCATTTACATGCCCTGAAGGAAGCTAGCCTTACAAATTGAGATGGAAAATGTCCCTGGAATTCCCTCCCTTGTTAAACTGTTGTGAAGTGGGAGGCTGGAGAGCTGGCTCAGAGGTTAAGGGCACTGGCTGCTCTTCCAGAGGGCCTGAGTTCAATTCCCAGCACCCACATGGCAGCTCACAACTGTAACTCCAGTTCCAGGGAGCTGGACACCCTTACAACACAGACATACATGCAGGCAAGACAGCAATGTGCATAAAGTAAAAATGAATAATTTAAAAACTTGTGAAATAAGGTTCATCTGAGCTCTTTCTCCCCTGGGAAACTTTTACAAGAAGCTGTTTCCCACACAGACAATGAGAAAGAGTTAACCGCTTTTCTCAGGTCCTGAGAGAAGTCTGTCTGTCCCCCACCAGCTCCCATAACCGGGTTTCCTGAAATGGAGCAGGTCCCAGGTGCCTCTCCACTAATCACAGCCTTGCAAATGGGGCCGTGAGCTCAGATTAGCTCATCCCTCACCTTCTCGAGGCCTTCTCCACCTGGAGCACAGAATCTGGGGCAACCTCACCACTGACTTCCCATCAGGGGTCAGGTAGGGATGCTCTCACAGAGGGATAGGTTAGGGACCACCAGAGGCCATAGAGATGCTGACTTCCATACCAGTTCATGGCTATGGCATCTGTTCTAAGACTTGCAGACAAAGGGCAATACCAAGGTTTACATAACTGAAATATTTTCTCCTTCACCCCCATTCCCTATGCTTTTTCTTCCTCCCCTTCTTAAAATGACTGGCTCTGGTACAAAGAGGCTTCCTGTTTTTCCTGGCTGAGTCACCCTTCACACAGTCTGATTTCTCATCTACCAGCAGCAGGTGCCAGGCCAGCCAGGAGATTTCATGCCTTTCCTTTTCATATCAATTATCCTTTGCTGGAAAGAAAAATAATAACCTACAAAATCTATATCACAAAGCCATAATTGGCTTTTGACCTTCTCTGTAAACAGAGCTGGATTTGTCCCGCCAGCTGATACCTGGCAGAAGAGAAGTTGGCTTTGTGGTCGAGAGAATGGAAGGAGCCGAGTTATTTGGTCACACATAAAGACTATTGGTCTGAAGGCCAGACAACCAACTAGATTTGAAAGACAAGTAGGCTAATAGGTATAAAGAATCACCTAGGAGCTTCATTAGGAAGATGTTGGTACCACAGTTCAGTCTTGGGTCAGTCTTTGAGACCAGTATTCCAAAGCACCTCACCAGGAACTCGGGCCCACGCAAGCTTACAGCCAAAAGCTGGAACTATCTAACGGTGACTTTATTTGTCCATGCTGGCTTTAATGGCTGTCTTCTGTTTCCCCAACTTTCTTTTTCACAAGTTGAAAAGAGGCTGCAGGATCAAAAGTCTAAAAGTGTCTGGATGTCTAACCCCTTCCCACTTTACCACTTACTTCAGATGCTATGTTCTAATTTTCCACAATTAAAATAGAAATATCTCCAAGGAACATCGTTAGAATAACATCTATGAAGCAATTTGGGAGTTAGGATCTTTAAATTACAAGAAATTTTAGAGGCCATTTAATCCTGTATTTCCCAGCCAGAGAAGTGATGTTTGTTCCAATTTCTTCCCTCCTCCTGGACAGCCACTCTCTTTCCTCTGTGTTTTCCTGGTATCCAAGGTAGAGAATCAGGCAGTTTGCAGAGCAGGCTTAAGATTAGGAAACATTGGACCTAACTTCACACAATAGTTAAGCTGTCAGTCACTCAAATTGATATCTAGGATTTACTTGACTGTCTTGTTAGGAAATTTGCTACCACACACCATTCCACGTTGAAAAGCAGTGGTTCGGAAGAGTGTTTTTCAGGCATAGGCGCTGCCATATTTCCCTATTTCCCTAGCCCTGTGTCTTCCACTCATTAGTCACAGATCTGTCCTTTGGAACCACAGAGAATCCATCTAATCCCTTCATAAAAGGCCCTGGGGAATACTCGGGCCGGTTATTGTTAACCTGTCATGGCGGTTCAGACCTGGCCCGGATGATTGTATTATAGATGACCTGAGCTTGGCACACATGTTGTATCCCTAAAACGTTGTATAAACCAGTTTTGTGTGAATCAAATCATTTTAGACATACAGGGACATTGACGCTTTAAAAACCCTGTTATCAGTTCTTTCATAAACGGAAGTGGGGGCTGGGCATTGAACCTGGGGCTTTATATATGCTAGGCAAGCAGTCTACCACTGAGCTACATCCTGCTCATTTTACATTTTGGTTTTGAAACAAGCTCTATCTTACTAAGCTGCCCAGGCTGGCCTTGAGTTCACGTTCTCGGCCAGGCAGGCCATGAACTTGTCATCTCACCTCAGCCTCCCAAGCAGCTGGCTTGAGATCTACCAGGTCACACTTGGACAAGCTTAATCTTTATCTAATGCAGAAATGTCCCCTATTCGCCTTTCATACAAATCTAAATTTTCATACACTGTGTTTTCCTTAAGGCCAAATTGCCTACATACAAAATAATTAAAGTAATGCATAGCAAACATGGTTGAGTGCTTATCTGACACCTGGTGCCTTGTACCTGCCATGTATTCTCCATGTATTATTTAATTTCTCACCACAACTTCCTTCTGTAAAATTATCCTAATTATTTATAGATGAGGAAATTCAGGCGTAGGGAAGTTCAGATCTTTTCTAAAGTCAATTAGAAAGTGATAGACCAGACTTCAAATGAGGCCATAGAGTCCAGAGTCTGTTGTCCTGACCGCCTGGAAGCTTCCGCTGTGAGTGACAGAGCAACAGAGTACAGCATCATATGAGTAAACTGGGCCAAGATACTAAAAACTGACCTAAGCAGCCACAGCTTCAAGATACTGAAAACTGACCTAAGCAGCCACAACTTCAAAGGTAGACTTAAAACTGACCCTTCTTGCATATGGACATTGTACGTTTCCCAGAACAATTCACATAGTCCAGTACAGCTTAACTAAGGAGCCCTCAACAACTTCCCTTCATCTATTAGTATTAAGTAGATGCTATTAAAATTTATTTCCGGGCTATAATTGAGAGCAGATACTTTTTTTCCCAGGGGTTAACGGCATGAGCTTTTTAGAAAGAAATGGTTCACTGGTGAAGAAAAAAATTCTGGATAACTTGGTTGATCCCAGCCTGCTCCTAGATGGGTCAAGATCATTCATATGAGCCCAGTTTTTTAATGGCATTTAGGTTTTTGAGTTAAAAATAGTTTGGCAGGGATAGAATATAGTAAGTAAGTGCTGTTTCAAATCCAAACGGGGCAGAGATAGATGGGTGTAATATCTCAGTGCCCTCTAGTCCCAGTTTCCCCATTTAGTCAATACCAGCATGCACTCAGAGCATTGCTTAGAGCAGAACACCACCCTTGGGCTTTCTAAAACACTAAACTTTCCTACATTGTATAACAAAGCCTAAGGTGGGACTCTTCAGCCTCTGTACCCAATGCCAACTGCCCCACCTATCAAAAGAGCACACTGGACTAAAACATTACTTGCAAGTCTCATGTGAAGACTTGTTTTCAAACACATGTCAATCCTTCACAAATCATGCCTGAAGCTGGCGAGCTGGCATCCTGGTCTACACTAGTTACCATTAATTAAGCCCATATGCTGAAGGTGTGCACCAACCTGGGAACTCACCTTTTTGACCTTTCCTTGGGCAGCAAGCAGGCTTGTTTACAAACACAAACCAAAAACTCGGAAAGAATGTGATTTTCTTTATTCCTCAGCCCCCATTTCTATGAACAAGAGAAAAAGAATGAACCTAACCAAATCAAGACAACTCAAACAGTCTTAAGCTTTAAATTCTTGGCATCCTTTTTGGTAAAAGGGGCTGGTTCCCTTTCTTGTGGTTTTCTGCTGGAGGGTTATATATCACTCTAACATCAAGGAAAAAACATCAAGACCACATATCACTTTTCTGTCTTTCTTACTTGATAAGAGTGTGGCTTCCTTCATTTCATCTTAGCCATTGGACCTTCTGAGATCCCTACCAGATGGCTGAAGCACAGTGATGGTTTCTAGCTACCACCGAGCTCTTCTTACTACTGTTGAACTTTCATATGGACCCTGGCCTGGGCTATTCACACACCATCTCTCTGGAGTTCTCGGCCCTTACTCCACACCAACCTGGCTTTTGGTTCCCATCATGCCCCAACACACCCATATATACTTCTAAGGGGATGGGTACCAAGGAACATTTTAGAATTTCCTCCAAATATCAAGGAGCCAAGAAGAGCCAGGCTTAGAGGATAGGATGGAAGGGCAGGGCAGGATCGGAAGTATCACACCACACCTTCTTTGCCTGCACAGGACTACACAGAGAGTACTGCTAATACTCTGAGGCAGCTCTCTGATGCTGGCATCAGGTACTCTGACAGACTGTGTCTTCTTAGAGAGCCAGGAATGAAGTAGACGCCAAGGCCCCTCTGTCCACCACTGCTTGGCTATGCCGAGGGCACCAGGACACTCTTGCACTTGTCCTCAGCCTTTCCAGTGCTCCTCCAGTCCCAGGAACTGTCGCACTTCCTGTGTGAAAATCCACATGTCTTTTTTAATCAACAGATGATGGCATAATCTCTGAACTTTAGGCTTACCGGATCTGTCTGTCTGTTGATATTTAAAGGAAGCTCTGGAAAAAAATTTAAAATCCCTCTAAAGCACCTGGCTCTTACAACTGAAGAGCCAAATGTCTTAAGAATATTATCATGCTGTAGATTTCGTGTGGTTTTGAGACAAACTCGTAGGCTCAAGCAATCCTCCTGTCTCAGCCCCCTGAGTAGCTGGAATCATGGGAATGCCCCACTCTCATGACTCTTGTTATATAAAAGCTAAGAATTTAGCTCAGATACTCAGGCTTCTTGGTACTGAACCTACGCAGAGAGTAGTCCATACAGAAAGCTCTTTCTGCTGCTTAAATGATGGAACGTAGATTGGAGATAAAATAATTGGGGCAGAAACTGGGGATATGGCTTAGTGGTAGAACATCTGCCTAGCATTGAGTCCCTGAGCCTCCTAGCACTGTAACAGAAACAGTGGGCTGATACTATTTAATATGAAAGCATTCAATTAGTTTCATCTAGTTCCAATACAGAATCATCTTCCCTCCCAAGGTCTTCGCTGTCATGCTTAGTTTGTTGCACGGATATCTACACTCCTGTGAAACGAATGTGTGGTCTTCCCTTGTGGAGCTCACAGCTTGAAGACGAGCATGACCATTAGCAATTATGATCCAGCATGGAGTTTTGGATGATGCACCACTGTAATCCCAGAATTGAGGCAGAAACATGAGAATCACAACTCCAAATCCCAACATGGTCTACACACTGAGTTTCAGAGCCTACATACCAAGATCTTGTCTCAAACAAAACAAAAAGTGACATCAAAGTTGAAACCCAAAGGATAAGCAAACAGTGAAAAGATGGGGAATGACCTGGGAGAAACAGCAGGTCCAAATGCTTCCCCCCCTCTCCACTTTTCAGATAGAATCTGTATTCAGACCAGCTATGAACACCCTAGAGTCAAGTTGGCCTTGAGTTGCTTTCTGAACCTCCTGCCTCTGAGCTCTGACATTACAGGCCTGTGCCACAATGTTCAAAATCTCACACACAGCTGGGCATGGTGACACACACCTGTAATCCCAGACCCTGGAAAGGCAGAGGCAGGTGGATCTCTTGAGAGTTTGAGGCCAGCCTGGTCTACAAAGCCAGTCCAGGACAACCAGGGCTACACAAAGAAACCCCTGTCTCAAAAGACAACAATAAAATCTCACACACATTGGGAAAACGTCTAGAGTGCCACATGGTTATGACATAAATTAAGGAGGAATGAGGTAAGGCTGGAGAAGTACATAAGGCTTATAAACTTTGCTACAATGCCCATAAGTATTTCAGCAGGTGAATGTTCTCTGTCAAACTGATGGATTAAAGACCCATTCAAGCTGGCCCAAAAATGAGACATATTACTCTATGTAAAAGCCTAGACAAATACAGGAATTGAAACAAAACAAAACAAACAAGAGTATGGAAACCATAAGCAAAGAGAAGAGTTATTATCAATGCCAAGAAGGACAGGAACTAGCAACTGGAATAAAAATAGAATCACTGACAACCATTTTGTAAGCAGCCTAGAGGAGGAAAGATATCTGGGTTGCACTAAATCAATCACATCAGGGACTGGGGAATTGGCTCAGTGGGTAAAGTGCTTATTGTATAAACATCTTAGCCATTGGACCTTCTGAGATCCCTACCAGATGGCTGAAGCACAGTGATGGTTTCTAGCTACCACCGAGCTAGAGGACCTGAGGACATGAGGACCTGAGTTCGGATCCCCAGCATCTGTGTAAGTGCCAGGCATTGTGGCAAAGTGCCTTTAACCCCAGACTTGGGACATTGGCAGGGACAGGCAAAGTCTCCCAGCTCAACGAAAGCTGTGAACTCCAGACTCAAGATGAGAATTTTCTCAAAAGGTGGAGAGCAATAGAGGAAGACACCCATGGCAACCTCTGGGCACCACACATACAAACACGAGCACATGTAAATGGAAGTGAATTTGATATAGGTATGTTAGAGAGGAAGAGAGCTTATTGAGGATGGATTGAACAAATAGATGGAGGGATGTGCCATTTTCTGATATGCAGGATGAGCAGGTGTGGGTGGGGGAGACTGTATGTGTATGTGCATGCTCGTGAGTCATTAAATGGATCACATCAATGCATCTCTCCCCTTCAATCTCTACACTGATGTCTCTCAAATGGATTTTCTAAATGCAGATACTCTGAACCCGTGTACAGTCGACTAGCCAATATCTCCACTTGACTCAAAGATACCTTAAACCCGCGGTTCCAAAGCCAACCTTTAAACCTGGCATCCCTCCCTCCTCCTATTTGCTCATTACATCTTTCACGAGCCCCTTTCCTCTCCAACATAGCTGAAGTGGAAGTTTCTGGTTTCTTTGAAGACTCCATTTTGTCATGTGATGTTTTGCTGCAAGCTGGGCACGTGGTGTTTTGCTGTAGTAGGTTGGCTTGTGAGAGGGCATGTGATGTTTTGCTGTGAGGTCTCTCGTGTGAGGGGCGTGACTTTGGCCAGCTGAGAACATCTGTGGGTGGACTCTGAGGAGATACATAGAGGCCCACAGTGAGGCATGACTTTTTTGATCGACATCCACTGTGCTGATCTTCATGCTTTGACACTTGACTCTGCAGAGAGAAATGTTTCAGAGAACTTCTCAGGGAATTCCAACTGAGTGTCACGGCTTTCACTGACTTGTCCGGTCTTCTGAATTGTGTTACTACTTGGTGTTGGCCTTTGTACTGGACTGCTGGTATCTTGACGACTGAGTTTAGTAATGCCCTGAAGACCCATCGACCCAAATCAGCAGGAAGTACATAAAGGAGGTCTACAACCCTTTTCCCTACTAATCTCCTATCTAAGATCAGGCAGGGGACAGGTTGGAAGGGGGGCAAATGTATTTAAGAACCCTAAATAAAGCAGTTTGGGTGAAAAATCTAAGCCTACGCATATCTATCTCAAACTCATTTCTATCCATTCCTTTCCAGTTTTTCTGATCTCTGTCTCCACCGCCTGAATTCTAGCTAGTTCTAGTTCACATTCTCTCTCCTCAGCACCAGTGTAACATCCTAACTGGCTTCTCTTCCAAATGGGCACCTTTCCACCACCTCCCCACACACCAGCTAACATTTTGGGGGAAAAAAAAGCCACCCATTTAACTTCCTTGTTTTAACCCTTTCAATATCCTCCAGGACACTGAAGGTATCAAACATATTTTAAATGCTATAGATAGCTCTGTTAAAAGTCCAACTCCATCCCTTCCTATTCCAGTGATCTTGGGTAAGGTGGTCTATCATTGTCTCCATTTTCTTATCTGTGAAATGGGCTCAATGTTTACCTCTCCATGTTCCTGAAAGAGTTAAATGGGGGTGGGGGGGCTTGAGTGATGGCACAGGCTTTACACTGGCTGCTCTTGGAGAGGACGAAGACTTGGTTCCCCGCCCCTACCTGGTAGCTCAGAACCATCTGTAATTCCAGGTCCAGGAGAGCCAACACTGACCTCTGTGGGCACCAGTCACACATGTGGCAGACATACATACGTGCAAGCAGAACACCCATGCATATAAAGTAAAAAAAAAAAAAGTCTTTTTAAAAAATTAGATAAGCTTGTATTCAGGAGGCAGAGGCAGGAGAATCATAGCAAGTTGGGGCAGCTTGGTCTAGATTCCATGGTAATCTAGTGAGTTCCAGGCTAGCCAGGGGACACAGTGGGACTCCAGCAGAAAGAAAAGAAGGGAGGAGGGATAGAAGTATAATGTAAAATGCAAGAACTAGATAGTCTTCCATTAATATTCGTGACTCTTACTATTCCCCATCCTCTGACTTCCCAGGAGCGTCTCCTCTCATCCCTCTTTGACCAGGTTTCTGCTCTCTGCTAAACTCTTACAGCACCTGAAGTTTTCATTCATAGCCATGACTGCACTCTGTGGCTATCATAAGCAATCCTTTTCTTACTGAGATCCAGGAGGTCCTCCAAGCTCCCAGCACAGTACCTAGCACACACTAACTCAGAACATTTTTTAATGAATGCTTGACAGACTTGAAGTGGAGCCGATGGATGCAGATGATTCAATAAGGCTGCGCCTCAGTGTATAATACTAACCAAGCAAGCACAAGGCCGTGGGTTCAATTCCCACAAAAGGAAGAAGGAGGAGGAGAAAATTCAGCTCTAGCTCTAGGTGTGACGGTGCAACAAAGGCCTTCCTCGAATCGTGGCTAACCTAAACAGGAAACTGGAATTCTTTAGCAGCTCAGCACGTTTGGATATCGTTCCATTCACTTTTGCAATTCACAGGAAAAGGAAGCAGAGGTTCTCTTTGTCATTGACTGTACTGATTCATTACAGTGCAAAATAGCAAGTTTCCAAAGCAACCCAGCCGCAGAGCTGAGACAAGTGATCTCAGCATCCCCTTCACTGAGCATGCTTGCTCTCCAAATTGGGAAACAGTAAAGAGGGAGTGTGCTAAAATAATGGCTGCCGTGGACTGGGTGCTTACTACTGGTGGATTGCTGTTCTGGTACTTCACCTGCAATAATTCACTTGATCCTTATATCTTACAGGTGAGGAAACTCAGTGGCAAAGAAGGTTAAATTCATATCTGAGGTCATATAACAAAACTAGGTCTAACTGTTTATTTAGAGACCGAGTCTCACTCTGCAGTCCAGGCTGGTTTTGTAACCTTTAAGCTTCAGCCTCCTGAGTGCTTGGATTACGCATGTGAACCACCACTCACAGCTCCTAACGGGATATTAATCTCAGGGAGTCCATCTCCGAAGCCAGTGCTGCCCTCCCTCACCCCTCTGGCACTAGGGATTGAATTCAAGCCTTGCACATGGCAGGCAAGCGATCTAACCCAGAGCTACCCAGACCCAAAAATCAAACTTTTAATTATTCTGCCATACTCTTTCTCTGAACAGACTCAGGAATTAGAAGCTAAGGAGTCTCTGCCGTAAGCTAATTCTGTTAGTCTGGACCTCGTCTTAGGCGTCTGAATATCATTTTGCTCATCAATAAAATAAGAATGAAAATTAGAATGCTTACAAGGCTTTTTGAAAGATTACACGATGCTGAAAATGGGAAATTAATTACAAAAGCTATTATTTAAGTCAATTCCAGGACCTAATAACACCCTTGCCTCCTAATGGCCACAATCTAACAGGCTATCTCTGAGACCCTCAGTTCCCAGAATCATGAGCAGCAGCAATGAGTGGTTTCTGGCTTGTTTGATGGTCAGGTGATTCCCACCTCACCCCCAGTTTTAGTGTCCCTGGTCAAGTTTCCACAATGACCATTATGTACCCCTTGGTCTCCATCTTCTTGGACATCCTGAATATTCCAATGCTGGGGACAGAAGCCTGTGATTCCACTGCCTGAAGGAGTGATGTGTGTGTGTGTGTGTGTGTGTGTGTTTTGGTTTTTTTTTTTTTTTTTGTCTGTAGTGCTGGCTGGCCTGGAACTCACAGGGATTTGCCTGCCTCTGCCTCCGGAATGTTGAGATCAAAGGTATAGCACACCCAACACAAGTGACTGTTTTGTTTTGTTTTGTTTTGATCGTAAATACCCTTAATTATATCTTACAGAAGGCTAAATTCTGGTTTAATGACAGAACCTCAGGTCAGATGAGCAGTCTTTATCAAAACGCCCCTCCCCTCCCCCACCTACTTTATACATGAGGAAAACTGAGGCCAGATAGATAAAACAATACCACTATTTAGCAGTAGTGGCAAGATTTTGTTTTACCTTGCAGGTTTTTTAAAGAACATTTAACACAGTGATTTCACTTTGGGAAAAAATCCTACCTGGAAAGTTGCTTGATTACATGGAGCTGCTTCAGTTATGCAAACCTTTCAAAAAAAAAAAAAAAAAAGAAGCAGCAAAATGCTAAAATTTGGTTAATGATAAAGTCATTTAAAACCTTAAGCCTAATAAGTCACTGAAAGAGCATTCTTTTTGTTGTCCTTACTTGCCTGTTTCAGACATTCCTGAAATATGAAGGGGCCTCTCTCTTCTGGGGAGTATATAACCCAAAGGCTCTTTACAAAATCCATCCTGTTCCCCCCTCCCCCTGGTTCCTCCCTGAGCTTAGTTAGCTCTCCAATCTGGAAGAACAGTACTTTCAGAGCTGAGTGGGGGTGGGAGTGTCACATGACATAACGCACTTTTAGCACCCACTGCTAGCACCCACTCTGTGCATTTGCTCTGATTTGGGCATATTTCCTTCCTCTCCTAAGCAGATAGCAGCTCACCTTGGTTAATGCCATTAAACTGTAGACCCCTCAGCTGCTAATAACCCAAGAAGAAACACAGCCGTGCCAGGCCTAGAAATGTCCGTCCCTGCCCCCAACCCCCTTAAGACAGTGACTAGGCCAGAATTCTCCTGGTTGATAAATGAGAGGAGCTGAGGAGCCGCTGTGATGTCGGTTCCGAAAATCTGATTTGTAAGAAGGCGAATCTCCAGGAGCACCATGGAGATGCTTTTGGAAAGCGGGCCAGCCTACCTGCCGGAAGGAGGGCGAGAGAAAGGGGACAAGGCAAAGAGAAATGCTTAAGCGAGATGGCCTGGAGGTGCCCAAAAGGGGACATTTGAAAAGGAAACGGAGGCCGCATCTCGGGGAAACCTCGGAGGTAAGTGGCATTAAAAAAGGGTTGCGCATCCCGGGAAGGGCACGACAGAGACAAAGGTGGAATGTCCGAATTCTGAAGAAAGAGCCCCGTTAACTGTGGGTGGTACCCAGACGCCCAAGGGGTGTCACGGAGCTGGCGAGGACCGGAAGGTGGGGGTCAAGCTGAGCATCCACGCGGAAGACGGTGGGGGGTCGGGGGGTGGCGAAGGAGCGGCCGCCCCGAATTTGCTCCGGGGAAGGTCAGCGACCCCCGGCCGGGGAACTGCTGCAGGAACCCAGAGGGGCCACGGTTGCCATGGCGCCGGGCGGGGAGGGGGTGACTCGCGCCCCGCCCCAAGCCCCGCGGGGCCCGAGCTCCAGATGGTCCCGGGCCTCCCGCGGGAGCCGGCGGCCTGCGGCTGGGGGAGGCTATTGTCCTCCTTCCGCGGCGCCGCAGTCCCGCCGCTCGCGCCCGCGCGCAGCCTCCACGCGCCCCGCGGCCGCCGGCCCCGCGCGCCCCCCGCGCCGCTCGCGCCCTGTGACAGCGCCCGCCTGCCGTGCGCCCCGGGCCGCCCCGCCGCCGCCGGTAGCCGCCCGCAATCGCTCTCTGGCGACCCGCTATAAGCGCGGCGACGACCAGTGCGCCCCCGCCAGCCGCGCCCCCGCTGCCCGCCAGGCGCCCCGCACCCAGGTAGGTGCAGCTAGAGCCCCGGCCCGCTTTGTCCCGGCCGGCAAGGAGGCGCGCTTTGTGCGGCCGCGTGCAGGCGGCGGGGTCGCTCCTGGGGAGCTCAGGAGGGAGGATGCGACGCCCAGTGCCCGGGTCCTGCGCGGGCCAGCCAGGTACCACTGTGAAGACCGAGAGGGTGGGAGGGGGGTCCGAGGCTTGGGGGAAGCGGACCTCTGTGGAGCGCAGAGAAGAGTCTGGAAGAGTTGGGCTGACAGACGCGTTGATGGATCGGGGTCGCTTGGGCTCGGAGCGCTTCTGAAAGCGCAGGCTTTTTCGCGGTGCGGCGGTTCTTGCCGGCCGGCGCCGGTCGTGGGACTGGGGAAGCGCTAGGGTCTGCCCCGGGCCTGTGGATACCTGGCTTCCTCTAGCTCCGCAGCTTGTTGGCAGCTGGCTGTGGGGCTGCGTGGGCTTCTAGAACCTCACCTCTGTGGTAGCTAGGTCCATGCTGCTCCTTAGGTAGGAGAGGTGGACACGGTTAGTGAAGATGGTTGTAGCTGTTCGGATAAAACCTCCTCAGGCAGTGAGGAAGCGTTGTGTAAGGTGTTTCTGGGGCCCTCTACGTTTATTTATAGGGCTGTGGGGTCTGCCTATCACACAAGTGCCCGGCAAGGCTGCCTGGCCGGGGTTCCAATTCCAGCTCCACCATCCACTCTGGCTCCAGCCTCCTGCACCCCAGGAGCCCATGACACTGCGTGCTTGTCTGAGATGCAGGCTTGCCCCTGTCCTAACATGATTTCTCCGTAGGCTGTTTCTGAGCTGCCTTCCCCCATTACGGTTCCGATTTTGTTAGCCTGGCTTGGTAAGCATTGTCAGTTGATATCCACAACCCAGTTTCTATTGAAGGTGAAGAAAGCAGGGTGAGTTCCAAACGTACATGAGTGTTTGTCTCAGCTTGAGCGTGGGGCAGTCTCTCGGCATTTTGAGAGGAGCCCAGGATCAGTGGTGAAAAACTAAGATGGAGCTTAGACTTTTCTGGTAAAGAAACTGATGTAAGCTCAAGCTTAGGGGCGGGGGTGGTAAGGGGGGGGGAAGTGAGCATGAATAATTTTGCCCTGGGTGCAGGATTTTTCGTTTATTTTTATGTTTTTTAGACGAGGTGATCCTCCTGCTGCCTTCTTGGGTGCTGGGATTACAGGTGTGCAACACCAAGCACAGCCTAAACCGCAAAGAGCCCAGCTACCGAATTTCTCGAAGCACAGTCCTGAGCCTTTATCAGGAACCCTGCCTCAGGAAAGGCTGGGATTTGGTGTTCTTTCCCCTCTTCCTTGCCCCAGAGCATCTTTCCTCTGCTTTCTTAAGCACAGTGGGTTTCACTGTGATCCTTTTTCCTTTTCTCTCCCTGCCAATCCATCTATTTATACTTTGAGTCAAATGAGGTTTTTACCTTGCCAAAGTCCCTCCCTATCTGTCCTAATGTATTATTCACCCTCTGGTCATTTATTTAACTCTGACTTCCGAAGGCTGTTCAGCCCTGCCCTCCTTCCTCTAGGTACCATCAGTTCAGTTTGATTAGCTCTAGAGCCCACTTCATCTTTGTTCTTCTTCTGCCCAGGCCTGGGGCTCTCAGTCCTGTTCTGAGGGGGAACACATGCTTAGTTTAGCTTGGGATAGGGCCTGAACATACTTAGAAGCTACCCACAGTCACACTCACCCCTGACACTTTGCCTTCTCAGTCCTCAGAGCGTCCCTAAGAGGTCCAGCTGGTTGCCTGTCATCTTTGGACATCAGTGGCCCCTCTGAGTATAATCCCTCCAGGAGCCACAGGGGAAGGAGTTAGGTATGCACATTCCCAGGCCCATTCCAGATCTGCCAAACCTGAAATGGGGTGTGGAGGGAGGCCCAGCACTCAGGTCATGTGATTTGTATTTGAGACTCCTTATCCCTGAAAATCCCCCAGCAGAGCAGCTGGGTCCTTTCTCCTCCCCTCTCCATTCTTCCCATCCCTAAGAAAGACACTGACCAAAATAAGAATTATGGTGAATTCATGTCATATCTCTTTATTGAATACCAATTCTTCTGGGCTCAGGGAGAGAGAGAGAGAGAGAGAGAGAGAGAGAGAGAGAGAGAGAGAACGAACCAATAGCCCAGGTCTCAAGAAGTTAAAAGGGGAACAAGCAGAGACACATAAACAACTAGCAGTCATAAAAGTGATCGCGCCAGAATAGCGACGTTCAGAGTGCTGGGTGAAGCGCAGAGGAGGGCGCACCCTCTAAGGGAGGTAAAGAAGGAGTCTGGAACAAGATGTGTCAACAGGAGGAACTGGAGGACAGAGCAGGGCAGGACACAGGGTGCCAACAGAGGAAAGTGGGAAAGGGTCCAGCTCCGTGCATGACCGGCGCAAGCAGAGTGTGTACCCAGCAGAACTTGGGCATACGCACAGCACTTGGGTGGGCACAGCCTCCAGCAGGACCCCGAGCCTCAAGCTAGTGGAAAGTAACACCATTCTCCCTCTAACCACAGAAGCTTCTTGGACCTGTCTGAGGTCAGTGGCTAAGAATGAGGGAGTATGGAACTCTAACCTGGACTAACACGGCCGCTCCTCCTTTTTGCCAGCGTCAGGAATCCTTGGAGGAGAATAAAATTGAGGCTTCTCCATTGAAGGGGGAAGACAGTTGTTATGTGGGGATTTGCTAGACGCATGGAGACTCATCCCTGAAAATCCCCCAGCAGGTCATACATAAGGGGCAGTTCGGGTAGGAAAAAGTAAGCAGAAAACCGTAAGACTCCGGAGATGGCGGCTGTTGGAACTCAGAAAACAGATTGAAATGGATGACGGGGATGGGGGTGGGGTGGGAGGCAGAGCTGGAATGCTTAGAAACTTACTGGCAAGACGCAGAAACAGGGCCTCAGAGCCACAGAGCATTGTCCTCGCCATCTGCTGGAATAAGCCCTGTGGAGTGGCAGTATGGAGGCCCATGGAGGCTCTGGGACCCTGTGCTGTGTTAGGTCCTTATCTGTACCATGGCATCTTGGGAGATTTGGGTCTCAGAGCCGGTCTAGTCCCAGACTTGATTTGGAGAGAAGAGCGTTTTATGCTCTGGTTTTCATTCAGTGAGACTCTAGCTCCAGACTTTCTCCCCCAAATTACAGGAGTTTATAGAAAGGCCTTACCAGCCAGAGTCCTTGGAAGGTCAGGATCCCATGCCCGGACACTAGCGGGTCCTGGGAGGAGCAAAAGGGCCTGGTGGGGTCTGCAGAGAAGTACGCAGTACTTTGACAACAAACAAACAAAACAACAAAAACAGCCCTGGGGCCTGGCTCTAGTGAGTTGTAGTAGGGTTTGTTTTTTCCTATTAAAAAACACAATAAAAACTAATGAGGAAGAAACTTATGTCGTAATGGGAGTGCTTTTGCTGGAAGGTCTGTGGATTGGGTTCTAACCCGCTTCCCTCAGCTGGGCTGAGAGTAGAGGCTTTGACTGCAAACACAGAGTAGGGCCCAGGGCTCCTGAGTCAGACTCTAGGTTCTTGTTAAAAACCGAAAGTGTTGGGTGACTGGTTCAGGTCATGCCTGGCTTATGATGCTCTTTGCTCAGGATGATTCAACTCTGCCCTACAATTTAGCTTTATATAAATATTTACAAAGCAAATCCAGTGACTCTGTTGGTACAAAATGATGGGAAAGGAGTCCTAGGCCTAATGGAAATTAAGCTCCCTGTCTGTAGGGTAAAACATAGGGACTAGAGACATTTATTGTTTATAACTTGGCCTTGTTAGCTAAGTGACAGAAACCTTGTCATCTGAGAGGAAAGCCTCCAATAAGAAATTGCCTAGAGGGCTTGCCTGTGGGCATATCTGTTGGAGGGTTGTCTAGATTTTTAACTGATATAAGAGGCCTTGGTCCACCCAGGGCAGCACCATTCCCTGGTCCTCGGATGTATTAAAACAAAACAAAACAAAACAAAAACCCAGCGTGTGCCTAAAAGCCAGCCAGCCAGCAGTGCAGTCCTCCATGGCTTCGCTTCAAGCTCCTGCTTGAGTTGCTACCCTGCCATCCCTCAGTGATGGACTGTGACTTCAAATTCATAAGCCAAATAAACCCTTTCCTCCTTGAGTTGATTTTAGTCAGAGGGTTTTTATCACAACAACTGGAAGGAAAGTTTCGTGCTACTCCCAGGAAAATCCTGCTGTGAGTCAGGGGTAGGCAGCCCTGCCCTTGAAGAGGACCAGGTTCAGCTCTTTGGAACCAACTAATCATAGTAGCCAAGTTCTGCCTTTGTGAGCACAGCATCCTCTCCACCTGGAATCTCCCCACCCAGCCTTCCCCAAACCACATGAGAAGTTTCCTCACCCTCTTCCCTCCCAGATCAGTTATTGCCAAGGATACAGCCCTGGCCTAGGTACTTAAGTAGTTCTTGAGTTTAAAATGTTTATGTTGAAAGGATAGTAGGAAAATGAAACATCTGGGAGTTAGAATTCTGTTAAAGTTTTAACTCCCTGCCCCCTTACCTTGATTGGCTGCTAAATGTTGTATTATCCAGGAACTTTGAACCTTACAGACTTTCAAAAAAATCCCTAGCAGCTAATCTGAAGCTCACATGAGGACAGAGTGTGTTTGCTTAAGTTAAGCTTATGAACAGTACTGGCAATCGTACATGGTCCAGATCCCGTAGCTGGAGCCATAGAAGGCTGGGATGGGTGCTGATCCCTCAGGGCACTGCTGAAGGGCCCCAGGATGGTCAGGGAGATGTTAATGTTCTCTGTCTCAGAGGCTATGATGAGAAGTTAGAGGGGCTGGAAAAGATGGCTCAGTGGTCAAAAGCAATGGCAGTTCTTTCAGAGGACCCAGGTTCAATTCCCAGCACCCACATGTCAACTTACTTGTGTAATTTCAATTCCAGGAAATCCCTCATCCTTTTCTGATCTCTCTCTGCACCAAGCAAATACATGATGCATTGAGCATGCATGCATGTATGCACGAGGCAAAACATCCATATCCATAAAACAAAATTTAAAAAAATTAAGGCAAGGTGCTCTTTTTTAAATTAAATTTTTATTTTTTTAATATTAGTTACAGTTTATTAATTTTGTATCCCAGCTGTATCCCGCTCCCTCATTCCCTCCCAATCCTACCCTCCCTCGTCTTCACCCTGCCCCTTTCCAAGTCCACTGATAGGGGAGGACCTCCTTCCCTTTCATCTGACCCTAGCTTATCAGGTACCTTCAGGCCTGACTGCAAAGTCCTCCTCTGTGGCCTAGCAGGGCTGCTTCTCCCTCGGGTGTGTGTGTAGGGAGGTCAAAGAGCCAGCCATTGAGTTCATGTCAGAAATATTCCCTGTTCCCCTTACTAGAGAACCCACTTGGATATATCCGAGCAGGGATTCTAGGTTATATCCATATATGGTCCTTGGTTGGAGAAACAGTCTCATAAAAGACCCCTGTGCCCAGATATATTTGGTCCTTGTGGAGCTCCTGTCCTTTCCAGGTGCAAGGTGCTCTTTTTAAAAGTCAGAGAGAACCTTGCTTCAAAACCTAGTACTGAAAAACAAAACAACAAAACCCTAGAACTGTGGCTTCAAGCTGCACAATCTTGAGCCAATGGGTTAGCTGCAGCAAGCATGGCTGCTTCATCTGCGACTCAGGGAAGGCCCATAGAAGACAGGGATGTATATCACAGCATTTGTTAAGGACTTAGAAAGCATCTTCTCTAGCAACAAAAAGAACTCAAAAGGTAAGAACTGTTATGATATATTTAAAAATCAACATACAACAGATATGATATAAAAGAACTTTATTGGATGGAGGTGGAGGAGAGAGAGAGATGTGGTGGCCCCTTCCCCCAGGAAAGAACGTGAGGCATTGAGCGTGCAGGACAGGAGAGAGAGGGAAGAGGCAGGGGTCCTTTTATCCCAGGCCCCTGTTGGTGGTAACCAATGATGACATCGCAGGTGGCTAGGCAACCTAGGAGTGGGCTAGTGCATCGACTTGTGAACTAACAAGAACTATGCTGTGTCCTCCTATGAACGCCGAGACACTTGCCTTAGCGCATCCATCTTTTTTTATGTTTCTGTGGTAGATTTATCTCAGCTCTAGAGTAGAAGCTAGGTCTTTAATCTCCACTTACCTATAAAGAAGACTCAGAACAAGAGTAGAACTGGAGACTAAAGGAACAGCATTGTCCACTTACTGCTGAAGGGGACCTATATCCACTGCTGCATCACCCTGAAACCGTTTGCTTCTGTCAGCATGCCTGCTCTGCCCTATAGAACTCTGGCCTCTGAAGTCCTTCCTTTCTACTTTGTGCTTCCAGGTGCCGCTGTTTCCCTCCTACCTTCCTTCACATGCATCTGTCATCGCTGTCTCTCCTTGTTCCTGTCCAGCCACTCCCTCAGGGTAGCTTCCCACTAGGGGCTTTTCACCAACAAAAGAAAGCTACCCAGCCATAACCTCTGGCCATAACAAAGCAAAGCAGAGCGAGGGCAAGCAGAGAGAAGGGCATGGTGAGCCTGGCATGGTGAGCCTGGCATGGTGGCGCAAACCTTTAATCTCAGCATTTGGGAGGCAGAGGCAGGCAAATCTGTGAGTCGGAGGCCAGCCTGGTCTGCAAAGCAAGTTCCAGGACAGGCAGGGCTACACAGAGAAAACCCTGTCAGGAAAAATACAAACAAACAAACAAACAAGAAGGGCATGATGATTGGCAGGCTCAGCATCCCCAAGGCGCTCCTTACCAGCCACGTCTTTTTGTAGGAACAGGAAGCCACCCACCACCATGAGCAGCACTCTGTCACCCACAGACTTTGACAGCTTGGAAATCCAGGGCCAGTACAGTGACATCAACAACCGCTGGGATCTGCCCGACTCAGATTGGGACAATGACAGCAGTTCGGCCCGCCTCTTTGAGAGGTCCAGAATTAAGGCCCTGGCAGGTAAGGAAGGGCAGGGAGGTGACGGATTGGTGGAGGTGGGTTATGAGCTTGGGGGGGGGGGGGGGAGAATCTTTTGCGTTTATGGGAAGACTTACTTTCGTTTCTCTAAGCTGGTGCTCTGAAGAAACAGAGACCCCTGTTTGGTCCCCAAAACGTAATGTACTCCTTAGCTTCCTTCTCCCCTAGCTTAGAGATGCCACCCACACTAATCCCCTGGAAGTAGCTGGCTGGGTAGATGAGCTTAGTTTTTTGACCTAAGGCCCGAGTCAGGTCTCTGCCCCTGCAATGCTTTGCTTTTTCACTATAGTTGCCATTTCTGTCCTTACCCTCTCTCTCACCATGCCTTCCCTTAGTTCTTCTGTCACCTCCCACACCTGTTCCCCTCCTGGTCTATTATCTTCCTGGCACTGTCCCCGCCTGTTCTTCTACCTGCTGCCTCTTACTCCCATTATTTTATTCGGCTGTTCCCTGAAGCAGTCTCCCTCCCATTCTCCTGGACTTGTGTTCCAGCACCCCCGCCCCCTCAGCCTCTGTCCTCCCCTATGGCCAGGGCTCTCCCCTTGGCTGAACCGGGTACAGACAAACCAGTCCGACAGGCCTCCCTGCCTTGGGGGGGGGGGTGTGAAGGGGGAAGTTAGTGGTCATAGCAACTGGAGTGTAGCTGCCACCTGATACTACCACCAGCCAGTGGCTGTTTTGGGTTTGAGTCACCCACACACCCTAAGGCCTCCCACCCAATCTGCCTTCCACATTCATCCCACCTTCCTGACCTGCCCATGGCTCAGCCAGGTCCAGGGAGAGATCATTACTTCCACTTAAAGAGTGGGGCGGCTCCCAGCAGATGAGATTTGGAGCCCAGATGATTTTTACAAATGCAGGCTCTCAAGAAAGATGGGCCTTAGAACCTTTGGACGTGCAGTCCAGAACTCAGGATTCTTAAAAGCTGTCCCAGGAAAGGATGCCCAGCCAGTGCACCATAAGACAATGGCTACAGCTTGTGGGGCTCTTGGCTCGCTCTCTTCTGGCATCTTCCTGGCTTGGACTGAAGTCTGGCTAATGAAATACTCATATCAGTACTTTGGTAGCTCAGGGACAACAGAAAACATGGGGCGTGGAAAATGCCACCCCTTTTGGAGAAGTGTGCCCGGTACCCTGGTTTTAGATTTGTATATCCTCTGGTATGACTGTTGATGTCATTGTGCACACTCGACCCAAGACTCTTATAATATCTTCAGGGACACATACCTCTAGGACTGTGTCTGTACAGATCACATGCCAACCAATGTGACCATATCCATGTGCATGTGTTACATGCCACCTAGTAAATTTGCCGGGTCTAGTTCATATGACGTGCTACTCAGGCACCCAGTACTGCTACTATGCCTGAGCATTTGCCACATACTTCTCAATACTGTCAAACTCTGCAACAAGACCTGTGCCAGTCAGAACTATCACCATATAAACATACACATGCACACGCACGCACGCATGCAGTGCTCTCATTAAGTGTTTATCCCTGCTCTGCTCAAGGCTGGATTCCCCCCAAAGAGGTTATCTATGAGTGGCTTTGCTTTGCACAGTGTCCCTCATCTGGTAGGTGCCAAATACATGCTAGATGATTAAAAATGAAGAGGAACAAGGGTAGGCTGCCAGTGACAAAGCAGAAGCCTGAGAGGAGGTAGGGAAGGCACCTGGCAGAGGTGCCCAGTGTTGGGTATCCGAGGGCTGGGATGTCGCCTGAGGAGCCTGGTGGGCAGCAGAAAAGGGCAGAGGACGGTCCCAGTACTTACTCCCCAGAGGAGGCCACAGAAGTCAACAGGAGCACGCCTGGCTCCTCCTCCGGGATCTCCTTGCTTCCACAGTTCTCTGCTCCGCAGGGCTGAGATCGAGGCTCAGGCGTCCTGGAATGAGCCGACCCAGAGGTTGGCCCACCTGCAGACTCTCTGAAAGCAGGAGTTTGTTTTGGGGGCCCCCTCTGGCAGGCTTTCCCTAGTCTTGGGCAACTAGTAGCCTGACAAGCAGGTCTCAGGGTGCTGGCAACTCCCTCCTCCGCCCATGCAGGGCCTGGCCTTGCCCCAACTGGCTCCGCCTCCTGAGCAGCCTGCCCTTCCCCCCGCCACTGTCCGACCTGTTTGTCTGGAGCTGCCTCTGTCTCCTCTCCCCACAACCAGGTGTGCCCTACTCACTGTCTCAGAAGCTCAGGCATCCCATAGCTTTTCCCCCACTCCTTGAAACTCCTAGCATCCTTGAAACCACTCCACTCAACCAGGTACGGAAGCCTTTTTTTTTGGACGGCCCCAGCATAGGCTCAGGGGAGACACATTCCTAGCCCTGCCCCGGCAGGGGAGCATGGACTCTGGGCCATTGGCTGAGTAGGAGGCAGGCACCATGAGTGCGAACGGAGTGGGCAGGATCCATGGAAATGGCCTGAACGGGGCTGCTGAGTTTTACTATGAAGCTGTGGAAGGGTCTCAGAACCCTGGGGGCGACCTGCTCTCACCAGCTGCCTTCATCAACCCTGCTCAGTACGCCAGTGTGCTGGAAGGACGATTCAAGCAGCTTCAAGGTGAGTTTCTTCCCTGGGCAGAGGGGAGCCTGTTGTGCCAAAGGGAACCTGGGACAGGAAGAGCCAGCCGGCCCCAAACCCATGCCTACTACTTTCTGTGACTCAAATGTCTATGTTGAGGGACAAAGTGGTGAAGCTTAGAGGAAATCGTTGCAAGTAGCCAGAGAACCCAGGCATGTGGACAGCTGGAGTCCCACTGAATGAGATGGGGGTTGGGGGCCTGGCATAAGGGGTGTGACCTTGAGGTGCCCTGCTTGTGAGTTAATGCCATCAGCTAGGGAGACCACAGCAGTCTCTCCTGGCGTTCACCCTCATGATTTGGTCCTGCTGGCCTTGTTTAGGAAGAAGGGCAGTGGGCCAGAGGCCTAGGACCTAGCACTTTTATGTGTTTTCCTGCCTTCTGGATGGGTGTGAAGGGAAACTGTGTGGGAAATGGAGAGCATGTGTCAAAGGAGAGGGTTTGTACTCACAGGTCCCATAGATGTCTGAACAGGAATGTTCATCTTGGCACAAATAAGTTTATCTCATGGTATGTGTGTGTAGGGGTGTTGTGGGTGTTTTGTGATGCTATACTTTGGTGCCTGGATTTACCAGGTCTTTTTAGGTACTATTTCCACTTTTAGTCTGTGTGTGTGCCTCTTGCCTGGAGGCCAGGTGTCAGGGAAGTCTCCCTGGATTTAGTAATGGGCAGATGACTTAAGCTGTCCCCAACTCCTATAGAGCCTAGAGATCCTAACAGGCCCGGAGTCACCGTAGGCACAACAAGTATTAGGGCGTATCACCCTCAGACCCCAGGCTTGGCAGAGGTGCAGGAACTGGAGATGAGAGAGTCAGGAATAGACTTGGGTGTGTGGCTTTTCACAGGGAGGTGCTGGTGCTGACTTAGAGACCAATGTGGCTCCAAACACTTCCCACTGGGGCCAGGTCTTCACATGGGCTTTCTAAAGGCAACTGGCAGGAATCCTGGCCTTCAGAATAGTTTACAGTGCAGAGCTTATGCCTGCCCTTGCATTTACAAAGTTTGCAATCATCAGTTCCAGCACCCCTTGTCAGGAGCTCTCTGGGGATGAGATGCTACCTGGCCTGGCCTGCCTGTCTTGAAGTTGGCATTCAACTCTACCTGCACTGCTCCCTTGAACTTCCAAGAGCTTCCAAGTTTTCTTCTTTTCTTTTCGTTTGTTTGTTTGTTTGTTTGTTTGTCTTGTTGGAGACAGGATCTCAGTGAGATCCATTCCAACTAGTCTGGAATTTACGAAGATCCTCCTGCCTCAGCCTCCAGGATTAAAGGTGTGTGCCACCACACCCGCCTAAATTCTTATAAAGTATTTCTTAATCTTGGGTGTTGGTGTTCAAGGCCTGGATCCTCTACAGCCAACTGTGCAACTCTGCCTTAGGCTAGAGTAGCCGACCTTTTCTGTACATGACCCAGGATAGGGAGCCAGCTTAAAGGTCCACACAGCCTCTCCATCATCGAGTCCAGTTGCTGACCATCTAGGAGGTCTGCTGCCATATTCACATGCCACACCTTCTCCCCTGTCCATGTGTGAAACAAGGGGTACCTGCCTTTATCCAGGCTCCCCCAGTAGGGAGCCATGTTGCACTGGACACCTGCTAGATGTATCATGCACAGCACCTCATTTAATTGCCACAGTGACCCAATAAAGTAGGAAGATGCTCATCCTACAAATGGAGAAACTGAGGCACTGAGTAAGCTGCCAGTATCTCAATACTGTTGCAGCACGAAGCCTTCCTCCAACCCACCCCAACCCGGGCAGTTTCGCCATCCTTTCTCTCTCTGTCTCTCTGTCTCTGTGTCTCTGTCTGTCTCTTTGGTTTGAGTTTTGGTGTTTTGTTTTGTGTTGGGTTCTTTGCTGTTTTATTTTGTTTTGTTTTCCTAGACAGGATTTCTCTGTGTAGCCCTGTCCTTAAACTCACTCTGTACACCAGGCTGGCCTTGAAGTCACAGATATGCACCTGCCTCAGCCTCCAGGGTGCTGAGGTTAAAATCATGCCCCACCACTGCCTGGCTCCATCCTGTCTTCTTGAGGCTTCTTTTGTCTGTCTTGCTTTACTTAGTCTTTCCTTTGCTCATGAGCTCTTCATTTCTTAACTGTATAGATTGTTTTTTTTTTCCTTTCTCTTGGCCATCCCCAGTCCTGCCCGACCCCAGCTGTCACTTCTGTTCTCTCAGACACCCACCGTACACCCTGCCTGCTGGTGTTTAGAAGCAGGCATGCTGTCCTTGAAGGACAGAAATGACTCCTTGTTGCCACTGCAGATGAGCGAGAAGCCGTGCAGAAGAAAACCTTCACCAAGTGGGTGAACTCCCACCTGGCCCGGGTGACATGCCGCGTGGGGGACCTGTACAGCGACCTGCGGGACGGGCGCAACCTCCTGAGGCTCCTGGAGGTGCTCTCGGGGGAGACCCTGGTGAGCTGCGGTAACGGATGGAAGAGGGAGCAAACCACGGGAGGGGCCCAGAGGGCGGAACAGCATGGCTCCTCTGCCCAAAGGATGGGCTCATTCCAAGACGCTTTGCCCCATGGATTACACGCGAGCCATGCTTTGCAGAGACAGGAACAGTGACCCCATTGAAAACATTTCTTCTCCCACCCACTCTGGGTGCAATTAATTCCCTTGGGAATCTTAATCTGCCCAAGCCTCATCTGTAACCTTGCTTGGGCTCCATGACCTCTGGTCCTGGTCTAGGGCTGGTCCTGTGTTCCCTGAAGGAGATAATGGGAGGTATGGAGCAGGTTCCTGGGAAAGCTAGGAAGCTAGGTCCCAAGCCGCTGTACCCTCCACCCCCTGACAGCCAAAGCCCACGAAGGGCCGGATGCGGATCCACTGCCTGGAGAATGTGGATAAGGCACTGCAGTTCCTGAAGGAGCAGAAAGTACACTTGGAGAACATGGGCTCCCATGACATTGTGGACGGAAACCACCGCCTGACCCTTGGGCTGGTGTGGACCATCATCCTTCGATTCCAGGTACCCTCCAGGTGTCAGCTATGGTGTAAGCCGTGAGGGTTTTACACCTCCACACTGTTTCATACACCTCCACACTGTTACTGACGATCCATGACAAGAGAAATACAAAAACTGAGGTGCTGGAGAGATGGCTCAGCGGTTAAGAGCACTGCTCTTCCAGAGGACATGGGTTCAATTCCTGGTACCCATATGGCAGCTCACAACCACTTATAATTCCAGTTCCAGGAGATCTGATGCCATCTTCTGGGCTCTGTGAATACCAGCACTCACACAGACAGACATTTAGGCAAAATACCCATACACATAAAAATAAAGTAGTAAATAAACTTTAAAGATTGAGCATCAGCTGGGCAGTGGTGGCTCATGCCTTTGATTCCCAGTACTTGGGAGGAAGAGGCAGGTGGATCTCTGAGTTTGAGGCCAGCCTGGTCTACAGATTGAGTTCCAGGGCAGCCATGGCTATACAGAGAAACCCTATCTCAAAGACAAAAAACAAACAAACAAAAAAAATTGAGCATTAAGACAGGGTTTCTTTTTGTAACCTTGGCTGTCCTGGAACTCACTCCGTAGACCAGGCTGGCCTTGAACTCACAGAGATCTGCTCTACTACCACACCAGGCTGCCTCTAGAACTTCTGAGATCAGTTTGCCTTTGAGGCAAAATCCATGCATCATATCTGGGCTCTTGTCATTTTCTGCGCCATTCTCTGTCTCAGTGCCGTCTCAGCTCCTCTAGTGGAACCTGTGCTTCTGTTAGCCTCTAAGCAGAGCTTTTTCAGCTCCACCTTTGAAAGCCGGCTCTCAGAAAACATGCCCGTATTCTCCAGCTCCCTTCACTCTAGGCACTTCCACTCCATTGTCATCCCGCTTCAGATCCCCTGGACCTGATAATATGTGTCACTATCCCCGGGTGTAAGGGCCCAGGTCTGTCCCATCACACAGCATTCCTAAAGATCAGTTTTCTGTGATTCTCTCTGAGTGTCTCTGATAATACCAAGACACCACTAGGGAGTGAAGGTCCTGCTTGCTGCTTTCTTAGATCCAAGACATCAGTGTGGAGACAGAAGACAACAAGGAGAAGAAGTCAGCCAAGGATGCTCTGCTGTTGTGGTGCCAGATGAAGACTGCAGGGTGAGAGGCCCAGGACCTATAGGGGATGCCACACCCAGACTGCACAGTGTGGAAGGAGCATGGCTATAGGGGATGGTCACACCCAGACTGGACAGTGTGGAAGGATGGGCTCTGAGGTTCACAACCTGGCCGGCGTCCTTGTATCACAGATCAGGGCTCTGGAGCACCCACTGTTTTTCCCTGGTCTTTCCTTATAGGTATCCCAATGTCAATGTGCACAACTTTACCACCAGTTGGAGAGATGGGCTGGCCTTTAATGCCATCGTGCACAAACACCGGTGAGAAGACGGGGTTAGTGAACACGTGGACTGATGATGTAGCAAAGGCCAGGAGAGTGGCTGAGTCACTGCATAGCTATAGAGGAAAAAGAAAGGAAGGAAGGAAGGAAGGCAGATAGGAAGGAAGGAAGGAAGGAAGAAAGGAAGGAAGGAAAGAAGGAAGTCCCGGATCTTGGGAAGCAGCAGACTAGGAGATTCAAGGCCGATTTGTTCTCACAGTGAGTTCCCGACCAGTCAGGGCTACATAAGAGAGACCCTGTCTCAAAAAGAATGAAGAAAAAAAAGAATTTGGGATAGGAGCCAGGAGCTAGGATGCTGTACCAGGGGTGGGCTTGGTGTGTCTCTAACCAGGAATACATTTACTTTTTTTTTCCTTTAGGCTCTGATGTGCTTTTGATATGTTCTGTGTCCTCTCTCCCAGGCCAGACCTGCTGGATTTTGAGTCCCTGAAGAAGTGTAATGCACACTACAATCTGCAGAATGCTTTCAATCTGGCTGAAAAGGAACTCGGCCTGACCAAACTCCTGGATCCTGAAGGTGGGCCTGAGCTCTGCAAAGCAGGTGTAGGGAAGACACAGGCAAATTGGTGGTTGCCAGGGGAGGACCAGCAGCAGTGGAGGGATGCAAATGCTCTGGAATTAGGTGGTAGCAACAATTTGCACAACCTCATGAATACACTCGAAGCTGCTGAACTATAGCCTTTTAAGGGATAACTTATAAAAGTAAGGAAGTACCCATGTGGTGGCTTACATTCATCAGGCAAAGGTACGAGCATTAGGAATTTAAGGCCGGCCTTGCTATATAACAGGTTTGAGGCCAGCCTGGGCTACACGAGACTCCACCTCAAAACAAACGAGGTTTGTAGAAGAAAGGGGGCCCTGCCTCAGGAAGAGCTCGGGGCTGTGGGTTCTAGTATTCCAGCCCAGAGCACCTGTTGACTTAGAGCAAGTCACTTCACCTGGCTTAGTTTCCTTATCTCCAAAAGCATAAGACAGGGGCTGGGAATGAAGCTCACAGGAAGAGTGGCCATTGTGCATGCTCTAGCACCACAAAAATAAATAAAAATTAAAAAAATAAAACCAGAGAGGACTCTGGTTTACATAATCTCTGATGTATTCTAAAATCCTAGGGTTTTGGTTAAGCTCTGTGACCTTCGGTTCTCACTGAGAGCTGGGCGATGGTCAGATGCCCCCGCTGACTGCCTCCCTTGGCGCTAAGGTCAGAGCACTAAGGCTCTGACTTTGTCTCTGGTGCTGCATTACAGTTTACATACCTTACTTGTCCCAACAACATTTCTTTGCCATTATTGTCCTCAGTTTACGGAAGAGATGGGGCCTTTATAGGTCAGGTGACCTACTGAAAGTCACAGACATGGTACAACTGAGATTCAGGTTTAGCTCGGCTCTGCCTTTGCAGGGCAGAGCAATCTGGGTGCACCCAGAAAAGGGCGGAGAGCCAGACCACGAGTCCCTGCTGGAAGCGTCCTTTCTTAGCTTGTCTGGCTGGTTTGATTCTCTTTTTCCCTGATTTTCATTCCACTAGTATCCATATCTCCTGTGCTCTCTTAGTTCAGAATGACAAGTTTGTCATTCAGAGTGTCTTGGCTACTTAGAAACAGAAGGCTAAGCACAAAGTTCCTTGGAGAATATTTACATAAGCATGGCAATTGTAGGCCTATTTTTTTAATCTATTTTATTTGGTTTCTTATGCCTACTACCCTTCTAACCCTTATTCCACCCTAATCCCTTCCAACCCTCCAACAGCAGGTAGGTGAGAAAGAAGGCTAGATGGGAAAGGGGATATAGACCTTTAGATTACTTCCTGCTGATTGGGGTCGTCGAGTACCTTGGGGCGAGTCCAGTCTTCACCGTCAGGGTTATCTCCAACTTCTCATCAAACCAGAGCAACAGCCTTCTTCTTTGGAGTTCCCCCTGGTATCTCTCTGGGCTCTGGCATTTCTACCAGACTCTCAAGAGTCCCAGAATTCCAAATGTAAGCTATCTGCAACTGGCTAATAGCACGCCTCTGCTAGTGCATGGGGAAAATCATAATTACCCTCTGTGAAGACTTGTGCTACGCTTGGGATTAAAGCAAAAACATGCACATAGCATAACTAGGTTTTTAAAGACTCCAGAACTCTCACTACAGCTATTCTTTAGAACCCTGAAGGGTTCTGTGATTTAGCCCAGATGTCTTCAGAGCCCCAGCTTGCCTGGATGTTTTCTGAGGGGCTTCCAATCTCATAGCTGGCCTTTGAGAGGAGTAAGATGTGGCCTAAGTCACGTAGCCCACAGATTCCA
>CM053762.1:22392912-22447876 GCA_028658305.1 Pachyuromys duprasi
GTCTCCCCCCCCCCCCCCCCCGTCCACTGACGTTTTAGAGCTTTTTCTAGGCTCTTGGAATGGTATTTTCTTCGATTGCTTTTCTTTCCATAAACAGCCAATCACCACAACATGAGGAACTGTATTTTGGTTTTTTTTGTTAGTTAGTTTGTTTGGTTTTGTTTTCTGAGACAAGGTTTCTCTGTATAAACCTGGCTGTCCTCAAACTCAGAGATCCGCCTGCCTCTGCCTCCTAAGTGCTGGGGTTAAAGGTGTGAGCTTGAGGAACTATATTAAAGGGCCACAGCATTAGGAAGGTTGAGAACCATTGCTCTAAAGGGATCTGAAGAGATGTGTTAGACTTAGAGGACTGGGCCGGGGCTGACATGAGCTGAGTGAGTCTGGTTTTAGGCCTACTTCTGAAAGGGAGGCAGGTTTGTGATGTGTGCCTCACCCAGGTGTTCCTTTTTTCTCAGATGTGAATGTGGATCAACCCGATGAGAAGTCAATCATCACCTACGTGGCCACCTACTATCACTACTTCTCTAAGATGAAGGCCCTGGCTGTGGAAGGCAAAAGAATTGGCAAGGTACCCTCACTGAGACAGTGGGCATAAGGACCGGACGAGGCCTGGTGTAGCGCTTACACCCCTAAAGCAAGGGCAAGGCAGAGCCATAACACTGGGTGAGACACTCGCCTACCTATCTCCTGTCCCGCAGGTCCTGGACCACGCCATGGAGGCAGAACACCTGGTAGAGAAATATGAGTCCCTGGCCTCTGAACTGCTACAGTGGATTGAACAAACGATTGTGACACTCAATGACCGGCAACTGGCCAACTCCTTGAGTGGAGTCCAGAACCAGCTGCAATCTTTCAACTCCTATCGAACTGTGGAGAAGCCACCCAAGTAGGTGTCCCCCGGGCCCCACCCTGACGGAGCATTCATGCCCAGAGCTGTGCTCACTTGAGAGAACGCCTTAATGAGGGTGGCCTTTTGGGAGGGACATTTGGCAGAACAGAAATGCAGCCAAGGCTCGTTTCCCTCAGCATCCAAACAGCACAGTTGTTCCAAAACACATTTTCTAATGACTAGCCATTTTTAAAAAGCATGCCATGGAAGAATGATTGTCATGGCATGTCAAGCCAGTGAAATCCATCAGATAAAAATTTACTGGTTGCAAGCCAGCTGTGTGGCTTGTACCTGCAAATCTCAGCACTTGGGAGTCTGAGGCAGGAAGATTGCTGTGGCTTCCGAGGCCAGCCATAGTGAGTTTCAACCTGGGCATCAGGGTAAGACCCTGCCTGAAAAAAAAAAAATGCAGGTTAGGGCCATGCAACACTGTAGTGTCAGTGTAGGAATAAACAGGACTGGACCTGACAGGAAAGCCAGCAGCTAGCAGTATGGCTGATAACATGAGCATCACAAAGGCAATTAATTATCCATTTATTCATGTGTAGGATCGCTGTTAACAATGCTCTATAGCACAGACTAGGGAGTGTGTGTCTGTGTGTGAGATCATCATCATCAAGCTTTTTTAGAGTTAATATCTTAACTCCAGAAACTATTCTATACTGCCCAGGGAATGGTTTGAAGTACCATTTGCCTGGAAAATCTTTTTCTGGGCATTCAACAAAGGTGAAATCTCAAGGACTCTCCCAAACATGACCTTTATAAAATAGTGATAAGTCATGAAGCAACCAGCTGAAAATAGGATTCCCCTAAATGAGTTTTTTTTAAAAGATTTATTTATTTTATGTATGTGAGTGTTCTGTCTGTATTTACACCTGCCAGAAGAGGGAATCATTTCACATTATAGATGGTTGTGAGCCACCATGTGGTTGCTGGGAATTGAACTAGTGACCTTTGGAAGAGTAGACAGTGCTCTTAACCACTGAGCCATCTCTCTAGCCCCCCAAATGAGTTTTTGACATGAAAAAATTGTCATGGTTGAAGAAGTAGGCTGCAAGAGTTCTTCATAAGCCACAGCAAACAAAGTGATAAGTGCCCAAGGTTAAAGTACCTGAGTTCAAATCCTGGCCCTGCCACCCAGCAGTTGTGAGTGTTGGAGAACGTGTGTAGCATGTTTGTGTTTAGTTTTCTCATCTGGAAAACAGGGATGAGAGAATGTAGACAATGATGAGAAGTGGTGGGCGCTGAGGCCCTTGTCACAGCTGTTGAGTTGTGGATCGCTGAGCTCTGGTTGCAGTAGTCCCTGTCGTGGAAGGCGGAAAACATCACTTCCGTGGGTAGCAACAGTCACCATTTCTGTAGAGCTTTTGGTTACTTTAAAATGATGTTCCTGCTGAGGCTGGAGGTGCAGGCTTATAATCCGGGCTATTTAGGAAGTTGAGAGAGGATTATCACACGAGACCTGTGATGAAACAAAGTTTTCCTAAAAAGGTAAAGATGTAGCACAGTGGTCAAGCATTTGCTTAGCATGCATGAGGCCCTGGGGCCCACCTCCAGTGCTATAGCAAATAAGTAAGAAAGTAAAGAGAAGCCAGGCATGGTGGTGCATGCCTGTAATCCCAGCACTGGGGGAGGCAGAGGCAAGCAGATCTCTGTTGGTTCAAGGCCAGCCTGGTCTACAAAACGAGTCTAGGATAGCCAAGGATACAAGAAAAACCCTGTTTCCAAAAGCAAAACAAAAAGTAAATAGAAAAATAAATAATGTTTTGGGGCCAAGCATAGTGATACAGACTTGTTACCCGGTGGCTTGCAAGGTTGAGGCAGGAGGATTATGAGTTCAAGGCTAGCCTAAGCTACATAGGAAGACTCTTCTTCCCACAAAAAAGGAAGAAAAACAAAGTGAGGGCAGCACACACCTTTACTCTCAGCCTTCAGGAGGCAGAGGTGGGAGATGTGTGAGCTCAAGGCCGGTCTACATAGTGAGTCTACAAAATGAGTTCCAAGAAAAAACCAAAGTAAACAAAGTGTGTTCCTTTTGGCTTTCTGGCTAGTATTGTATGGCTTTCACACACACACACACACACACACACACACACACACACACACACACACACAGTGTTACTTTCGTGAGAAGAAAAGCATCATGGGTATTCTGTGTCGTGGTGATGAGGTTTTGGATCCTGGTGGTCTTTGCCTCTTATCTTGGCTTGGCACTTGCTTTAGGTTCACAGAGAAAGGGAACTTGGAGGTGTTGCTTTTCACCATCCAGAGCAAACTTCGGGCCAACAACCAGAAGGTCTACACGCCGAGAGAAGGCCGGCTCATCTCCGACATCAACAAGGTCCGTGGCTTCCACACATCCACACACGGCCATCCTCAGCCATCACGGCTTATGCACTTTTCATGCCTCTCGTGACCTCGACCTGCTACCCACTGCCGTAACCCCAGTCAGAGCTCTTACAATGGCGGACTCCTTGCTCTCTCACTCTCCATACAGAGCCAGTAAAGAAGTCAGACTTCAAGTCCTTTGTCCTATTTAACATGTCCCCATATCACTGTCTCTACTGCTGCCTTATGTTTTTAAAGACAGAATTATAAGACTAATTCAAGTAAACCAAGCTTCACCCTCAGAGTCCCACCACTGTAGGCAAAGCAGACGTTTTCCACAGGTGACCTCACATCTTGGCCAGAAGCAAACAGTTATTATGCGGCTTCACGCTGTGCCTGGCACCTCTCCCTTTTTCTCACACTTTCAGGCACACGTGCCTCACTGATCCCACTCCACAGACCCTCCAGACTCATCTATGGTGCTCACCTGGGCCCCAGTCTTCTGTCCTCTCCCCTGGGCCCGTCCCACTAATCCAGCCTCTACCTCACAGGCCTGGGAGCGGCTAGAGAAAGCTGAACATGAGCGAGAGCTGGCCCTGCGCACAGAGCTGATCCGCCAGGAGAAGCTGGAGCAACTGGCTGCTCGCTTCGACCGCAAGGCTGCCATGCGGGAGACCTGGCTCAGTGAGAACCAGCGCCTCGTGTCCCAGGTAGGGCTCATGGGGAACTCAGGATCTGAGGCCCAAGGCCTGCCCAGGAGAAGAGACAGCGAGGCAGCATGAGGTGACAGAGAGGGCGCAGAGAGCCACTACCTAACGTTGGCATCTGGCAGCCCAGCATGCTCTGGGGAATAGACAGAGCAAGCAGAAGTACTGCCCCTTGATTCCCAACCTTCCCGTCCCTGCCTCTGTCACAGGACAACTTTGGTCTGGAGCTGGCCGCAGTGGAGGCTGCAGTGCGGAAGCATGAAGCCATCGAGACAGACATTGTGGCCTACAGTGGCCGGGTGCAGGCAGTGGACGCTGTGGCCGCAGAGCTGGCCGCCGAACACTACCATGACATCAAGCGCATCGCGGCGAGGCAGAACAACGTGGCCCGGCTCTGGGACTTCTTACGGCAGATGGTGTCTGCCCGCCGTGAGCGACTTCTTCTCAACCTGGAGCTGCAGAAAGTGTTTCAGGACCTGCTCTACCTCATGGACTGGATGGCAGAAATGAAGGTAGTAGCTGCTTGTGGCATGACTCAGCTGGGCAGGAGTCCCGGGGTGTGGCTGCCTGCCCTACCCACCCACTCAGCCCCTCCTAGTTTTGATGCGCAAAGCTGACGACTGTCAGTGTGGGGCTCCCAGCCTAGGAGGAGGAGAGAGTCTGATAAGCCATAGACACCCTAGCAGGTGTTTCTTAGGCCTGGGGTCACTGGATCAGGTGGTTAGTTGAGGCCTTTCTGAGAGAAAAGGCCGTTTGAGCTAAGGCAAAGAGCCAGCCCAGAGAGTTCTGATGAAAGCAGGTTCTGGTCAGAAGAAATAGCAAGCTAAGGCCCTGGGCTGAGCTTTTGGGCATGTGGTGGTTGCAAAGCGGACCGGTAGCCATAAAGCGGGGAATGGCTGACTCCGTTAGTGCCTCACTGGCTTGGGCAAGGAATTTGGATTTTACTCGAACAGAGTGTTTAACGGGTTTCAAAGAAAAAGAAAAGGTGTAATTCTGCCTCATATCTTAAAAAGGACCCTTGGGCTACTGTGCGCAGAAGGTCTGTGGGCAGCCAGAGTGGGAGCTGAGAAACAGGCTGCCATCTTCTAGGCTAGAGGTGGGCTTGAGGGTGGGTCTAGAAGGAGATACTGAAGGGTGTTGGAACGGAACAGTGACAGTTGTGGGTATCTGATTCTGGAGCTGAGCTGAGTCACAATAAAGATTCCAGAGCAGGATTAAAAACAAAAACAAACCGTGTTTCATGGAAGGGCAATTGAGGATAAGGAACCAAGTGTGAGGACAGAACCGGGGTGTCGCCGTGTACGTGAGTGAGCAGGTGTGCTCAGAGTGTAACGTGGAACTATGCAAAGAGGAAAGGAAGAGGCAGGAAGGTTGGCGGGCTGTTCGGGCGCCAGGCTCGCGGTGGGCCCCGGCATGCCGTGTGTCTCTGGCAGGGTCGGCTGCAGTCTCAGGACCTGGGCAAGCACCTGGCTGGAGTGGAGGACCTGCTGCAGCTGCACGAACTGGTGGAAGCAGACATTGCAGTGCAGGCTGAGAGGGTGCGAGCGGTCAGCGCCTCTGCCCTGCGCTTCTGTGACCCAGGGAAAGGTGAAAACTGGGGGGAGGGAGGCTGGAAATAGAAGGACTGGGAAACAGGGAGCGGGCTTGTCCTTCGGGAAAGCTCGGGGCAGGATCGCCGATGAGCAGATAATGGTGACAGCTAGATCCGGAAGGGAGACCTACCAGGGTGAGCTGGGGTGATTCATGACAACGGTGGCTGGGGAGCAGCTTAGCCCTGGACCTCTGGCTTGTTTTTCTTTTCAGAGTATAAACCATGTGACCCACAGCTGGTGTCAGAGAGGGTAGCCACCCTGGAGCAGAGCTACGAGGCTCTGTGTGAGTTGGCAGCAACTCGAAGGGCCCGTCTGGAAGAGTCTCGTCGTCTCTGGAGGTTCCTCTGGGAAGTGGGTGAGGCTGAGGCCTGGGTTCGGGAGCAGCAGCACCTCCTGGCCTCAGCCGATACCGGCCGGGACCTGACGGGTGTCCTCCGCCTGCTCAACAAGCACACAGCCCTCCGGGGCGAGATGAGCGGCCGACTGGGCCCCCTGAAGCTCACCCTGGAGCAAGGCCAGCAGCTGGTTGCCGAGGGCCACCCTGGAGCCAACCAAGCCTCAACCCGTGCAGCAGAGCTCCAGGCCCAGTGGGAGCGGCTGGAGGCCCTGGCCGAGGAGCGAGCCCAGAGGCTAGCACAGGCTGCCAGCCTCTACCAGTTCCAGGCAGATGCAAATGACATGGAGGCCTGGTTGGTGGATGCACTACGCCTGGTATCTAGCCCTGAGGTGGGGCATGATGAATTCTCCACACAGGCCCTGGCCAGGCAGCACCGGGCCCTTGAGGAGGAGATCCGAGCCCACCGGCCCACACTGGATGCCTTGAGGGAGCAGGCTGCAGCCCTGCCGCCTGCACTGAGCCATATACCTGAGGTACAGGGCAGGGTGCCCTCTCTGGAGAGGCAGTATGAGGAGCTGCAGGCCCGGGCGGGTGAGCGTGCACGAGCCCTGGAGGCAGCCCTGGCGCTCTATACCATGCTCAGCGAGGCTGGGGCCTGTGGGCTCTGGGTAGAAGAGAAGGAACAGTGGCTCAACGGGCTGGCCCTGCCTGAGCGCCTGGAGGACCTAGAGGTGGTCCAGCAGAGGTAAGGCCCACCGTTTCCTTTGAAGTGAGCTGGGGGCCTGGCATGGGGATGCAAATACCACCATAAACTGCTACACCTCTCTGAACCTTCCTTGCATCCTTTGAGTCATAACTCTCATCTCTTTATAGGGTCTGTTGTCTCTCTTTCAGTATGTATTTTTTTGAAGATGTGTTTTTTGTGCATGGGTGTTTTCCCTGTACACACGTCTGTGCACTGCCTGTGCCTGGTGCCTGTGGAGGCCAGAAGAGGGCATTAGTTCCTCTGAAACTGGAGTTCCAGATGGCTGCATGAGCCACTCTGTGGGCACTGGGAGCCAAACCTATGTCCTCTGCAAGAGCAACCAGTGCTCTTAACCAACGAGCCATCTGTCTTGCTCTTGTCTTTAGACTATCGAAACAAGGTCTTGCTCTGTAGCCTAGGCTTGGGGAACGTGCAACAGTCCTCCTGTTTTAGCTTCCTGAGTGCCATGACTACAGACAGGTGCCTCCATGTCCAACTACTTATAAAAGTCGAGAACATGTCACAACAAACCCATGTGCCCATCCCCCAGACTCCATTACTGTCAATATGTTGCTCGTTTTGATTTATATCCATATTTAAAAGCAAGTCTCTGGTATGATTCGTCAGGATGGTCCCTTTAAGAACGATGAGGAAGCATCCTAATACATACTAATAATACTTTTTAGTTATGTGTGGACTTAAAATAGCTGCATGTTTGGAAGCTGGATCCGGAGTATGCTTTGTGATTCCAGCCTGCATCCAGGAGGCCATGGCAGCCTTACATGTCTGAGACCATTCTGAGCTGTATAGCAAGTTCCAGGGCAGCCTGGGATACATAGTGAGACCATGACTTAAAAGAACAACTTAAATATATATATATATATATATAGAGAGAGAGAGACTGAAGGGATTGCTTCACACACAGAGAGCTATATCCAAAAAACAGTAAGGAAAAGTGCATCTTTTTTTCTTTTCTTTCTATTTTCTTTGCGGAAGGTTTTTACTGTGTAGCCCTAGCTGTCCTGAAACTTGCAATGTAAGCTAGGCTGCCCTTGAACTTGCTGAGATTGACCAGTTCTGGGATTAAAAGCACGTGCTATCATGTCCAGCTGAAAGGACATTTTTATTGAACCTCAATACCATTATTACGTAAAACAAAATTAGAAACTCCTAGATATCACCTATTGTCAATGTATAATCAGATTTCCCCCTCATTTATGGATCATTGTGGCTGTGTTCATCCCACCTAGCAGAGTTGAGGACTTGGGGCTCAGACTGACGCATCAAGCCTTACAGAAATGCCAGGTGTCCCCTCCAAAAGAAGATGTATTTCACATCTTTATGCTTAGACTTTGGTTTTGGTTGTCTTTTTTGCCATAGTAGCAGGATGGGGTTTGGGCAGGTGGTTAGGAGGTAAGTGCCCCCAAAGGAACACTGAGGTTCTGATGGTGGGGGCCCACCCATGCCACAATTGAATTTGACTTGTTGCACAGGTATTCCTGACTTTGAACCTTCGCTATGTTTTTGAGCAACCCTACACTGGGTAGTTTTTCTCATCGTTTTGAGGCAGTTGGGGCCTCTGACCCACAGGAACTGTCAATCTTTTAGGCTAAGAAGCTCAGCCATGCTGGGACAGAAGCCTCATGTTTAAGGGACAGTGTTTCTGAGGGTGTGTGAGGGAAGCTAGCTGGGTGCCTTGCCGGCTCACACCATTCAGGGCCTACTATGCTCTTGCCTCAGATTTGAGACCTTGGAGCCGGAAATGAACGCCCTGGCTGCCCGAGTCACTGCTGTCAGCCACATTGCTGGGCAGTTGCTGAAGGCCAGTCCACCAGGCAAGGACCGCATCATCAGCACTCAGGAGCAGCTCAACCACAGGTGGGCGTCAGGTGGGAGGCAGAGCCCCAGAGACTGATACTTTTTAAAAAAGCACTTACTAGGCAGTGCACATGGCAGTCAGAGGAAGAATGGCAGAGCCGGGAAGGGTGGTTGAACATGAGGAAAGAAGCCTGACTGGAGTACGTTGAGAGAAAAAAAAAGGTTGTAAAAGGAATAAAAGAAGAAAGAGGTCAGGGCAGCTCACAGAGACTGGGAACTATCGGAAAAAGGAAGTGAAGCGCAGGGGTGAATAACCCCTGAAAGCAGAAGCAGGAGATGTGTACAAGAGAGCAGTAGGAAGAGGTTTCCAAGTACCTGGCCAAGGCAAGGAAGCTGAGCCCTTCCACATGTAGACCTTTTCTCTACTCACAGGTGGCAACAGTTTCGGTCCCTGGCAGATGGCAAAAAGGCAGCCCTGACATCAGCCCTGAGCATCCAGAATTACCACCTAGAGTGCACAGAGACCCAGGCCTGGATGAGAGAAAAGACTAAGGTCATCGAGTCCACCCAGGGCCTGGGCAATGATCTAGCTGGTGTGCTGGCCTTGCAGCGGAAGCTGGCTGGCACTGAGAGAGATCTAGAAGCCATCTCTGCCCGTGTGGATGAGCTGACCCAAGAGGCAAATGCCTTGGCTGCTGGGCACCCAGCCCAAGCCCCTGCCATCAACACCAGGCTTGGAGAGGTACAAGCTGGCTGGGAGGATCTTCGGGCCACGATGAGGCGCCGAGAAGAGTCCCTCGGTGAGGCTCGGCGGCTGCAGGATTTCCTGCGCAGCTTGGATGACTTCCAGGCCTGGCTAGGTCGCACACAGACTGCTGTAGCCTCTGAAGAAGGGCCAGCCACACTGCCCGAGGCAGAAGCCCTCTTAGCCCAGCACGCAGCCCTGCGGGGAGAGGTGGAGAGAGCCCAGAGCGAGTACAGCCGCCTCAGGACCTTGGGCGAAGAGGTGACCAGAGACCAAGCTGATCCCCAATGCCTCTTCCTCAGGCAGAGGCTGGAAGCTCTTGGAACTGGCTGGGAGGAGCTGGGCCGCATGTGGGAGAGCCGGCAAGGCCGCTTGGCCCAGGCCCATGGCTTCCAGGGGTTTTTGAGAGATGCTCGCCAGGCTGAGGGCGTGCTCAGCAGCCAGGTAAGAGCCTGGGCAACATGGTAAGAGGAAAATAGGGATCAGTGGAAGGACAAAAGAAAGTGGCAGAAGGGGTAGGCAGTACTAGTGGGTGGAGTAGTTGAGCAAGCAAGATAGGCAGGAAACACATGTTAGAAATACGTCCTAATAACATATTTCATAGGTCATTAAAGTGATTCTCAACCTTCCTATTGCTGCAGCCTTTTAATACAATTCCTCATGATGTGGTGACCTTCAACCATAGAATTATTTTGTTGCTACTTCATAACTGTAACTTTGCTACTGTTAGGAATTTTAATGTAGATATCTGATATGCGAACCACAGAGGGTTGAGAACCACTGTGTTATTAGACTATAGTAATTCTAGCAAAATTTAAATGTAAGCATAGCCAGACTGAAGAAGAAATGAAAAGCCTGACTAGTCCTGGAACTATTAAATACATCAATAGTTACAAATAAGGTGGAACAGGATTTGGACTGGTAAAAGTCCTCCAGCCCCCACATTAGCGCCCCTGCCCCATCTTCAGAGCCATCTGGATCGCCTTGTTCCTTAGCAGGCTGGTCCCTGTATGCCTCTGGCAAGTCCTTTCAGAAGGGGTGGCATGTACATGCTATGAGAAATGAGTTTGCTGCACTCTCTTCTACGCAGGAATATGTTTTGTCTCACACGGAGATGCCAGGGACACTCCAGGCGGCAGATGTGGCCATTAAAAAGCTGGAAGACTTCATGAGCACCATGGATGCCAATGGAGAGCGCATCCGCGCACTCCTAGAGGCTGGACGACAGCTGGTGTCCAAGGGCAATATCCATGCTGAGAAGATCCAGGAGAAGGCAGACTCCATCGAGAGAAGGTGTGATGAGGCTGGTGGACCCCTGGGCAACCTTAGAGGAGAACAGTGGAAGAGAGGGTGGCCTAAAAGCTTCAGATACCGGAGAACTGAGTTCATCTGTGTACAGGTCAACTGACAGATGGCAGGGAGTCGGAGGCACATGACCAAACAGAGGACGATCAGAGTAGATTGATTGTCCTGTGGAGGCTGGGCTGGGATCTACAATGGTCTTGCCACATCAAGGCAAATTGGAGCCTACTAGGATGGCAGGCACAGAAATCAGATTCCTTTTGGCATCCCTGGGGGAGGTTATTCACATAGGAAGACTGGGCCTTCTAGGTGAGTTAAGGTTGCATCCTGGGCTGTCATCGCAGGCACAGGAAGAATCAGGAGGCAGCGCAGCAGCTCTTGGGCCGGCTTCGGGACAACCGAGAGCAGCAGCACTTCTTGCAAGACTGTCAGGAGGTGAGGCCCTCAGTTCCCTGGTGTCCCTGTGGCATTTCCAAACCATTCATCCCCTTCATACAAACACACCCTTCATGGCTTCTTTTGGAGTTTTCTGCATCTCCTAGCCCATCTGCCCCACCACCCCTTCCTTCTAAAAGATCTCCTCCTTCATTCCTGCTTTATGCTTGTACCAGCTGAAACTCTGGATTGATGAGAAGATGCTGACAGCTCAGGATGTATCCTATGATGAGGCCCGCAACCTGCACACCAAGTGGCAAAAGCACCAAGCATTCATGGCTGAGCTAGCAGCCAACAAGGACTGGCTGGACAAGGTGGACAAGGTAACTAGTCTACAAGACGAGTGAACCTTTGGGGCTTCTTGGAAGATCCTGGACAGAGCATAGGCTGAGGGGGCCTAAATTCAGAACATAGTTCTTTCCAGAGGCTCAACTGCCAGAGTGGGAAGTTATGGCCTGGGGGTGAGGTTCTGTCAGACAGAACTTCAAGAAAATACAATAGACTAGAGAGCCACTTGTGGCTTGGGCTCAGTGTCATAGCTGTTTCTGGATCTGCAGCACTACAGCCCTCTTCTCCTCTTCACGGGCTCTGCAGACATCTGTGAAGGGCGGATAGGAAATACTTCAGGCTTTGTAGACCACATAGCTTGTGTTGCAGCTCCTCATCTCTGCTGTCACAGCACAAAGCAGTCACAGAGACTAATGAGCATGGCTGTCCTCCAATAAAACTTTCTTCATTAAAACAGGCAGGAGGGCCTGATCTGTCCATCTGTCACGGTTTGACAACCCTTGTCGTCATTCCTAGGACTTTGTCTCCCACACAGCTCTGTCTCAATTGGTGGGGACAAGTGAATATTTACTTTTACTCACCAAATATTCCTAGAGATGGTGAGGTGAGCCAGCATGTTGCTAGGTGGTGCATGGTATATCAGAAGCCATTTTCCCTCCCTCAAGAGCCTATTTACTGGGGAGAGGAGAGCAGTTTGCAGTGTTTGCTTTTGCTCAGCAGACACACACTTAGGAGTGTCGCATGCAAATCACTGGAAAGAAGGTGGTGCCGCCACTGGCTTAGACCTCAAGGGAAAATGTTGTAGATCAGATGTGGAATATACATAGGTGGCTAAATGAAACCCAGAGCAGAAGGCTAGTGTGATGGCAGAGGCCTGTAATACTAGCTACTTGGGAAGCTGAGGTGGGAGGATTACAAGTTCAAGACCACCCTGGACAACTTACTGAGACTCTATCTGAAAATGGAAAGTAAAAAGGGGGCCGTAGCTTTGCCTAGTATGTAAGGTCGTTTGTTCAGTGTCTAGGATTGTAAGAATATGTGAAAAGATCCAGAGTACAATACACTAGGTACCAAAAGGTAGAGTCCATAAAGCCTGGGCACTAAGCAGAGTAGAGATGAAGGAATGCGGCATCCAGGGCCATGCATGGAAGGTAAGGAGAATGTGAGCAAGCAGAAATACTAGGTTCTAGGTTGAGAGTGATGCTAAGCAGAAGACCAGAAGTGTGAGGAGGAACGGGGAACAAGGAGGAAGTCATCCTGTTGGGAGCACAGAGGGTATGACAAGGCTCCTGGAAGCACAGGTAGGAAAAGTGCCCTGGGCAAGGTCAGTAAAAGCCTGGATCACTGTACAGAGGGTGTGCCTCACAAGCCAAGCTAGCCTTTGATCCTCTTCAGCCAGCAGCCATATAAAGAGCCTTTAAGCGTCTGAGATCATGGTCTCAGGAACAGAGCCCAGCTTCAGGAGAGGTGATCCCACAAAACACCAGAAGGGGGGTGGGAAGGAGAGAGCAGAGTCCAGGCAGGAGATGTTGAGGCAGAGATGGAGCTCAGTAGTAGAACATGTGTTTGGCATGTGTGAGGACTAGCTCTCTCCCCAGTACCACAAGTGAAGGGAGGGAGAGAAGAATATCATGCCAGGCTTGCTGGCAAGCTGTGGTAGCTCAGAGCTACTGGGACACCCTGGGAGACTATATAGAACTTGAAGTATTATTTCACCCAAAGCATGAAGTTGCTGAGTATTCATCCATCCCCTCCCTGTCTGCTGTTGGGCGGAGGCACTTCTGACTTCCATAGAGACAAGTCTTCAAGCTGAAAGGCTAAAAATGGGGAGACCGTGTGAGATTTGCTTGCTGTAGTGCAAGTGGGAAGGCATGGGTTAAGAAACATGAAATGAGCCAGGCGGTGGCGCACGCCTATAATCCCGATGCTAGGGAGGCAGAGGCAGGCGGATCTCTGTGAGTTTGAGGCCAGCCTGGTCTATAAAGTGATTCCAGGACAGCCAAGGCTACACACAGAAAACCTGTCTCAAAAAAAAAAAAGTCTATTACATTAGAACTGCTTGGTACGCTTCAGTTCTCTGCTGTCCAGATCTCTGGCCTGTGATCAACCTGCCAAATAAACGGTCCAACTCTGGCTCTTACACCTTTGTCTTGTCATCTAGGAAGGGCGGGAGCTGACTCTTGAAAAGCCAGAACTCAAAGTCCTAGTGTCAGAGAAGCTGGGGGACCTACACCGACGCTGGGATGAACTTGAGACCACCACCCAAGCCAAGGCCCGGAGCCTTTTTGATGCCAACCGGGCAGAGCTATTTGCCCAAAGCTGTTCTGCCCTGGAGAGCTGGATGGAGAGCCTGCAGGCCCAGCTGCACTCAGATGACTATGGCAAGGACCTCACCAGTGTGAACATTCTGCTAAAGAAGCAACAGGTATGCAAAGGGACCTTTGGGGAAGAGTGAAGAGCGGGGGCATGAAAGAGGGTGCCTGGCTTTTGAAATTCAGGAGGCCTGGCAGATGACATCTTTTAGCATTTCTGACAGTGGTTTCCATTAAAGACTGCATCACAGTCTCCGGGGCTCTGTGTCATTCAGGGAAGTTAGGAGACAGGCCACACTACTAACCGGACAGGGAAACTTTAGTTTTAAAAAGATGCTCGTTAGCAGAAGGTATTATTACCTAAGGTGTCGTCACAGTCTGTTTTCTGTTGCTACAATAAAATACCAGAGACTAGGTGATTTATTTTTTTAATTTATTTATTTTTATTTTATGTCCATTGATATTTTGACTGCATGTATGTATGAGGGTGCCAGATCCCCTAAAACTGGAGTCATAGACATTTGTGAGCTGCCATGTGGATGCTTGGAATTGAACCCAGGTCCTCTGGAAGAGCAGCCAGTGCTCTTAACCACCGCACCATCTCTCCTGCCCCTGACTTTGTTATGTTTTGTTCAGTTTATTTTGGCTTGCAGTTTTGGAGTCTAGAGCTGAGCACCAGGATCTGCTCTGTTTCTGGTGCGAGTCTTGTACTGTGTTGTAGGATGACAGAACAGAATGGAAATTAGCTCGTGTGAAAGAGATAAAACACCGGAGGCAGCCTCGCTTTACAACCTCTTCTTGTAACTAACCCTGTTACAACCAACCGCCAACCTGTTCTTGTAACTAATCCAGTCCCATGGGAGCTACATAAGTCCCTTTTATGGCCTGCTCCCCTGTAAAGGCCTATTGTCTTTTGACACTTTTCTTTGAGGACCAGATTTCAGCATAAGTTTTAAAGGAAATAAACCACAACTAAAGCCAAAGCAAGTCTACAAGAATTTTACAGCAGGTGTCAGAAAACTTTTCTGTGTAAAGAGACAATAGGGCCAGCAATGGCTCTGTAGATAAAAAGGCTTATCACGAAGCCTAACTATTTGAGTTTAATCCCTAGAAACTACATGGTGGGAAGAGAGAAAACACTATATACCCACAAATAAATAAAATGTAAAAAAAAAATTATTCAACAGAGCCAGATGAGAAATATTTTACTATTTGTAGGTTCTATAATCTGTCACAGCGATTCAACTTTGTCTTTATCATGTGAAAAATAGATAGGTATTAGATAGATAGATAAACAAATAAATGCTGTGTATAACACATAGGAGGAATAGAGGTAGGCGCCAGTATACTTTATTTACTGAATAGGCTGCATTTGCTGATTCTCTGGCCCTGTGGGTCCTAGAATAGCAAGTGTAGAACACTTTGCCTGGAGGGGAAAGAGCCACCAGGTCCCTTGTACTTTGATGGCAGTGTGAAAGCCCAAGCAAAGCACGCCGCCTGTAGTGCAGCATGCTGTGCCGCCAGCGCCCTCTTCTGACAAGACTGGCATTGTACCAGCTGGGCAGAAAAATGCTCACAGGGTCGAGTTTCAGCATCTTAAAGTAAGGCAAAAGTAGATTTTTGACTGAGAGACAACGAATTCATAATATGCAGAGTTGTCACACAGCCCTGGAATACATGTATGTGTGTGCATGTATGTATGTATGAAGTTTGTGGCTGACCTCTCCAGCTGTTGTTCTTCGGGGCTGAGCCCTTGGGATCAGGAATCGTGACTGGCTTGATACAGGCGGATGTCTTCTGTGGCGCTGACCTCCCTTTTCTCTTCTGTGTTTGTAGATGCTGGAACGAGAGATGGCTGTGAGAGAGAAGGAGGTAGAGGCTATCCAGGCCCAGGCAAAGGCCCTGGCCCAGGAAGACCAGAGTGCAGGGGAAGTAGAAAGGACCTCAAGGGCCGTGGAGGAGAAGTTCCGGGCGCTGTGTCAACCCATGAAGGAGCGCTGCCAGCGCCTGCAAGCCTCCCGAGAGCAGCACCAGTTCCACCGGGATGTGGAGGATGAGATAGTGAGTCACCAGGCATGGGCGTCAAGCTGCTCCCAGCCACGTGGCTCTCTAGCCTCCTTCCTGGGCAGTGGGGAATGCCTCGGGAGGTAGCCCGTTCCCTCTTTTTTATATGTTGAGCGTGCCCCCTCTAAGGATGTTCATGGGTGTTCTGCAAGGTCCTCTACCCTGGAATGAGATGGCTATTTCTTACACACACAACCGGAGCCTGGGTCCTTTCTGCATCTTCATTAAGCATTTTTTTCTCTCTAGTTGTGGGTGACTGAGCGGCTACCAATGGCCAGCTCTATGGAACATGGCAAGGACCTGCCCAGTGTCCAGCTTCTCATGAAGAAAAACCAGGTGAGACAGAGGACAAGGGTGAAGACAAAGTTTCTAAGAGCCTCCTCACACTCAGACCTTTGTTTTTTCTGTTTTGGGGGAGGTGGAGGATGGGTGCTGTTGTTTTGAGACAAGGTCTTAGTATGTACCTTTGGCTGACCTTGAACTTACAGAGTTCCACTTGCTTCTGGTGGGATTAAAGGTGCACATATGCTGCCGTGCCCAGCTCCTTTGTTTCTCCTTTGATAAGGTTTCTATGGCATTATCTTATTGCTTGCAGCTGTAGACCTGGTGCTTTAACTTTTCTCTAGCTCAGGAGGGTGGCCTCTGTTGGTAGGAAAGCTTGAGAACTGAGGGGCTATCATATTTTATCCTTGAACCTGGACAAGAATCTGCCAGAGGATTCAAGAAGAATGTAGGGAGGACTCAAGGTGGAGCAGGTCTAAGGGGACAATAGGGTTGCGGTTCCTTTTGCAAGCCTTTCAGTGTATCTTCTGTGGCCGGGATAGACCCTGCAGAAGGAGATCCAGGGCCACGAGCCCCGCATTGCAGACCTCAAAGAAAGGCAGCGCACCCTGGGAGCAGCAGCAGCAGGTCCAGAGCTGGCTGAGCTCCAGGAAATGTGGAAACGCCTGAGCCACGAGCTGGAGCTTCGGGGCAAGCGGCTGGAGGAAGCCCTTCGAGCCCAGCAGTTCTATCGTGATGCTGCAGAGGCGGAGGCTTGGATGGGTGAGCAGGAGTTGCACATGATGGGCCAGGAAAAAGCGAAGGTGAGAGTCGGAGCAGTGCTGGTTTGCGTGGCCAGTTCTTCCTGCCCCTGGCCCCTGCTGTCTGATGTCCACTTTTCCCTCTCCCAGGATGAGCTAAGTGCCCAGGCAGAAGTGAAGAAGCATCAGGTATTAGAACAAGCCCTTGCTGACTATGCCCAGACCATCAAACAACTCGCAGCCAGCAGCCAAGATATGATTGACCATGAACACCCAGAGAGGTGAGTGTGTGAGTATCAAAGGGCAAAGACCCTGGAGGAGATGGGGGGCGGGTTCTGGGGAAGTGCAGGGAATGTGGCATCTTCTGAACTATGTGCACACAGAATAGTCTAGAAAGCTGGGAGAAGCAGGGACTTGGCAAGCAGTTAGGAGACAGAGCTCCACAGAACAGGCCATTCTCTCTACCCCTGCAGCACAAGGCTAACAATCCGCCAAGCCCAGGTAGACAAGCTGTACGCCGGCCTGAAGGAGCTGGCGGGAGAGCGGCGGGAGCGCCTGCAGGAGCACCTCAGGCTGTGCCAGCTCCGCAGAGAGCTGGATGACCTGGAACAGTGGATACAAGAGCGTGAGGTCGTGGCAGCCTCCCATGAACTGGGCCAGGACTATGAGCATGTGACTGTGAGTGCCACGCAGATCAGAGCCCACAGGGGACCAAAGTGCTGGCCCGTCCAGAGGGCTGAGGGTGGGGACACAGCGCAGATGCAGTAGGCACTGTGGTGGGTTTTGAGTTACATAGCCTGAGTAATTGTTCAGGAAGAGTGGCACAGGGCTGACCACAGGTGAGGATAAAAATGAAATTGCTACTCTTCCAACAGACCTCAACAAAACAGGGCAAGTTTTCAGATACCCTGCTGTGGCTGGCCCTCTGGTGCAGAAATCTAGACCACACTTGGGATGTCCTTGTTAAGGGCTAAAGGTGCCTTTTGTAGGATGTCAGGTGCCATGTAGGACTGTGTATTATGTTACCCTAGCTATCTTAGTTCACATATGTACCCTGGTGAAATTCCCCAGTGACGATTTCTCAAGACATTGTCCTTTCTGTTAGAAAGGTAAAAGTGTAGATTTAAGGCCGCCATACCTGCTCACTGACCAGTGGGTTCCCAGTTTGGGGGAGAGAAATGACTACTCCCTGAGGCAGGGGTCTCACACAGTAGGTCTCATCCCTGTTTCCTCCATTAGATGCTCCGGGACAAATTCCGTGAGTTCTCCAAGGACACCAGCGCCATTGGCCAGGAGCGAGTTAAGAGTGCCAATGCACTGGCTAATGGGCTCATCGCTGGAGGCCATGCTGCACGGGCCACGGTGGCCGAGTGGAAGGACAGTCTCAACGAGGCCTGGGCGGACCTGCTGGAGCTGCTGGACACCAGAGGTCAGGTGCTGGCTGCTGCCTACGAGCTGCAGCACTTCCTGCATGGGGCCCGCCAAGCCCTGGCACGGGTACAGCACAAGCAGCAGCAGCTTCCAGATGGCACCGGCCGCGACCTCAATGCTGCTGAGGCCCTGCAGCGCCGGCACTGTGCCTATGAGCACGACATCCAAGCCCTCAGTACCCAGGTCTGACCCTAGCTGAACAGGTGGGGAAGGGAAGGCTGAGAGGAAATGGGTGGGGGGAGGGTCTTGTGTGCCAGGGAAGATCTCTAAGAGCCTGGGAAGATGGCACTCCTGGAGAGGCATTTGGAAATGAGGTTAAAATCACTCAAGAAAGACAGCTCCAGCCAATGTTCATCAGCTACCACATTCGGTCTTGTTTTATGGCATGTGCGGCACACATGTGTATCGGCACACCTGCCACAATGCGTGTATGGAAGTCAGAGGACTACTTCTAAGGAGTTGGTTCTATCCTTGCTCTTTAAGTTCCGGTAATCAGGCTCAGGCAAGTGCTTTTTACATACCAAGGCATCTGGCTGGTTAAGGTCACACTTTTAATGAGGACCCATGACATTTTCAAATGGTTCCATGGCTGCAAGTTCCTTCACGCTATGCCAAACCTACCTGTTGACGCCAGAATTCTGGATCCACAAAATTAACACAGATCATTCTTTCAACCCCATATGACCAGTGAGCCCCCAACCCAAATCTCCTCTGCAGGTTGTACCTCTCATACTAGTGATTTTCAATGTTCCCATATACCCTGGCTAGAACCAGCTCAGCTTGATTATAGAATGCCATCCCCTGGGCTAGGCCTGGGCCCAGGTGAGGTCCTACTGGACAGAATGTGGTGGGTAGGCCCTGACCTCGGTTCCTCCTACCATCTCTTTGGCTGATGAAACAGACGGGGAGTAGGGAGCAGTGCAGGCTGAGAAGGGCTTTAGCTCTGCTGTCTCCCAGTTCTGCCCGACTCAGACCTGGGTTTCCCCACACACACACAGGTCCAGCAGGTTCAGGATGATGGCCGCAGGCTGCAAAAGGCCTACGCTGGAGACAAGGCCGAGGAGATTGGCCGTCACATGCAGGCAGTGGCTGAGGCCTGGGCCCAGCTCCAGGGAAGTTCTGCTGCCCGTCGTCAGCTGTTACTGGACACCACGGACAAGTTCCGGTTCTTCAAGGCTGTCCGGGAGTTGATGCTGTGGATGGATGGGATCAACCTGCAGATGGATGCCCAGGAACGCCCCCGGTGAGATCCTTAGTGCCTGGCATCCTCCTCCAAAGGTTGTGTGACGGTGCTGGTGACTGTGGCAGGGCTGGGGCAGCCAGTAATATCATCCTTGTCTCGGCCCAGGGATGTGTCCTCTGCAGATTTAGTCATCAAGAACCAACAAGGCATCAAAGCGGAGATAGAGGCCAGGGCAGACCGGTTCTCCTCCTGCATTGACATGGGGCAGGAGCTACTGGCCCGGAACCACTATGCCGCTGAGGAGGTAGGTGAGACCTGGAGATAATCTAGCTGGCCACACTGAACAGGGACTTTTTCTTTCTGCTCATTTTGTTTGGTTTGGTTTGGTGTGTGTGTGTGGTTGTTTTGAGGCAGGGTCTCAGCACGGAGCTCTGGCTGGCAGTCACTATTGTCCTCTCAAGTGCTGGGCTGCAGGTGTCCACCCCCATGCCCAACTTTGTAATTTCCTGTCTTCTGCTTTTTGTCATTCTTTCTTAGCAAGAATTCTTTCACTCTCTTTCCTCTCAGTGCTGTCCAGGGACTTCTAAAACCTCACTTTTCCTCCCAGAACTACTTTCCTCTCCTCTTGGCATTAGAAATCGTTTCTGTGCTTTGGTGGCTCCCAGGGACCTTGGGAGAGCCCCACGAGGTGCGAAGTTGTGCTTCCTTTCCCAGATCTCAGAGAAGCTGTCTCAGCTACAGTCCCGGCGCCAGGAGACGGCTGAGAAGTGGCAGGAGAAGATGGACTGGCTACAGCTTGGTGAGCCACTGTGGGGATGTCGGCAGGAGGGAGGGGCGTGTGAAGGAAGGCCTTGGCATTGCTTGTCTGTGGTGGCCACAGTGCATGATACCAGGAACCCGGGGTGTGGAATTCCAGGATCCTATACTTGGAACTTCCTGACAGTGCTTTGGGACAATGTTCTTTGTCCCTGTACTTAGGTTTACCCCTGCCACTATGTACTCTAATCTTCCATCTTTCTATGACTACCCCCCCCCCAATCATGGCAGTTTTGGAGGTGCTTGTGTTTGGGAGAGATGCAGGGATGGCAGAGGCCTGGCTGTGCAGCCAGGAGCCATTGGTGCGAAGTGCAGAACTGGGTTGCACCGTGGATGAAGTGGAGAGCCTCATCAAGCGTCATGAAGCCTTCCAGAAGTCAGCAGTGGCCTGGGAGGAGCGTTTTAGTGCACTGGAGAAGCTCACTGCGGTAAGAACTGTGGAACCTCAGAGGTGTCCAACCCCACGGCTGCCCTGGACCTGGTCTTGTTCCTCTTTAGAAGACATTTCCTCTCTTCCCTCTGCACTGCCTCTCTGCGCATGAGCCGCGAATGCTCTTCTGTTACATGGCCACAGATGTCAGTTAGCCTGGGTGCGACTGAAGCCCCTGCTTCTTGCCCTACCTCTTTAGAGTCTCTTCTCCATCTTTCCTGTTTTATTGGGCTAGAGCTGAGACTCTTCAGCTTTTCTTCCCACCCTGATAATTGCTGACCCCAGCATTTCTTGACAGCTGGAAGAGCGGGAGAAGGAGCGGAAAAGGAAGAGGGAGGAAGAAGAACGGAGGAAACAGCCCCCTACTCCAGAACCCATGGCTAGTCAGCCCGAAGGGAATCTGGTAGATGGCCAGACAGTTCCTGACACTGCCTGGGATGGGTAAGAGCTAGACACCTGGGCCAGGAGCCTGAGCTTAAGCAAGCCACAGACTAATTACTCTGTGTCACGTTTGATCATTCTAGAACCCAATCAAAATTGCCATCAGCCACACAAGCGCCCAGTGTTAATGGGGTCTGCACAGACGCAGAGTCCTCACAGGTAATTTCATGTCCCTGAACACCCCTTTGGACCCTGCCAGCCCCCACATCCTCACAGCTTCTTGTCTTTGCAGCCCCTGTTGGAACAGCAAAGACTTGAACAGAGCAATGTCCCAGAAGGGCCTGTGAGTCTCTCCGGAGGTGTGGGTATGGGTACTTGGGAGATGAAGGGTCAAGAGAAGTGGGTAGGGATCCTGGGTATGAAGCGCAACAGAAGCTTGGGCTGGGAGACTAGCTCTTGACTCCAACACAGGGTACCACCCATGTCTTCTTTTAGCAATGGCATTGTTTTCCCCTCACAGGGATCTGGCACAGGAAACGAGTTGAGCGGGCCCCGGGGAGAGAGGCAGACCCGGCCCCGGGGCCCTGCTCCTTCCCCAATGCCCCAGAGCAGATCGTCTGAATCAGCCCATGTTGCCACCTTGCCCACCCGAGGTCCTGAGCTCTCTGCTCAGGAACAGATGGAAGGAATGCTGTGCCGCAAACAAGAGATGGAGGCCTTCAACAAGAAAGCTGCCAACAGGTATCAGGCCTGGCAGTGCAGAGCCTGTGGCCTTGTAGGTGCCTTCTTCCCGGAGGGTTTCTGGGAAGCTTCCTAGACAAGGAGGGGGCCACTTTATAGGAGTTTGTCCTTTGGGAAAGAGCTGGAACTTAGAACTCTCATAGGCACAGAGGAGGGCCTCAAATGATCCAAAGACAGGAGTGGAACTGTGAGCTCCACAATGCCCATGTTACAGTTCCCACAAAGGCCTGCCTCCCAACTTTCTGACCCTGCCATATCTCCCCCAGGTCCTGGCAGAATGTGTACTGTGTACTTCGGCGTGGGAGCCTCGGCTTTTACAAGGATGCCAGGGCAGCTAGTGCAGGCGTGCCGTACCATGGAGAAGTGCCTGTCAGCCTGGCCAGGGCCCAGGGCAGTGTGGCCTTTGATTATCGGAAACGCAAACATGTCTTCAAGCTGGGGTAGGAACCAGGGTTGCTTTCAGGTTGGGATGGAAGAAGGAGTCAGAAATAAGGCAAGGTGGGTGGATCATGAGTAAGGTCCAGAGGGAAGGAAGTTACTTGGACATGAACGGAGGTGCTTGGGTACATTTGTAGGTGGAAGAGAGTGGAGATTCTGGATCCTGAATCATTCTAGACTAGAGGAGCTAAGTTATCTTGGGCAGGATACTAGCTTACCTTAGCTTTCAGGGTCCTGCCCGCTGCCAGCAAAAGCTTACATGGCCTCAGCCAGAAATGAGATTACCTCTGTGCTCTATCAGAAAGAATCCGCTTTTGCACATCTGCAGAATCCTGAAACTATGAAGAATGTAAAACATGATCTGGCCTTGAGGGCTGTGCCCTCTCAGTCCATCCAATCCTGGGGGAATTCTGAACCCACAGCAGCACTGACATGCCTAATACAGGTTCTTAGCTCTGTCCTGTACCTTCTCTCCTAACAGCTTACAGGATGGGAAAGAATACTTATTCCAGGCCAAGGATGAGGTGAGCCTTCCCCTGTCCTGCCAGTGTTGAGTTTTATGTGATAGGATCTCACTCTGTAGGCTTGGTGCCTACTCCAGAGTGGCCTCGAACTCCTAGCAATCCTCCTACCTCAGACTCTGAGTCTGGGTCCACAAGTATATGTCACCATGATCAGCTTGTGTTTCTTATCCTAAAGGGGTCCTTTTTCCCCTCCGTGTGAAATGAAAAGGTCAGCCTCTTTTCTTTTTCCTCTATCACGGTTCCCTGTGCTGCAGGCTACCCCAAGTCAAAGTCTTTGGGTATGAGCTGGTATCTCTCTGTCCCCTGCAGGCAGAGATGAGCTCATGGCTGAGAGTGGTGAATGCAGCCATTGCTACTGCATCGTCTGCCTCTGGAGAGCCAGAAGAGCCAGTGGTGCCCAGTGCCAGCCGAGGCCTGACCCGGGCCATGACCATGCCCCCGGTGTCACAGCCTGAGGGCTCCATCGCACTTCGCAGCAAGGATGGCAGAGAAAGAGAGCGAGAAAAACGATTCAGCTTCTTTAAGAAGAACAAGTAGTTGGGGCAAGACTCCCAGGCCAGCTCCCTCTCTGTGTTCAGGAAACTGCCAGGGACTGTCCACAGACTTGTCAGGACAACTGCCTGCTGCTAGGGTCTGCTGCTAAGGTCAGCCCATCACCAGGAACTGTCACTGGGGACAAACAAATGTTCCCACAACCTTCTCTTCTGCTATTTAATTCAACTGGTGGTGGGACCCAGGCAACCCCTAATTCCACTCTTTTCCACCTTGTCACCTCTTCCCGAGCCTCCATCCCCCCACCATGGTGCAGATAGCGTCACCCCCAACGTGGGCTATGTGGGAACCACTGTCCCTGCCTCAGGGTCATTGTGCCACCACAGCTAGGGTGTGCCATCCACCATCCAGTTCTTTGCCTCTGGGATCAGCCAGGACCCTCTTAGAGCTGAAGCAGGACCCGAGGGCAGGAGCGCCAGATGATGGAGTCGGAGGCGCTGAAGCCTTCCCTGCCTATCCTGCCTCGCCCTCTGGCTCAAGTGGCTGCTCTTCTCCAGCCACCCTGGTCGGCCCCCAAGTGTGAGTTGTTTAGGAGTAGCCACATCCTTGAGTCTATCCAAGGAGGTGATTAAACAGCTCAGCTTCTCTCACTGCCTCTTGGTGTTGTTCCTTTCCTGACCATGGCCTATCTGGTTCTGGCCTCCTGTATGTCAGATATACACTGTAGCCCCAGCTTCTGAGACCCTGAGAACCCTGCCTCCCTATCTCAGTCTCCCCAGGGTAGGGATCCATTTCACGGGATCAACTATGCCAAGCCTCTGTTTAGACCAAAGACATTCACTGTGGGTTGGGGTCATGTTGATTAATGTAACTCCCCCTGGTGCACACTTTTCTTTCTCCTTTAAAAAAAAAAAAAAAAAAAAAAAAGGCTTATTTTCTTGCAGGGCGGTGGAGCCCTGGGCCTGTTAGGTGAAGCCTGCACTTTACCACTGACCTCCACCCCAGCCCACAGTTCTCCTCGCTCTCAAGTCTTTCAGCTGTTTTTAGTAAGAGGTGGTGAGGAATATTACCACAGCCTCGTATTAGCTACTCAGCCAACAGGAGAAAGGTGAGCCCCGGCTTTCTCTTTTCCATAGAATCAGAAGAGTGGCAGGGTCCCACTTCCTGAACTCTAGAAGAATGTCACCCTAGGAAGCCATAAGATATATCCTGATCATGTAAATACACACACAACACATTCTAGAGATGGAGAAAAGTATTTTTCTTAAAGTTTGCAGTTTTTAAAAAGGAGGTATTAAAATTGGAAGTTTTGGGTCTGCTTCATTCAGAAAAACTACTGTCTTCAGCATAACCCCACGGAGCCCTGACTACCATCAGTCAAAACAATGGCAAGCAGTCAGGTGTGTGCAGGCTATGAACTAGCACCACAAAGCCCCAGAATGGCCTACACCCATCAGGCCTGGCACAGCAGATCACTCACAGGGTACTCTCCTTTCTCTTAAGGGGATTCAGTACCTGACATGCAACTGCAACAGCCCATCCACGGACAAAATAATCATCAGTAGGATACAGACTTTTTGTTTTATAATTCAAGAATAACTGTGAAACTTGCCCTGTTACACGTTGGAGAGTTACTGTGGAGGGCTCAGATCATGAGGTTTGGGGAAAAAGCAGTAACTGAAAAGTTTAGAAGCAGAAGAGGTATGTGTGAGAGAGGGATTAGTAAAGAAATGATTGCCTGGACCTAAAAGGCAGGATGTAGGCCACCAACTGACGTGTTCCTGCAGAAAAGTCCCTGTGAAGGGAAAGGAAAGGCAGGAGTTAGGTGAGAGGCGACTGAAGCTACTTCAGGACATGATTCCATTCCATACAGGCAAGATAGAGAAGACAATAAGCACGGGGCTAGGAGGCAAGCCTTCAGGAGAGAAATGTCTGAATGTTGGTGGAAGAGAGGAAAAGACCCAGAGACATGGTAGATGGAGTGGAGCCCTGAAGGATACAGAAAAGGTTAGGCCTCAAAAATAGCCTCAGTGTTTGCCCTGCAGACTGATGGGAAACAGAAACACAGAAATGGGTGAGTTATATACAAGTGAACGTGTCTGCATTTTTACTGACTACCACCAACAAGGGTGGGTTTTACTTGTGTTCACGTACATGGTAGCCACTGGCCATATGGGGCTACTGAGTACCCAAAGTGTGGTAAGTCTAAACTTTGATGTGCTGAAATAACAGATTCCCAAGACTTCAGGGGGAATTCTAATATCTCAATTTTTATATTGATTACATGTTGAAATGTCAGAAATATTAAAATAGATTTCAAATCTTTATATTTTGTTGTTTTTGGAAATTTGTATTTAATTAATGTATTTATTCAATGTGCTTGGTATGAAACCTAGGACCTTGTGTATATTAGATTAATGCTTTATTATTGAGTTGTACCCACAGACCATTTTCCCAGTTTATTTTGAATTATTTATATGGCTCATTATATCTCCATTGGATAGCACTTTTCAAAATGGACCACAGGCCTAAAAGTGACAGGTAATGAGAATGGAGGAGAGCACAGACTACTGTATGACTTGTGGTAGGAGAGGGTATCATAAAGAGAACAAAAGAGCAAGCTTTATGAAACAATAATTAATTTGGTTATATTAAAAAGGATTTCCCTCCAAAGACAAAGTTACTAATAGAATGACAAGATATTTAAAGCCAATTAGGAATAGCTACAGCAAGGTGAAGTGGTGCACACCTGTAATCCCAGCACTCAGGGAGGCAGAGGAAGGGGAATCTCTGTGAGTTCAAGGCCAGCTTGGTCTACTGAGTAAGTCCGGGACAGCCAAGGCTATACAGAGAAACATCTGGGGGGGGGGGGGAGAAACAGGAAAAAGAAACAGCAACAATATGCAGGAAACTCCTACTGCTTAACACAAAGCCTGTAACCTGAAATACAGGCAGGAATTTGTTTTTGTTTTTTCAAGACAGGGTTTCTGTGTAACAAGCTCTTACTATCCTGGACTTGTTTTGTAGACCAGGCTGGCCTCGAACTCACAGAAATCCACCTGCTTCTACCTCCCAAGTGCTGGGTTTGAAGGCGTCCAGCCTGGCCCAGGACAGGTGATTTACATGCACACAAACCCCAAGACTTTAAGAACAAGATATTTTAAAAATCATTAGTAAGGAGACAAAAACAAATCAAAGCAAGTTAGGAATAACGCTTTACACCTCTTCAACTGACAAAAATTAGGAAAGTGAATGTCAAACCTTGGGAAAGACAGAAAAACAAAACACCAGTGTCCCTTGTGTGTTTCAGGGTTATTCTAGCAGAGCTTTTCTGGGAACTTGGTACTACTTAGACAAGCTAGGGTTTGTATATTTTGGTTGGTTGGTTTTGGTTTTTTGTTTTGGAACAGGGTTTCTCTGTGTAGCCCTTGCTGCCCTGGAACTTGCTCTATAGAGCAAGATGGACTCGAATTTACAGAGATCTGCCTGCCTCTGCCTCCTGAGAGCTGGGATTAAAGGTGTGTGCCACCAAACCTGGTGACATGTTAATTTTATATACATTCTATGACCTAGCAACTCAGCAATTTTACCCTTGGATTTACATTCCTCAACAGAATTAAAACACATATAGACTGTTACTTACAATGTAGTGTAAAATGCTGAGGAACTGAGGCAATTGTAGCATCTTATCTCCAACAAAGGGAAGGTGAAATGCATGGCTGCGCAGCAAGGAGTAACTCAGAAACTAAAATTTACATATCACACTCAGTGAGGAAAAGCAAGAAATAGTTAGCTACATAACATACATTTACATAATTTAGACAGTTGTACAATGGGTGAACCTTGTTTAGGCCCAGCAGAGAAGCCAACTATAAAAAGGGTATCTGTGAGAACACACGGAAAGTTTGAGCATAAATATTAAATGATAGTGACATAACCACTATAGTTATTGAGAGCTTGAAGGATGGCTCAGCAGTTCAGAATAATTGCTGCTCTTTCAGAGGATCCCGATTTTTTTTACATGTTTTGCATTACATTTACAAAAAAAAAAAAGACATCATATTGCACAGTTCACAGTTACCTATAACTCAAACTCCATGGGATCCGACACCCTCTTCTGGCCTCTGTGGACACCTACACACACATGGCATAAATTCACAAAGACACAACCATATACATAATATTTTCTTTTTTTTCCCCCTTGAGACAGGGTTTCTCTGTGTAGCCCTGGTTGTCCTGGAACTTGCTCTATAGATCAGGCAGCCCTTAAATTCAGAGATCTACCTGCCACTGCCTACCGAGTGATGGGATTAAAGGCATATGTCACCACCACCCGGATCACATAAATTTTTTCACTATTTAAAAAAAGAAGGAAAACCAGGCGCTAGAAATGGTAGTGCACAGCTATAATTCCCATCACTTGGGAGGCTGAGGTAGGAGGATCGTGAATTCAAGGCTAGTCTGGGTTGCACAGCAGCCTAGACTACCTAGTAAGGCCATCTCAAAAAGAAGAGAGAGAGAAAAAACGCAAGGAATGAAGTGAAAATTTTATAGAAAGATAGTAACCGTTAGTGGAACATTAGTTGTGGAGACCTCATGGAATTTGGGAAGAGGACAGAACCCAAAACACGATGTATAAGGCTGGGTGATAGCAGACCCTGAGTGGATTCCAGGACAGCCAAGAGTACATGAGAAACCCAATCTAAAAAAAAAAAAATACAATTTTTAAATTGTGTGTCTGCTAATACAATTAGACAATGGCTTCTGAAAAGACTGGGAAGCATGGATTTGGTAAAGAAATGTTTCCAAGTAGCTTGTATGGGAAGTCAGCTCGGCGAGCTGGCGTTGCAACTACCGCAATGGGGAATTGTTTTGACAACCACCCTGGTGCCATGTGAACGGCTAGGCTTTGTTGAATGGGATGACGAGTAGTCCACCCGGCCTGTACCCTGCTGCCACCAGGAGGTGCCCTTGGACCGCAGCTAAAGCCAGGAGTCTGGCAATTGCCCGCATCTCAAGCAGCTTGGAATGGATGTGGAACCCTTGTCACTCAAAATCCCAAACCGGGAATCTCTCCGGACTTCTGCACCCCATACTCCTTGGGAGAGCTCGCCACATTTCAGGAAACATGACAGATTCACTACGAGAGAGGAAAGTCCAGCCCACGTACATTCATGAATAAACATGACAAAGTGTAGTTTGGGTGGAGAAACTATAGATCTAGTTTAGATCTAGCCCGGCTCCATCACACAGATACTATCTTTCTGCTTCTCGACTCGGTCTCATCTTCTTCACCAACGAACAATTGTTTGAAGAGCCCTTCCCACATAACGGAGACTCGGCAGGGAGGCGGCGGTGCCGGATTTCTGAGGTGGATCTAAGCCCCTCCAGCGGCCCCGCGAGACGACCCTTTGTCATTAGCGCCACCGCCCCCTCGGCGGCGTGCCTGATAGCGCGGTCCATTGTGATGGCCTGAGACTCCCCCTGGGCTCACGGTTTCGCCGAGGCAGTGGTTGCTTCCTGAGCCCTTCTGACGCGCCGTCCGCGACCCCCTCCCAGGGCAGTGATTGGCTAGCCGGGGCTGGGGGCGGGCTGACCTTCGCTCCGCGGCGCCGTCACCGCATGACCCCGCCCCCGCACGGGGGCGTCCATTTGTGTGCGGCCGCGGGATTGGTCGCCCCGCTCCTGCGAGGGGGGGGGAGGGGAGGCAGGCAGCGCGCACTCGCGCGTGCGTGAGCTGGCGCGCGAGAAAGCGCCCGGTCGCGCCGAGGCTCGAGCGGCCGTCGCCATTTTGTAGGGTTCTCTCTGACGCGGGACCCGCCGCCACCGCCGGCACCACCCGGAGGTAGGAGAGGATGCTGTGGGCGTGTGGGAAGCCCGGCCGCGGGCCTGGCACGACCTCGGGAGGGCTGGAAAGGCCGAGGCTTCGGGCCACCCGTCTTCCTCGGAAGGTCCCGGGAAGACAACGAAAGGAGGCGGGGCCGGATCTCCGGAGGGGGCGGGGCAGGGGTCGGGCCGAGCCTTTGTTGGGATGTGGGCGCGGAGGTTGGGCCGCTGAGGAAAGGGGTCCGGCGTGTGGGAACCACAGAGGGCTTTCTCGGAGTATGGTGGGAGGTGATACCGCGCTGTGGAGAAGTACACAGATTTCCCTCCAAAATCTTGTAACTAGGGATATTCAGATACTTCATGCCTTCTGCTTGGCTTTTCCATCCCTTTGCTAAGCCGTGAAGCAGCTAACCTTGTAGATTAAATGTGCCTGACCTCACGGAGATGTTGAACCATGTTGTGCATTTTGACCCCGACCTTCTGTTGGCATTGCCCCACAGCTTTACTACTTAGGAACAAACTGCTGTTCCCCTCTCAAAAAGAATAATTATATGAGGGTCGGGAACATCCTAATAATTGGGCCATTAAACGAAAATGCTGCAGTACGATTCAGTTTCTCATTTCACACCTGAATTTGCAATCTTATTTCTTCTCTGCCAGGCTCTTGTCAGGATGGTGAAGCTGTTCATTGGAAATCTGCCCCGGGAGGCCACAGAGCAGGAGATCCGCTCACTCTTCGAGCAGTACGGGAAGGTGCTGGAATGTGACATCATTAAGAACTATGGCTTTGTGCACATAGAGGACAAGACGGCCGCTGAGGATGCCATCCGCAACCTGCACCACTACAAGCTGCACGGAGTGAACATCAATGTGGAAGCCAGCAAGAATAAGAGCAAAGCTTCAACCAAGTTACATGTGGGCAACATCAGTCCCACTTGTACCAACCAAGAGCTTCGGGCCAAGTTTGAGGAGTATGGCCCAGTCATCGAATGTGACATCGTGAAAGATTATGCCTTTGTACACATGGAGCGGGCAGAGGATGCAGTGGAGGCCATCAGGGGCCTTGACAACACAGAGTTTCAAGGTGAACTGTTGTGGGGCTTGGGTGGCAGTCCTTCATGTAGTCTAGTGGAAGGCAGATGCAAGAACATAATAAGACCATGGGGCCTTGAGAGTGGCTTCTACCATTCTTTCAATTGAAAAGAATAGATGTTTACTACTCTTAAACATTTACTCTTAGGGCAGTAAACATTTCATTATGTTTGCCAAGATTTTTCTACACAACTGTGTTGGGTCACAAAGTGTGGGTTACTTTCTTTGGTGTTCATCCACTTAAGTGAGTAGCTGGTGTGAGAAGAATGCCTAGTTTCAACCTAGTTGCTGCTTTGGTTGTGACCCAGAAGCCTTTGAGAGTTTATATTCTGCTGCTTTGAAAGACGGATAGTAGTGAGGAGAAAGGGTATCTGGAAGGATTGTATAAGAAACCTGGTGGCAAGTCTGGTTGGAAGATGGTTATCTTTGGGGTGTACAAGTGGGTTGAGACTGTGGACTTCAAGGAAAGCCAGGAAACATGTCGTAGGTTCTTCTGCTCCACTTAACTGTTACTTAACTCTTAACAGGTCAAGAAATTTTTTTCTTTAGGAACTGAAGATTGAATGGGAATGATGGTTTTGCTCTTCTGTGAAAATTTCAGTGAGGGCATAATAGAGCTTACTATGTTGCTTATATTAGTAATAAGTGTGTATGAATGTATTAACATTAATACCACAGGAGCTTATCTGAAAACTCTAGAATTGTGTTACTATAGCAGCTGCTAGCTACATGAAAATTTAATTGAAGTAAATTTTCAAATTGATTTTTCCAGTGGGCATATTTCAAGAACACAGGAGCCACACAAGAAAAAATGGCTACTGTATGAGAAAACATAAATCAGACCCAGTTGCAAAGTTCTATTCATAGCACAGTTCTACAAGGCTTTTATTGAGAGTGTCATGTTGGACCACACATTCAAGGCTACTTCTACAGAAGTTCCTAAATCAGCACCTGTTTTTACCCTAAGTACCATTAATAAACCTAGAAAACAGTGAAATTGAGAAGAAAGGGAAGGTTAATCAGAAAAGTCTTAAGTGGAAGCTTACTGGAGGTTCACCGTCATGTATTCTAGCTGCATCACTGGCCTTTAGGTAGTGAAAGCTGAGGGTAAATGCTGCAATTAATCCCAATCCTTAACCAGCAAGCTGACAAGTGTATTCCTGTGCTCTTCCCCTCCATAAAATAGTCATCTCTGATGTACCTCCCACAATGTATGGGAGTGAGGTAATAGTGCATTTTGGCAATAAAAGCAATATATAATGAAAGTTGAGTGCTATTTGCAACCATGATTGTTTCTACTCTGATGTGACAGTTAGCTGGATGGTGGTGGTCACACCTTTAATCCCAGTACTTGGAAGCAAAGGCAGGTGGAGTTCGAGGCCAGCCTGGTCTACAGAGTGATTTCCAAGACAGCCAAGGCTACACAGAGAAACCATCTCGAAAAACCAAAACAAAAAAGTGAGAGTTGATTTTTTAATATTTTTCTTTTATTTTGGAACACCACTAGCACACTCTGAAAAGTTCCTAATTGTCTTCACTTGATGTGGAAGGAGGTCTTGGTTGAACAGGGGAGAGTAAGGAAAAAGTGAGTTTTTACCCCACCTCTTTGGTTCTGGGGTCAGCCAAGGGCCACTACTTGGCAAGTGCTCTGCCATTAGTCTGTATGACCCCATCCCTAAATAAGGGCTTGCGTAACAGGTGGCAAACAAAATGCAAAAAGACTAAAATCAGGTACTAACTTTACAGATAAATTCTCATAGTACAATATTATATATCCTTTTAATTTTTAAAGGTAATGGAGAAATAGAGTTAGCTTAGAAGGATGAGTATGTGGTGTCTTTTGCTTGTTTTTTGGGGTGCTGAATATTGAACAGAGGATCTTGAGCATGCTATGTACACAGTACCACTGAGTTATACTCTTTGCCCCTTGTATTTTTTTTAATAAAAGGTATAATTACAAGAGAAACAGATCTGAATAATGCAATGGAGGAATTTTTATCGCTTCCATAGAAAATACAGACAATAAACTGAGTTGAAAAAGAAAAACCATTTATTTGGTTTCTCTTTCCGCCTCTTCTGGGGAGTGGTGTACTCCTGATTACATATGCAGATATTTTTATAATCAGCTTTTTTTTTTCCAGGTATAGCAACATAAAGTTTAGTATTGGATAATTGTTTTTTGTTTGTCTGTTTGTTGAGACAGGGTCTTGACGCATACTTCAGGCTGGCTCTCAAACTTACAATAAATCCTTTTGCTTCAGACTTATCAGTGCTGGGGTTGTATATATAATCCTGTCACATCTTACAGAAAATACAATCTAGATGCCAATTTGGCATTTTGTTCAACCTAAAGTCTTTTTGGTCTAAAAAGTACTACTTTGAGCATCATTTGAACCTTTACTTCTGTGTATTAATGGTTGTCTAAAATTAAGTTTCTGCATTGTCTAACTTCTAAAGGTAGGCTGAGTTTACCTGGGTCTTTCAAGATGTTTCCTCTCCACAGGCAGCAGTTGAATGCAGTTTGAATTGGAAACCATAAAGAAGCTGTTCCCATCTGGGCAGCTGAATTGGAAAGGATATGCAAGAACTTAGGGGGGTTGTTTCAGCATTAAATCAATGGATCATTATTATATCACCTACATCTCCAGTCTTCTTTGAACTCTGACCAAGATAAAACTTCAGAATTAGGATTAACTTCCCACATTTTGGCATTTTATTAGTCTCTTTTGTTAAAACTTTCAAGAGAAAATACGTTTAGTGGGCTGGTTTTTCTGGAAAATACTGGCAAATTTTCAGTTCAAGGGTTCAGAAAATCTAAGAGTTTGTTCTGTTTACAGTCAGTAGAGTGGTAAAACTTGTCTCTAAAGTTAATAGAGAAGCCCTCTTTCCATCCTCTAAAAGCACGGACAGGGCTGAGACATCAGAAAAAAAAAATCACTGTTTCTCTGAAAAATTGACTCAGTACTCTACATTTGAGGTATAAATGGGGACAGAAATGTTCCTGGTGAGTACATATATTCTTCATAACTATATGATGGGAAATACTTACCTCTAACAACTGTAAGATGGCTGCATGCTACTGTTAGAGAATACCATCTGTTGATGGCATCAGTAGTTGTCATGACTGTCTACTGTCAGCTGATGTCAAAAGCTTGAACTTGTTTTGTTCAGACAGGGTTTCTCTGTGTAGACCTGGTCCTGGAACTCACTCTATAGACCAGGCTGGCCTTGAACTCAGAGGGTCACCTGCCTCTGCTTCCTGAGTGCTGGGATTAAAGATGTGTGCCACCATTGCCTGGCATTTTAAACATCTTTAATTTTGCTAAAGATGAATTTCAAGTTGGAGAGAATGCCTGGAGCAAACCCTTGGGCAGAATTTTTCTCTTAGCTATTTCTGAGTGGTCATTTTCCAGAAATATGAATGTGGTTTGCTTCAATGGATGCCCAGAGTCCTTTAGGCCCTGTAGAGAAATCCCTATAAAGAATTGTAAATTGGGAGGCTGAAGAGATGGTCCTTGTTTAAGAGTGCCGTCTGCTCTTCCAGAGGTCCTGAGTTCAAATCCCACAACACATGGTGGCTCCCAACCATCTATCCTGGGATCTGATGCCCTCTTCTGGCATTCAGATAGAGCACTCACAGCTTTAAAAATACTTTTAAAAACTCAAGAATTGTAAACTGCGTGGTAGGATAAAATGCTGATCATTCTTTTACATGGGAACATGGTCTGTAAAAAGCTAGTGCTGTTTTCATTTTTTGTGTGATGCTAGGGCTCGAAGCTGGCCTTGCACACAGTAGCCAAGTGCTAAGCAATTGAGATATGAGGCCTGTCCCCCCTGCCCCCAGAAGCTGTTATTCTAAGAGGCTTTGCTCAAATAGCTGTGTTCTTGAGGATAAAATGGGGGAGGGGGGTGATAAAATCCATACAGGCTCTTTTAATTCCCACAGATACAAATGAAGCCGATTTGGGTGTCCAACATAGCACCTGCACGAATTTCTGGAGGAAACATGGTAGATAAAAGATTGCTGTTGAACTGGGATTGTAGGGCTGAGGGAGATGCAATGTTGGGGGTTGAGCCCAGGAGTGTCATACATACTTAGGGGCATATGTTTTTTTCTGTTGAGCTCAGGCCTAACACGAATTGCTCTCAGGTGGAAAGGCTGCCTTCTAAAACTGCTATTAACTAAGGTTTTTGTTTGATTACAAAAGCAGTAACAGTCTTAGTAAAAAGTAGCAATCTTTGCACTCTTTGTGTGGGAAACAGAAACAAGTAGGGGAGAGTCTGGTATGCTACTGGTATAAAAAGGATCTGACTGGTCTCTAAGGATTTTCTAGGTTCCACCTCTGTTGAAACAATTTTTGGGAAGGAATTGCTGAATGAAATAGGGTCACATGAGTGTATGTTTTTGTGCTATTTGGGTGAGGGAAAAGAATGTTAATGAATAATAATTTTAATCTGTTTCCTTAAGGCAAACGAATGCATGTGCAGTTGTCAACTAGCCGACTTCGGACTGCCCCCGGGATGGGAGACCAGAGTGGTTGCTATCGGTGTGGGAAAGAAGGACACTGGTCCAAAGAGTGCCCAGTAGACCGTACAGGGCGTGTGGCAGACTTTACTGAGCAATACAATGAACAGTATGGAGCAGTGCGCACGCCCTATACTATGGGCTATGGGGAATCCATGTATTACAACGATGCCTATGGAGCACTTGACTACTATAAGCGCTATCGAGTTCGATCTTATGAAGCTGTGGCGGCAGCAGCTGCAGCTTCTGCATACAATTATGCAGAGCAGACCATGTCTCATCTTCCTCAAGTTCAGAGCTCTACTATACCCAGTCACCTCAACTCCACTTCTGTTGATCCCTATGACAGACACCTATTGCAGAACTCTGGCTCTGCTGCCAACACAGCTGCGATGGCCGCCGCCTCCTCTTCCTCCTATTACGGAAGGGACAGGAGCCCACTACGTCGGAATGCAGCTGTGCTCCCTACAGTTGGAGAGGGCTATGGTTACGGGCCAGAGAGTGAGATGTCTCAGGCTTCAGCAGCAACACGGAATTCTCTGTATGACATGGCCCGGTATGAGCGGGAGCAGTATGTGGACCGTGCACGGTACTCAGCCTTTTAAAAACTGGAGGTGAGAGTTGGGGGAAGTGGGTGAAATTTACATTTAGTTCCCTTTAAGAGACCTTTGCTTCACTGAGGAGCCAAATCATCAAACCAGGACCATACCAAAAAGCACAAAATTACATGTTTTCAGTATTTTCTGTAGCTTAGGCCACAGGTTTATTTGGTCTGTTTTTAGTGAGATTCCAATGTGTTACTTCTGAAATAGGAACATGGTCAGATTATTATTTAACCAGTTGTAAACAGTGTTTGATGTGGGGGGGGGGGGAAGGCAGGACAGCTAACATATTAGTAGCTCTTTGTTGTGTAAATAGTTTTCTCATTCAGAAAATAACTAAGGCTTAGAGAACATCAGTATTTTGCCTATGATCTGGTAAAGCCGATATTCAGACTCAGACTTGACTCTTTAAATTCACGCTCTTTTTGGCCTCACAGTGGTTGACACATGCCTTTAACACCAGCACTTGGGAGGCAAGAGTCAGGGGAATCTCTGAGTTCAAAGCCAGAGTGAGTTCCATGACAGCCGAAATAAATAATAAAATCGTACTTATTCACCTACTAAAGTGCTTTGGTGGTTAAGGTGAAGGGTACATTCAGGAGCTAGTAATAGCACAGTGAGAATTTTAAACTCTTAACTTCAGGGGGTTCCAGTTTGCTAATAAAACGCGTAGAGGAGGAGCACATGTTGGTGCATACATTTAGTTCAAGTGGCAGGTAGTAGGCAGAAGGATTATGATGAGTTTAGAGGACAGTTTAGGCCACACAGCAAATTACAGCAAAGTCTAGGACATATAGTAAAACCCCCATCACAGAAAACAAAACCCACCTATTTCTTGGGTCATCAGCCTCTATCAAAGGAAGCTCTTACTTGTGGTACTTTGTAAGTCAGATAAACCCTTAATGTTCTAAGCCACACTCAGTTCTGAATGTTTTCATATGTTCTATCAAGTCCTTTTTGAATTTTGGAGACCGGGTTTCTCTGTGTAGCCTTGCCTGTTCTGGACTCGCGTTGTAGACCAGGCTGGACTCAAACTGCCTGGATTTGCCTGCCTCTGCCTCCCCGAGTGCTAGAATTACAGGCATGCACCACCATACCCAGCTATCTATAAAGTCCTTATTCCACCTCAGAGTATCTTTTTGATACACTTAAGCCCTAGTTCTTTGTAGCCTATGATAGAATTCCTGTTTCTTTCAGATAGTTTTACTTTTAAGGGAAGGCTCAAGGAATCAGATAATTTCTGATGTGCATAAATCTTGTTAAGTGGTGACAGTGGAAACAATGTTTTCCTCTTTCAGGAAATGTGTACAAAGCTTTGGAATGGCAAGAATTGGGGATATCCAGAGCAAAGTAAATTTCTTCATTATAATAGAAATGACATTTACAACTATTTCATGGCTTTCATTGAGCATCACTTTGAGTGAAAGCCCCAGCAGTGCAGTTAAACAAGTTACCACTGATGCTCCAATGTTCCCAACTTATAACTTATCCCATTTTCATACATATGTTAAGAAAACAATGGCATGCATGTTTTGTTACGTTTATATGCTATATAGTTGTATCGGTAAGACTTAGGATTTCTTAAAACCATCGTTCAGCAATGTGCTCAGCATGAGTGAAGTTTGCCATTTCTACAGCTGGATCTACTCTGAGATACCCTTGATCTAGTTAGTATTAATCTGCTAGATAAGTTTGTTTCTCTCAGGTGTGTTTCAAAGTTAAACATTAGTATATTATAGCTTTTAGGGGTATTGTTAGGACATTATAAAAGTGAATTTTAACGTCATCAGTAGCTGCTCAACTAACCTCTTTTTAGTGATGACTTTTAAAGAAACTTACCTTCCAGGTGTGAACCTCAAATGGACTGAATAACCCTGAGTTGGTTGCAGTCCCAGGAGCCTGATGTTAATGAGGCTGCCAGGATGAAATACTCCACAACTGTTGGGGATCCAAATTCGGGTCTCACCCTAACAGAACTGATCCAAGAACATCACAGCTTTTGAAGTCGATTGGCACAGATCAAGACCAAGATTTGGCCCTGTGTCTTATTAAGTAGAGGAGCTTGGTGTGAGTTAACTTTTGTTTTCCCCCAGCCATTGGTGTCTGGAGTTCCCATCATCAATGGAGTAATAGACAGTTCTAGCAGTGGTTTCATTTCCTCTTTTGATTTGTCAAAGGGTATCTGGTTATTTAAGAAACTACTGCAACTATGGCTCTGAACTGACATTGTGAAGTAAAGAGTGAATGACCAATGTTCCTTTGACACTCTACTCTTTGTGACTATATTTTTTGAACGTTTTCTTTGAAACATTTATAATAGTAGAACTGGGCTGGGCGTGCATGGGTGGTGGATGCCTGTAGTCCCAGTTATTGCTTCAGAACAGAAGTTCATGTTTATTTTGGGCAACATAATTAGATCCCATCTCTTAAAGAAGAGAGAGAGGGGGAGAGAGAAATTGGCCATATCTGATATCTCAGTATCTTTTATTTTTTTTTCTGGACCCTAAAATTAATTTGTAGTTACTGAAATTTTATGTTTTCCTTGAAGTAGAGTGGTAGCCCAAAGATAGGAGAAAGCTGAATTTTTACTGCCAGCAGTTTTGCATAGAGCTTTAAGTAGGTTCTTAGATATAGCTACTAAATATGAGCTATTTTATGGAATACACATTCAACCCAAAATCTGACTTGATTTTGTTTTGTTCTTTGTGTCGCCTCCCTTTTCCCCTACCCTTGGAATACAGGACGGGACCAGGGCCCTTGTACTCGGAACCAGACTGCTCTCCAGGCATTGTGTAAGCCTCTTGTGTTGTGCTTTCTTTCAGGTAGGATAATTGCGGACTGAACCCTCGGGCTGCGGTCATATATGACAACTTGGTCCTCGCGATCCCCTTTGCCGGGATGTTTCCATTGCTTCATGTTTCAGTAAACAAAGGAATTTGTGACCAACTATGTTTTCTTTCTTAATTTAATTCTTCTAAGTTGACTTTTCTTTCCTCGATGCTAGTTGTCTGTAGCCTTTCACTCTTCCTTATATTCTCAGCCTCTGAACAGCCCTAGGTAAGGACTATGCTGGCATCCCTTTTTCCTGTACAGTGCAGCCCCTCTTAATCTTGCTTTCCCTAGGAGTTGAGCCCTTCTCCCGCCTTCCTGCAGCATCTCCTATCCCTTTAAAATGACCATGTAGTGGCAAGCAGCCTTTAACTCTTCTGTTAGTTCTGGACATTGAAGCTAGTCTTCTAAAGTTGCTAGGACCATTGGGGTTTTGTTGTTGTTTTGGTTTGATTTTGTTTTGTTTTTCTGTTTTGTCGGACCTGTGATCGTGGTACAGCATTAGCTGAAATTTAGCCTTGTTTCATTCTATTCTTCCCACTTTTTTTTTTTGACAAATAAATGTTTCTAACACTTAATCTTTTCCTAATTGAGTGACCATTATTTACCACTAGTGTCTTCTGTTTCTTAACCAGTTTTGCTTGAGCTACAAAAGCAAATGAGTGAATGCCTAAAACGTAGAAGGAAAAACTGAGCAAAGCAGTAACCTTTCAGTAGTTGAGAAAAGTTAGCTACAGTCTTGAGACACTGGACACTTAGGTATAGCTGGTCAGGCTTGTTTCTCCAAATAACCAGAGTTAGATTACAGCAGAAGGGCTAGCTAAGCCACCCAGAGAAACCGGGTTACTACTGATAGAAGTCCAACAAGAAATCCTAAATCATAAAAAAGGCTAAGCTAGAGTAGTCCCTACACTCTGCCTAGTGGACTTAAGTTAGTGTGCTGGAGCAGTGTAAGGAACGAGCATTTCATGGGCTGTGGTGGCTCAGTGGTTAAAGTCAAGCAAAGAACCCACTTCAGCTCCCAGCGCCCACACGATGGCTTACAACCTCCATTATATAATTCTATTTCCAGGGGATAGGATACTCTATTCTGACTTCATCAGGTATACAGCTGTGTGTACCTTCACACATACAGACAGGCACTCATACAAAGAAATTATCAAAAAAGTCTTTAAACATTTTTAGATTAACACCCTCAAAATAGGCTTGAAAGACACTATTGCTTACTGTTCCTTCCCTCCTGCGTATTTTGAGAAAAACTGTTCCTTATGTAGCTCTAGCTGACCTAGAACATGCCATGTAGAACAGACCAGTCTCATACTTGTGTTGATATTCCAACCTCTGCCTCCCAAGTTTTAGACATAAGCCGTTATTCCTGGATGTTTATCCTTTGTTAATTGGGGGGAGGGACTAGAGCTGGAGAGATGACTCAGTAACTAAGCACTGACTGCTCTTCCAGAGGGTCCAGGTTCAATTCGCAGCACCTACACGGTGGCCCACAACTGTCTTTAACTTCAGTTCCAGGATCTGATGCCCTCTTCTGACCTCCAAGGACGGATACTGAATGCATGTGGCAAAATCTCTAAATAGATTTAATATAAGAAGGATCTGTTTGGGCTGGGGGTATATGGCTAGTTTTTAAGACAGTTTTTATACCTCACACTGGTCTTGAAATCATTATGTAGCTGAAGCTCTCCCTGAACTCTTACTAACTCTAGAGTGCTGGGATTTCAGGTATGCATCACCACAACTGAGTCAGTAGGAACAGTTTTGCTGAGTCAAACAAAAAAAAATGCACTTTGAACAGATGCAAATAGGCTGGGTCTATGGCATACACCTGTAATTCTGACATTCAAGACAGGATTATCAGGAGCTAGAGGGTAGCCTGGGCTATGAGATCCAATCTCAGAACCATCTCTCCAGCCCCTCTTTAAAATTTTTGTTACTGTTTATGTGAATGTGGGTGTCTGAGTGCCAGTAGAGGAACACAGATAGAGGTCACAAGAAAACTTTCAGGGTCATGCTCTCTTTCCACCATAGGTTCTAGGTGGTAAAACTGAGGTCAGTCATCAGGCTTCTGCAACAAATACCTACCTCACTGGCTAGTCTAAAAAATCTATCCAGGGTGTCTTAACTGGCCAGCCAATCCTAGTATCCCCTTGCCTCCTCTTCCCACTTCAACTCTGGCATTCACCTCAGCACCCAGATTTTTTAAGAGTCCTAGGGATTTGACCTCTAATGGTTGGGCAACAAGCATTTTAGTTTTTGAGACAGGTCATATGTAGCCTAACCTGGTCTCAGGCTTATTATATAGCTGAAGAGAGCCTTTATCTCCTGATCATCCTGCCTCCTGAGCACTGGAGTTCTATGCATCCACCACTGTATCTGGTTCTATGTAGTCTCGGTGATCACACCCAGGGCACAAGCACCCTACCAACTGACAACATCCACAATCCAAAATTTTTGTTTTGAGACATTTCATTTACCTCAGGCTGGCCTCTAACTTGCTATTAAGCTGAAGCTTGCTGGCCTTGAACTCCTGATTCTACCTCTCAAGTGTTGGAATTATAAGCATAAGCCTGGACAAACTGTCTGAGAAATTATTTTAATCAACACTATAAATCTTTGGCTCCTGTATATTGACACCAAATGATGGACTAAATCCTGTACCCTGTGGCATGAATATTCTGACATATGAAATTTTCCTCATTTGGGTGCTAGAAATAAAAAACAAAACCTTGTACATGCTAAATGTACTTGCCCCCGAGTTATATAATCTTTTTTACTTTAGAAAAAAGATTTTATTTTATGTGAATGGTTGTTTTGCCTGCCTGCACGAACCTGGTGTCTGTTGAGGATAGAAGAGGGCATTGGATCAATCACCAAGAACAGCTTTTACAGAGATTTCTACATGGGTGCTAGAAAAAAAAAAAAAAATCAAACCTCAAGTCTGCACAAGTAGCCAGTGTTCCAAACAGCTGAACTATTTCTCCATTCCCTTTCGCTTTCTTTTGAGATAGGGTCTTGCTTACTTTGTTTTCCAGGCTATCCTCAAACTTTGTCATCCTGCATCATTCTCTCTCATGCTTTGGTTACAAGAGTGTACCACCACTTGACTCCACATATTTTATGCTTTACATTTTTTTATTTTTTTTTTGAGTAGAGGCCAGAAAGACAATTTACAGAGGTCCATGCCCCAGCTCCAAATAGCAAAGTACAAAAGGCCCATGTTTAATTCCAGCATTCCACAGAAAAGTAGGATGGTCCCTGTTGTCACACAAAAATAATTCAGATAAAACCTCTGGGATTTATTTGTGATTGATATGCAAAGCACCAAACAAAACTAAAAAAAGATGTGTAGGATCTTTTTTAAAGATGGTGGCACATGCCTCTTGTCCCAGGACTCATGAGGCAGAGACAGAAAGATCCCTGAGTTTGAGGCCAAGCCATGACAGCCTCAGAGAGACAGAGAGACTCTGTCTCAAGAAAACAAAAACAAAAAACAAAACAAAAGAAAACAAAAAAAAAAATCACACATACACAAATAAAAACAGAACAACAAAATATGCAGGTATTGACCTAATCTAGTTAGTGGTATTCTATGTTAAGTGCTGACCTACATGGTAGCTTAATGTACCTTGACCCCACATACCCCAATCATTGGCAGACAATGCATGTAGGAAAGAGCCATCATCAGGTAAGACTTGACAAAACTTGCATTAGAATGTTCGGTCTACAGCTGCATGTAGCTCTTATGTATTTAAACTATACTTAGTAGTGCTCAGAAACTCAATTTTAAAAAATATTTATGTAAAGTGTTCTGTCTGCATGTACACCTGCACACCAGAAGAGGGCACCAGATCTCATTATAGATGGTTGTGAGCCACCATGTGGTTGCTGGGAATTGGAACTAAGGATCCTTGGAAGAGCAGCCAGTGCTCTTCCCCTCTGAGCCACCTCTCCAGCCCCAAATAATTTTTTGAAAGTTTAATTTTTATTTGTGTATCTGTGTTACTACTATATGACACATGGAGACAGGTGCCTGTGGAAGCCAAGAGAGCATTGTTACCCTGGAGCTGGAGTTACAGAAGGTTCTGAGCCATCATGGGGATGGTGGGGACCAAACTCAAATACCCTGGAAAAGTATGCTAAGCCATCTCTCTAGCTCCATGAACGTTAATGAAATTCAAGTGGTAAAATTATATGAAGAATTTTTCCTTTTACCTCTCTATAATACTGGGAAAAGATTAAATGTTCATCTAGTTAGACCTGCCAAAGAATAAACAGATTATTTCTAACCCCCGGTTCTTACATGTTATGGGTACAAAATTCCTTTCATTCACCAAGATGAAGTTCTTCAACGTAGACTATTTCAGTTCCATGAGACCTCTCACTCTAAATGCTCCTGAACTCCTTTATCTACTATTTGAATTCCTTATGTATGTCTCTAAAAAATAAACCTTAATTCAGTTGTGAGTACTACAAAGGACCAAGTATACGCTAATGTGTAAACACCAGAGGACTACAGAGGGTGGCTGTCCTAAATGGTGGGAGACACCCGTTAGCCAAAGAGGCAGTTCTGCGGCTTGAGCAAAGCCGTGGAGGAAACCAGAAGAGGTGAGTGATGGGAGCCACTCATGCTGAGACTTGCAGTGGACTGTGAAGTGGTTTCACTTTCATCTTAAAAGATACAGATTTATCATAAGCTCATTAATTTCTTTAAAGATCACTTGTGGAAAAATAAACAGCACTGTAGATGAGGTTAGTGTGCTCACTGTTCTAAAAACAGTAAAATGGAAGTTTAAAAGAAAAATACTTTATAGATAAGAAACGGTCCACAGGTAATGATGCATTCAAGTGGCAGTCTAGAGGAAAGTGTTAAATCTCAATGTTCAAGCTGGCTCTTCTGTTGAACAGTGGCTGAATACCTGCTGTGAGCCAGACCATGTCTGAACTGCAACAGCATAGAACACTGTATGACAGAAATCACTTGAAGATGTTAACAGACTATTGAGCTGAGTATAACAGGTGAGGGAATGTAGGTCTGAAATCAAAGTTCTAGGGTTATATTATGCTACATTGCCACACTTAGTTGCACTTAAAGATTGCAAAGCCTGATGAAGAGAAACACACTCATCTTAGCACTTGGGAGGTAAAGGCAGGAAGATCCAAGAATTTAAAATCACATAACCCAGACTGTACAGTGGAGGATAAGTACCTCTCCCAAAGAAGTGCGGACCCAAGTTCCATTTCCTGCACCCACATGGTGGCTCATAACTCCAGTCTCAAGGGATCCAATGCCCTCTTCTGATGACCACAGGTACCAAGCACAAATGTAAGCCACATGCACACATGCAGGCAAAATGCTAACACAATAAAAATCCTAATGTTTCTTTTAAAGCAGAACTACACTAGTCAGGCGTGGTGGTATATGCCTCTAATCTCAGTGGTGGCAGGTGAATCCCTGTGTGTTCAAGGCCAGCCAGGATGCACAATGAGATACTGTCTCAAAAACAAAACAAAATATAATAAAAATCCTACATTTATCAGTTGCCTACAGAGATAGTGTGCGGGATGGTGAGAATTAATGGAAGTTGCTGGTGCAGTTTGGGAGTGAAAAAAAAATATCCCAGGCCTTTTACCTCCATGATCATATTCCTGTGCTGTGTGAGGCAGAGCCCACCTAAGCAAGGTCCAGCCAGAGCATACTGTGAGTACAAAAGGAAGTAAATATCACTGCCAGGGAGAAAAGCAGCCAGATTCCTTGAAAACTTCTTGGTGCTAGTGGAGGGTTGGAAAAGAGGCACAGAACTGAGGCTCAGCTTTGCCTTAGCAAAAAAAAAAAAAAAGCTCCTTTAACAAAGCCTTGCTTCATCTTTTAGGTCTGCCTGAGACAGCCTTTGACCTACTCCTTTCCTCTGATTTCCAGCCACAGAGTGAAGACAGGCACAGAAAAGTATGCAATGTACTACAAGGAGCTTTTCCCAAGGAAAGAAGAGGTTGGTTGTCTGCAAAATGGTCCCCCAAAAGGGAAACAGTCTGCCTAAGACTGGTTCATGGCTTATTAGAAATTGACTCACATAGAATCCTCAGGGAATTCCTTGTCCTTGGAAATTTGGGAGAGAGAAGGGGAAAAGTACACAGATATATCAGGGAAGAGTTACCAATTAGTCCAAAGAATCTGTACCAGGGTTGCTTTCTTGAAAGTATGGCTATGCCAAGGGAACTGAAGTGCAGGAAATAGAATCAGCTCCAAGAATTCACAGGATGAACAAAAGATTGACAAGGTAAATTCTAGAGAGTGCTTTCAGTTTGCTGGGCCTGTAAGGATCCAGACCAAACAGAAACCAAACATGCATCATCATCATTGGCAATCCATAAGACCAAATGATTATAGTTGGCTTTCCCAGTAGTTAAGGGAACTGAAGTTTAGAAAGGCTGAATGATTTGCTGTTCCATATAAAGTCCCTACCCCAATTCATGGTATTTGTTTACTATAGAAAACCAAAGGGAAAAAAAACCTGAAACACAAATCAACAGCTGGAAAGCTAAGCAGTCCCGCTCCCTCACCCCCCCACACACACACACTTCGTATGTTAAAGCCAACTGGGCAGTTGGTGGTAGCCCAAGCTGGCCAGGCTAGAACTATCAAAATGAAACTAGTGTTAATTCCATTACTACTGAGGCAGGAGCAAGTGGATTTCTTTAGTCTGAATCCTGCCCAGTAAGTTCCAGGACAGCCAGAGCTAAAGAAAAACATGTCTTGAGGGGAGAAGAGAAAAAGAAGGAGAGATGAAGCTGCAGGGCCCAGGTGGGGCTGAGGGAAGTAGTTCTGCCCTTAGAACTAACATTTCCAAGCAACAGGGCACTCCTGGGGCAAGAGATACTTCCACACAATTGCCTTTCTAGAGTGCTATTTGTTCTTTTTCTTTTCTCTCTCCCTCTCTCTCTCTCCCTCTCTCTCTCTCTTTCAGACAGGGTACTTATACTATCCCAGAAATTGACTATATAGACTAGGCTGAGATCAAATTTTTACCAGTCTTCCAGTTTCCCAAGTGCTAGGATCAAGGGGTAAGCTTCAACTAAATGGGGGCTGAGATTGATGAAGTCTTGGACTCATTGGCTGGGACAATTCTGGGCCCAAAGTGACCATCCTTTAGCCCTATGGTACCAATCCAGAATCTGGCTCTGGACTGAAGCACAGTTTTTTACATAACAAACAGCTGCTAATAAGGCAGTTAAGAACCCTGGCTGCGTTTTTAGCCAAGAGAGATGGTACACACCTTTAATCTCACACTCAGAAGGCAGAGAGAGAGGAGAATCTGAGTTTGAGACCAGCCCGATATACATGGCAAGCTTTATGACATCCAGGACTACATAGAGATCCTATCACTATCAACACCAACAAAAAGTTAAATCTAAAAAACACTGATTTTGCTGAGAACCTATATTTGATTCCCAGAACCCTCCTGGTGATTCACAATCATCTGTAACTCTGAATCCAGGGAAGCCGATACCCTCTCTGGCCTCCAAGGGCATATCACACACGGCACACACACACATTCAGGTAAAACAAAGTTTGAAAAAAAGAAATGAACAATTTTGGTAGAAAAGACAGAAGTGGTATACATGCGAAGCTCATCATTCAAGGGAGAGTTTCTATAAAAAATTACTGACTGCCTATTTTATGTTCCAGGAAATAAATGGGGTTGTAGCATTGAAGCTCAGCAGTAAAAACTGGAGTACATATGGGTATATAATAGTGTGGCAAAAAATTTCCTGCCTCACAGTTTTAAGAAAATGATCAATGAGTAAGCAAAGAAATGGGTAAGTACCATAAACTATAGCTTTCAGACATTGCCAAATGTCACAGCAGGGATTGAGCTATACAGAAAAACACTTGACCTAGAGGGAGACTGTAAAACAGCCAGTGAAGACAGCTCTCCAACATATATTCATAGAGGTATTATGCATGGAGAATACGACCCTAGCCCAGTGTGTGTCGTCCCCCAACCCCATTTTGGTACAATACAGAGACTAAATCTAGTGTCTTAGCATGCCAGACAAGCACTCTTGAGACAGAATCCTCTGCGTGAAACTGGCCTTGAACTCATTCTACATAGTTCAGGCAAGCCTTGTCCTAAATACCCCACCTTAGCTTCATGAGTACTTTAAGATTACTAGTGTACACCAGTATTGCTTTAACTTATCTCTTTTATTCCTTCTTCCCAACAACCAGTAAGATTTACTGAAGACTACTGTCTCCAAAGAGAAATTACAAGTATGTTCAGGAAGCCTTGGTACTAACAGAAGTTACCAGGTAAGGGCTTTTACCAGCCCACCAGTCCCATGATATACATAATGCAGATTAGTCTCTTGAACTGTTCTACTGTGACATATGGGATGGTTTAACATTTGACAAAAGGGCTGTCATAAAAACTTTTTTTGTTTTGATTTGGCAACAGTAAAAGGTAAATGTGCAATGATAAAAAAATTTTTTTAAATGTATACCAGGTCAGTGAGATGATTCAGCAGGTAAAGTACCTAGCACCCAAGCCTGATGTTCAATCTTCAGAACCCATATGGTAGGACAGACTCACTCCCAGAAACTGTCTCAGACCTCTACACCTGCATCATTTATACACCTCTCCACCTCTTCTCTTCTCTCCTCTTTCTCACACATGTAAGTAGACGTAATATTTTTTAAATAAAACCAAATGCATGAGTTGTCAGCAATTTTGGTTCTTAACATACAACATCCATGCATTGCTCTGGAAATGCCATCACACCCATCCAATGCCAACAAACACTGTCTGCAACACCTCAGCTGAGATCAGACTAACGTGTCTTATAAATTACAGTGCTTTTACTGCCTTCACAGAAGCACAGTGGTTGAGTATGGAAAACAGACTTCTACTAGTTTATCATTAGCTTGTATTGTGTCAGCATGTTTCATTCTAAAAACTGTTGTAGAATTGTATTTGAAACGTGACACCCTCAAACAAGAATGTCAAAGGAGCAGTAAGAAGTTCATTCAGGAGAATCTGAGCTGGAGATACAAACTGCTGAATTTCTGAATATAGGTAGCCTTGAATTCACTGATCACTAAGAGTGCTGGAGACAGGAAGATAGACAATACAATCTAAGAACTCCAGAGTCTCCTACATCAAAAGAGGTCAGAGAGGGGAGGATGAGGATGAGAAGAGGTTGGAAGGCTCTGGAAGCCAAAAGAAATTCATTTTAAGCAATAATGGACAATATGAAAATACTAGTAATACCTAAGATGTAAGTAAGTATGTTAAGGCTAAGACATGATCATGGGTTGGTTGAGATTAACTGCAAAGCACCTCAAGAATTTGTGTAGACAAAATGATCTTCATTTTGATTGAGGTGATGGTTACCACATGTTAATGTACATTTGTCAAAATGTATTGGTCTGTACTCAAAATTCAGATAGTGCATTGAATAAAATTAAGCCAAGTTTAAGGCCATCCACCTGTCACTCAGCACTGAAAAGGTATAGACAGAAGGATTAGAAAATCAAGGTCACCTTCAGTTACACAGTAAGTTCAAAACCAACATGGGGAGAAAAGTAATCAGCAAGCTTAACCAGCTGTGTGCTACACTTCTTTGCTAGATAAAGTATGCCTCCTGATACAATAATGACATGAATGTTACGATAAGGATAACCAACCATTTTCTGACTAGATTAGAGCCCCACTCCACAGAAGGGACACTGCAACACAAATTCATCCTTTTTTTAAAAGACCAAAATGATTATTCCCTCTTTGCCTTCTGGACCACTGTTACCTCCCTCCTTACTATTGTTACTCAGGTCAGGTACAATTTAACTTTGGAGGCTCTGCTGCAGCTGTTTTACCTAGAACTCTTTCCCCACTGTCTGCCTGCCTCTCACTCTAAATTTTTACTACAATCTTTAAAAAAAAAAAAGTTACACCTCCCTCATTATAAAAATATTTGTTTTTGTAATTTATAATTATATAACAACACAAAGTATTATTTATTATAAAAACATGGACACATATTCATTGTTCAAGTTTCTTCACATCCTCTGACCTATTCCATGTATTTAAATACATGCAGGCAAAATGCCCATACCAACAAAGAATAAACAAAACTGAACTGGGAAGGGAGCTGGCTCAGTGGTAAAATGCTGGCTGTACAAGCACAACTTGAGATTGGATTCCCCAGCACCAAATAAAAGAAGCTCCGGGAAAGGGGCAGAAACAGACAGACTGCAGGAGATTTGATGGGCAACCAGCCTAACTTGAAAGGGGGATATGCAGGTTCACTAAGATACCCTGTCTCAAAAACTGAGGTGTAGATGGGCATGGTGGCACATATCTTTAATCCCAGCTTGGTGGTTCTCTGAATTTGAAGCCAGACTAGTCTATATAGTTTCAGGACACCCAGATCTACATAATAAAGACCCTTTCCCCACCCTAAAAGCAATGAGACTGAGGATACGACTCAGAAATTAGCATGGTTATCACCTCTGCCATAAACACATTTTAAAACATTTCTTTAAAAAGATAAAGAGGGAGGCCTGACCTGGTGGTGCACACCTTTAAACTCAACATTTGAGGGGCAGAGGCAGGTGAGTCTCTGAGCTGGAGGCCAGTTTGGTCTACATAGCAAGTTCTACAGAGACCCTCTCAAAAAAAAAAAAAAAGGTTATGGTGGAGATTATCTACTTCAAGCCTCCCACACATAAACATAACTTGTATGTAACTCCTTTTTCTTCAACACACACAACTGAAATGTGGCTTATAGCATCTGCCAGCATTCATGAAGCCCTAGGTTCAGACCTCAGTACAAAATTAAACTTAAAAACTGAGTTCAGCTACAAACTAAGTTTGCAAGTAACCCACCAAAAAAATGTAAACTGTTACTAGAACAAGAAGGAATAGGTGAGAGACATGTTATCTGTTATGATAGGCCCCTAAAGGTTCAATTCTGAGAAGCAAACACTGGGAATTATGTGAAACTGGACTGAAGGTAAAATCCCATAACCATGTTCCTCAAAAAAACAAAGACAAAAAAACTTCACCCCAAATTCCATCAATCTATTAACACTCAAAGCGCTCTAGCCCAATTTATTCCATGCCTGATTCTGCCTGCCCACCCAACCAAGAAGTTCTAAGTTAAAGTGGTCTACAGAAGTAGTTTCCCTGGAAATGCAGGGTGTTATAGTTACAGAGTGGTTACTTCCAATTCAGTCCTACAGTTAGAAACAAAAACATAAGTCAGACACAGTGGTTCAGCCCTTTAGATCCAACACTTAGGCAGAGGCAGATCTGCCTGGTATACATAGCAAGCTTCAGGACAGGACATCAGAGATGCTGCCTCGATACCACCACAAAAATAAACATAACAACAACAACAAAAACACCATGTCAATTCCTAGCTGTACTGTAGTTAAGACTTTATATTATGTGTGAATATCAGAGAGTATACATGTGGAAGCAGGTGGAAGCAGAGGACGGCTTCCAGCAGCCAGTTCTCTGTATCTCCCAAAGGTTCTGGGCCTGAGCTCACGTTGTCAGCTATAACCCACAAAGACAGGTGCTGAACCTTTAACAGATATTTAAAATCTCTTCAACTAAGTGATCATTTAGAAAGCAAACTCAGCTACTCTCGTCACACCATGTATCAAATAAGTTTAAAATGTGGGACTAGAGAGAAGGCTCAAGAGTTAAACAGTTGCTGCTTTTGCAAAAGACCTGGGTTTCATTTCCAGCATCCTTATGGCAGCTTACAATAGCTGGTAACTACAGTTTCAGGGATATGAGGGCCTCTCTTCAGGCCTAAAGGGTGCATGCAATAGCATACAAATAGTGTACATTAGATACATAAACACAAAATTTTTTGATTAAAAATTTAAAATGTAGCCAGGCAGTGGTGGTGTGCACCTTTAATCCCAGCATTTGAGAGGCAGGCAAATCTCTATGAGTTCAAGGCCAGCCTTGGTCTACAGAGCAAGTCCAGGACAGCCAGAGTTACATAAATAAACCCTGTCTCAAAAAAAAACAAATTAAAATGTAAATTGTACAAAAATGAAAAAAAGTTGATCTGGAGAAATGACTCAGTGAGTAGGAGCACTTGCTGCTCTTGCAGGACCCAGCAGCCACATAACAACTCACAACCAACCGTAGCTCCAGTTCAGGGAATCTGATGCCTTTCTTCTGACCTAAGCACATTAAGGCATGAATATGGTACACAGACATACATGCAGGCAAAGAAGAAAAAGGGAGAATATTCCTATGTTCAAGTGTAAAACACTCCCAGTCCAAGACAAAACACTGGTTATCTAAAAAGGCTCAAAACTCAAGATACCACATTGTTAAACTTTCTAACCTGATAAAATCATGCAGTGAAATATCAAAAAGCTTTCACCTATACCCAATCATACATACTAATTTATAAACATGGTGAAAGTTTATAGAAATAGATAAAAAAGCAACAAGCATGACCACACAGACTGTGATCCCCAGCACCTGGGAGACTGAAGGAGGATTACAAATGCAAGGTTAACCTTGTTTACATAGCAATTTCAGAGTCAGCCAGGGCTACAAGAGAGATGTCTCAAAAAACTGAAAGGGGGGAAAAAAGTGAGTAGCATATTCTTACAATCCCAGCACTTCACTGGCAGAACCAAGATTTCAGTTTCAGGCATGACTAGACTACACAGCAAGAAGCAAAACTGGCAAATTAGCAAAAATACCAAACAGTTACCAATAGGCTCTTGAAAAATATGATTAACTTTGCTAGGGACACTTCAAATCACCCCACCACCATCCATCCAACACAGCTACTTCAGGCCTACAAGCCCTCCACAGCCTGGTGGGTGCCAGCACCATGGGCTCCATTTGAACCAGGTATGACCTGTCAGCCTTTATATTTTCTCCTGATGGAAGAGGTTTTCAAGCTGAGTATAACACAAAAGCTGTGGAAATAGTAAAAAGCTATTAGAGGATATAAAGATGGTGATATATTTGGAATAGAAAAATTCATTTCTTGGAAACTTTATGAAGGCTTCACTTTCTAATGTTGACTGGCATGTTGGACTGACAGGAGCATGTTAGGTTGATTGGCAACTGCTCATTCTTTAGCAGATATAGCAAGAGAAGCAGATCCCACTTTGTATCTCTGTCTCACTTCGGCTGTACCGTTCCTCTAGGTTCTAGATGTCTCCAGAGTCTACAACATTTTACAGGTAAGCATGGTCATGTATGCACAAGCTTATGTAAGTTATGATGCTGTTAAGACGTTTGGACTGCAGTTTAATGTTGGCGTCTTACAGTGTGACTGCTAGGACAGAACTCTATATGATGCAACCATCAGGTATTTCATATGCTGTTGGGGCTGTGCCATTGGCAAAGCTGGGAAAGTTTCAAATGAAAAAAATGACCTACCATGATGTAGTTAAAGACGTTGCAAAACTAATTTATATGGTAAATGTTGGAAGTTAAGGATAAAGCTTTAGGCGCTGGGCAGCAGTGGCACATGCCTTTTATCCTAGCACTCAGGGAGGTAGACGCAGGCGGATGGTGTGAGTTTGAGACCAGCCTGCTCTACCAAGTATGTCCAAGAAAGCCATGGCTAGAGAGAAACCCTGTCTCAAGATAAAAAAACAAAACAAAGATAAAGCTGAACTAGAGTTCAGCTACTTCATACAGTAGATCAGCCCAAAAGAGGCTCTTATAAGAATCACCACTTCTCTCTGGCATATGGCCTTCAGAATTTACAAATTTTCTGCCTCTGCAATGCGAATAGTTTTTTTTGTTTGTTTGTTTTTGTTTTTTAAGGTTGCACTTTGTTGCCTTGGCCTCTCTAGAGCTCCTGAGCAGTTCATTGATCCTCCCAACCCTCTGATACCATGTGCTAGAGTCACAGGTATGCTTAACACACAGCTCTGGTGCCAGGGGACTGAATTAAGGGCTTCCTGCATGCTCTACTATTGAGCTATAACCCAGCCTAAAGACCATTTATAATCTATCAAGTTGAAAAAGATTTAAATTTTGGAGATGTTTGTAAGGGAACACTTACTTACTCAACAGATGAGAATATAAACTGTACTGACTTAAAAGGAAAACCTGACCTGCAATCCCAGCTCAGGAATAGTCACTGTGGATGATGGCCAGAACTCAAAAAAAAAAAAAAAAAAAAAAGACTATAAATATGCATTTGTGTCAGCCTTTCATAATATAAAACATTGTTTTTTTGTTTTGTTTTAAAGATAAGGTCTTGGATTGACCTGAAACTCATTATTCACTGAAATAACCTTGAAATTTGGCTCCTCCAGCCTTCATGCCCCAATGTTGGGCTATAGGCATATATGTCTACTATACCTGTCCAAAAAAAAAAAAAAAAAAATCTTAAGGCACACGATTTCATGCTACTAGAATATAAAATTGTCAAACTATGATACATATGTATACTCAAATTCCAGATACATCGTGAAAATCACATTCTAAGGACTGAAACTATTAACAAGTCACTTCCTTCCATACGTTTTTTTTTTTCCCCTGAGACAAGCTCTCATTATGTTATCCAGGCTAGCCTTGAAAATGCCAGTTTTATTTTGGTGGTATTGGGCTTGTGGATACTGTGTTATAGTCCCAAACTTCTGAGAAAAGGTCTTAACAAAGTTACACAGCCTGTCATCAACTTTGTCATTCTCCTGCCTCCATCCTCCTACGTAGCCAGGATTGCAGCCGTGCACTATGACCTCCCATGTCATACAGAAGATGGCCATCTTTCCATGGATACTCTCTCAGTTGAGCAGTCTGAGCAGTGTGGCTTTTTTCCTTTTCCTCTGGGGCACCCGTAATACACAGCACATGCCATGCTAGAATTCTGTTGGACTTTTTCATTTCATTTTGGCTTTCACACTGCCACTCTGCCTTTCGAGTAAAAACCTCTGAGAGCCCTGAAACTTGCTATGGAGAACAAAGCTGGTTTCAAACTTGCAGCCATCACTATGCCTTTCTACCCTCCCGCAAAAACTTGTACATTATAAGTATTTAAAAATCTCTAAATACCTCACAATGTTCTAGTTTCGCTGGGGCCAGCAAGTAAAAGCCATTTTCCTTCTCTTTTCCACACCAGGAATGTAATACATTAGAGTGTAAGTAATATACTAAAGTTCTGCACTTAATTCTTCACTGTTGATTTTCTAGTTTGGTTTCAATAGTCCTTAGCCCAACCTTGTTGCAAGCTGAAGCCAGTTAAACATGTTAGACCTACAAGAATGAAAGCAAATTAAGACACAATTAACACTTATTTGACTTAACATCTCAGATAAAATGAGCAAGAATAAAATGCTCAATTCAGCTTTTGAAGTTCACTTAAAACTAGGTCCTATACCGAAGAACCAAGCGGGTATCCTTATTCCAATGACTTGTCTTAGCTACAGAGGGCATTGCTTTTACTTCTCAGGCATGATATTTACCTGCCAGAAAGTCATTATTCCTGTTACAAGATGTGCATGCATCATCAGACAGCTTAAGAAAGATAAGGTGTAAGCATGACAAATGACAAATCTGAGACTTTCAAAATCTTCCTTGCTATCTAGAACCAACTGGTTTTATATTTTCAGGTGTTCCTTTCCTGTTTCTGAATAAGATGTTCCTAATTTACCATTTGACATTTCTTTAAGTTACCTTAAAATTTCTTTCTTTTATGGTCTCTACGTAGGGCTAATTGTCCTGGAATTCACTATCTAGACCAGCCTGACCTAAAATTCATGAAGATCCACCTACCTCTGCCTCTCAAGTGCTGGGATCAAAGTCATGTACAACCATACCATAACCTCCCAATTTCAGATATGTAAAAAGAAAAGTATTGTTCTTCTACACACGACCCACTCATGCTTCATCAGTTAGATGACGAAAGTACTCAGTGCTGCCGCCGTGATCACAGTGCACACTACAATGGATTCAGTGTGTTGACTTCTGAAATTCAAGACCTTAGCTGGAGGTGATCAAATCATGAAGGCAAAGCCTTCACAAGTGAGATCAGAACTGCCTTTTATAATCACAGAGAGTTCCAGGACAGCCAGGGTTGTTACACAGAGAAACCTTGTCCCGAAAAACAAAACAAAATAGGAAACAGATCCTTTAGCCATGCTGAAATCAGTAAAACAGAAGGTGTACTAGCTAGCTATCTACTTGTTTTGTAAACTTTTGACTTTTTAGTTTAAAAAACTATTAACATTTTTACTGAATTTGTGTACCATTCTATTGTACTGTAAAGTATTATGGTACTTTGTGTTACCTCAAACTAAAACAAACCACTGTTACAGCTGTTAAGTCTATACAGCCAAAACTGACCAGAATGTACAGTCCATCCTCCAGCATCCTAAATGCCAACTAAAATTTATACCTGATAATTCAGCTTTTAAATCTCCAAATGAACCTCACATTCCCAGAATGTTTAAATACTTTAAACATTTGAGACATCTCCTGAAACTCTCTCCTCCTTCAGCCCAGCCTACTCATTCTCTAAATGCACCAGAGACTAGTCCTTGGGCAGCACTACCATCACTCTGGGAGATCAGTCTTTACCTCAGCATGATCTCATGCATTAAGACAGCTAAGAAAAACTAATTCCAACAACTGGAAATAGCACCTAATTCCCAAAGCACACATGATTTATACCTCTCACTATTCCCTCCTCCTAAAGTCTACATTAGTATTAACACATTAGGATAAAGAGGGTTGAACTTATCATTACCCAAGTCAACGCTACTTCTGAAGAGTCCTGAAAAACTTAAAAGTCCATCTTTTGGTTTAGTAAAGTATAGCTCGGAGAAAGAGGACATTCTTCAGTCTTCATGATGCCCTATGAAGAGGTCTTCGTGCAAAATGTCTACCACTACTTGAGTTGAGAACTCCCTGACCACCCTCATAGGATCTCTGATCCACTCAGAGGTAGAAGTAGAAGGAATCATACCTTCAATACAAAATAGTGTGACCATTTTAGTCACCCATTCTCCTCCCAAGGATAGACCAAATATCTGCATACAAGACTGGGGGGCAAAAGGGG
>CM053762.1:22447976-22628919 GCA_028658305.1 Pachyuromys duprasi
AGTGAACAAAGGAATGGTAGAAAGTGCTAAAAAAAAAAAGGGGGGGGGGCTTTCATCTTTTTCTTGACACAGATTCCTGATGTAAGTGATGCCAGTGCTACCTTGTCTATTTACACAACAATGCAGCTTCATGCTCACTCAACTGTAATTATTTATACCAAAATAATTTCAAACCACTTTAATACTGGAAATCAGTCATATAATTGTTGAGACAGGATCTCATATAGTTTGGGCTAGCTTTTAACTCCATGGTTCTCAACCTGTGGGTCACAACCCTTTGTGGTAAAACAATCCTTTCATAAGGGTCTCATATCAGATATGTACATTACAATTCATAACAGTAGCAAAATTTGTTATGCAGCAGCAACAAAAATAATTTTATGATTGGAGTCACCACAACATGAGCAACTGCAATAAAATATTTCAGCATCAGGAAGGTTGAGAACCACTGCTTTTAGTGGGTGTAAATGATATGGAACTCCTGGTCCTCCTGATTCCACCTCCCCAGTGCTGGACTATATAAATGCATTACCAGATCAGTAGTTCTAAGTGCTAGGAATCAGATGCAGGGCTTCAAACATGCTACATCACCAGACCCAACTTGTAATTTTCAATTCACTATTTTCCATTGCACCATATAGTTTTCCAGCAAGTCAATGAATAGATTTTTGTTTGCTAAATCACATTATGTAGCATGGTTAGTCTTTGAACTCTGAATTACTTCAGCTTTAAGTGCTGCTGAGCTTACACTATGCCATCACATTCAGATAACAGCTTTTTCCCCCTTTTATGTGCACATGTACGTGTGACATAGTACACATATGACTGTCAGAGGGCATGTAGGAGTTGATTCTCCACTATGTGGGTTCCAGGTCATCAGGCTTGCCAATAGGCATCTTTCACTTGAAGCAGAGTAGGAATCCAAAGCCTGTTTATGTACACAGCAAAGCACATCTTTTATTTATTTAAAAAAACAAAACAAACCCTCTGAGCCAGCCCACACTGAGTGATGAAAGCTAGACTGTTACAAGAACTAGTCTCTTAAAACAAAAAGCAAGATGAGACCTGGCACATGCCTGTAATCCCAGAACTCGGGGGAGGTAGAAGCAGGTGAATCTCTGTGAGTTCCAGGCCAGCCAAGGCTACACAGAAGAAACCGTGTTTCAAAAAAAAAAAAAAAAAAAAAAATGAGTCAGGTACCTAATTTTCCCCCTCTGCATATTTTAGTAATTTAAGAAGTAAAGCATAGTGTAGTGTATACACCTTTTAAGCCCAACTACTCAGAAGGTGGAATAGGAGGACCACCTGAGCAACATGATGAGAACTCACCCAGCTCTACTCTGACAAGTCAATAAAAACAAAGAAACCACTTAAGACAGGATGCTCCATTTGATATGCAATTGTATCTTATTTTTGAGACAGGGACTCACAATGTATCTCTAACTCTCCCTGAACTCACTCTGTAGACCAGGCTGGCCTTAAACTCTGAAGAGATCTACCTGTCTCTGCTTCCCAGGTACTGGGATAAAAGGAGTTAGTTCACCATCATGACCAGCTGTAAACGCTAAGAGCTAAGATCAAAGGAACATGCCAAGATGCCTGGCTTACTGTATCTTCTATTTCTGCTTCCCAACCCATCCCTCAAAAAAACTCTAAAACCCCAGTACCTGGGTCACCATCTGTGAAAGTATCCCAAACTGTTGAATCAACAAATGAACCTCCATCTTCTGAGACTTGCCATTCCCAACCACCACATCAAGAAATTGTGTTAAAACTGTATGTGCCCAACAGTAATTAGATCTATCCATTAAAAAAAAGGAACCAATGTAGATATGAACCTTTCTAAGACAGTGGCAAACAAAACCAACTCAGCCAGGGAGGAAAGACTTGCTAAGAAAAATGTTTCCTGGAAAGATTGAAGAAGAACACATACATCACGTAAGGATCTCACATTACAAAAAAATTGCTGTCACAATCCCAGCCAGCTATAAATTAAAATGAATCAATGGGATAGAGGCAGTTAGTAGAATAATTTGAAAAGTCTCCCAAGTCAAAAGTGGCTCCTTTATTTCCTTTTATCTGTACCATTTGTGACCCCTTTACTAAAAGCATGCCTACCATAACAGTAGGCATTCAGTATTGGCTGAGTAAATGACTCTGAATCATGGCCCTATATGTATTAAAACATGGAAGACAAATTGTTTTACTAAAAACATGACACTAAAGCAGTGTCTCCTCTCACTGCCCTAATTGTTGAGGACTCAGTCTATCAAGGACTTGTAAGGAGCTGCTGGGCCCTTTCTGCCTCTTATCTAAAGGCACAAAGCTCAGATGCTATGAGATACTTGTGGAACTACTCATGTGGTCTCTTGATTTCGGCAGAACTAAACAAGCAGTGAAATGCATCACAAGGTAATACTGGCCTATGCAGTAGCAAAGTGCACTCTGGTGAGAACCGTACCTTCATTTTTCCCCAAGATGAAAGCTACCTCTCTTCTTCCTCAAACCTTCACCTCTTTCCTGGAAATAAGTCAAGGGAGATATGTTTACTGAGTGTTAACAGCAGTTATAAGTATACACAATGATTATTTCTCCAGCAAGTAAAGATCTACTCTAAACCATTAATAGTTGACGTTGTAACAAAAGCAGACCAGTAGATCATCTTCACTGAAACAACGATGCCTGAGTTCTTCTGTATAACCTCTTTATTTAGTACCGAAAGCCCTACCTACTATTTAAAAATAAAAATAAAAAATAAAAACCTCTGCAGTGTTACTCAGCCAAAGCCAAGCAGCTTTAAACTTTAAACATTCCCCCACCTTCTGTTCAGGATACAAATAAACAAAGAAACCAGAAAGAAGCTCAAACAAGAACTTTCTCACAGCAGACACACCCTAATTTGAAAAACCATTTATTTCACTGGAAAGTGATCCAAATTTCTAGGTCTAGTCTTTGGGCCAAAAAATAAAACTGAGAGCAGTGATTCTCATCAAGGTCATTCCTAAATCCAATACCACTGCAGTCAGGAGGCAGAGGGGAGACAGCACAGCCCCCACCAGTTTCTCCATAGGAGGCATGCTGGGAGAACAGAACAGAAATGGGAAGCTACAGAAGAATAAGAGGGAGAATAGGAAATTCAGCAGGAGAGAGAATAGGAAAGAGAAAGAACTTAACAAGGTAAATTAAGGTCCATGGTTCCTGAGGGACTGAACGCACAGAGCCGAGAACGTCCCGGAGATGGGGTACCACGAAGGGTGTATTCTCATGCACAACCGCAGCTCGGAATTTCAGCCCACACACATCCCACCTGAAAGAGAGCACAGTAACAGGGGCTTTACAGCAAAGCTCAAAAGGGCTTTCCCATTTAGAACTTCAAAGAACATCTTATAAAGTCATACCTTGATACTTACTTTTAAGTTTACTTGTGCCCTTCCCTAGCAACATAATTTCTAAAACTGAGAGCAGCTTGAAGGTCAGAGAATCACTGGGAAGGTTAACAGTCCTCAACAAAGGCCTTTCTCTATACTAAAAAGCAAAATCTCCCATGACAGTAGACAAAGACAGTCTATTATTTTCGATATTAACATTATTAGCAATCCCCAAAGAAGGTATTTTCACAAACTTATCAGAAAACAGGAAAAAAAATAGGAAAGTTCCAATTAACTGCTGGGGTAAAAAGTCAGCAGTATGTTTCAATCTAAGAGTGATTGCCAAAGACACAGTATCATTCAAGAACTAGGAAAAAGTTACATCAACTGAACAAGCTTGAAGGTTTACTCCTCCCTTTTAAAAGAAGGCACTGGAGAATGTGTAAGCTACATCAAGTCACTCAAGTTACTCTTCCAGCACAATCCTAGTCACTGAACCCAATCAGTCATTTCCTAGCCAGTGGACCCGACCAAGCCACATACCTTCTGCCTTAATATGAAAGATGACGAAGTATCTATGCTACAAGATTAAGGATCTGGTGATGTCAGGGATACAATAGGGATCCTAAAAACTAAAAGAAAAGTACCCCAAGTACAACAGCAATCTCAAGTACCTACAGCCCAAAGCTGACAAGAAGCATCAAAAAGAGAATATATTCAAAACAGAAGCACCACTATGGTGGTAAACACCTATAATCTCAGCACTCAGGGTTAAAGCAGATTGCCCGTAAATTCCACGCCAGCTTAGGCTACTCTGTCAGGGTCAAATGGACTCAGGTAAGGTTGAGGATATTTCCTTAACTAATGGGAAGATGAGGGAGTGATGGACTCATGGTAAAGTTCCTAAGTCTAGATTTCAACATTACTAGAGGGAAAACACAGGTATGCATACAGACTTACATTGCTATATTACTGGAAGTAGAAGATGTCATACCCAGACTCAAAAATTTTAAATCTGAATAAATAAGAGGCTACAACAGAATAAAAGATAACAGAAGTGGACTATTAAGGACATTGAAACTGGAATGAGCAACTAAGTTGGACTTAAAAGTTCATGCCAGACTTCCTCCTGTGATTGTTTTCTATTTTCTGCCTGAACTTATCAGAAAGTTCTTTAAATGCCTAAGACTGAAAGACCTTTGAGAAGGTGATAAATCTTCAAGATTAAGATGCCATTTTGTAGGTTTTCATCCGACTTGAACAATAATCAGTTAACTAGTTACAAACTATCATTAGTGGTCAGACCGACCCTTTCACTGCATGGATACATCACAGCAAACTTGAAAAGACTAGTGCTACACATCTAAGAAATCCAATAGACCCTGAGAAGCCATGCAGGACCTAGATAAAAATCACAGCATGCAGGTTTCACCCAAGATCCTACAGCACACCACTATTTGTTGTTTTAGACACAAATAAAATAATGACCCCACTGTTAAAAGCCCTGGAAAAATAGCTACAAGAGTTAAAGGATGTTTACTTCAAATGTCAGCATTTAAAGACTTGTCTGTAAACTGAGCCCTGCAGAAGCAAGCAAGCAAAGCAGCCTAAACTGTAGCCCTTTGGGCCTCAGGAGTGATGGCAAAAACAACAGGGGACAGCCCCCCCCTCTCACCTCAAACTTTAAAAGGCTGAATACCGCGCGCGATCCACATACTGCTCCCGCTCATACCGGGCCATGTCGTACAGGTTATTCCGAGCAGCTGCTGAAGCTTGGGACAACTCACTGTCATGCCCGTAACGGTAGCCCTCTCCAACAGTGGGGACTGGGCCCGTAGCGCGACGCAGGGGGCTCCGATCCCGCCCGTAATATGAAGTGGAAGCTGCCGCAGCTGCTGCAGCAGCTCCTGAAGGCGGCAACAGATGTCTATTGTAGGGATCGAGAGAGGTGGAGGTGAGGTGATTGGCCATGGCTGTGTTCTGGACTTGTGGCAGCTGGGACAAAGTCTGCTCTGCATAGTTATTATATGCAGAGGCAGCTGCCACTGCCTCATAGGACCGGGCAGCACGGCAGCGCTTGTAGTAGGCATCGAGCGCTCCGTACGTGTTGTTGTAATACAATGAATCCCCATAACTCATGGTGTAAGGCGTACGCACTGCTCCATATTGCTCATTATACTGCTCGGTCAAGTCTGCCACGCGGCCCGAACGATCTATTGGGCACTCTTTGGACCAGTGCCCCTCTTTCCCGCACCGATAGCAGCCGCTCTGGTCTCCCATCCCGGGCGCGGTCCTAAGCCGGCTGGTGGACAACTGCACGTGCATTCGTTTGCCTTGAAGAAACAGACGCAAGAAGGGTTGCTATCACAAAGTAATGCCCAAGCCCCTACCCCAGCCACTGGTCACAACAATGGCTTTACCTAAACAACTCTTGATGTATGATAAATTGACAAAAACTTTCTTTGGCGGAGGGGGAAGCCCAACATATAGATTGGGTATAAATGACCTGATTAGCAAAGTTAAACAGATGAAGAAGAATTACTATAGCTACTAACACCAGCTTACTAAGAAAGATTTCATCCACTGCCAAGTAACTGGACAAATACCTATCCCAGTGGCCCAATCCAAAAGAAACTAAAGAGCGCTTCAAAATTCTGACAGTCTCATTTTCTATATCAAGACTGATTCCATATAGTAGGGAAAAAAATGTTGACCTAATTTTATGCATAGCTACCCCAAATCAAAGAGATCCTAAAGTTACCATCCCTTAAGAGTGATCAGGATTTGTTCCAAAGTTAAGCCTGACAGCCAAGTTTCAAGCTAGATCTTTGGAATAGTTACAAATTAAGGAAGCCTGGGAACACAAGATATGGTAGAACAAACTCTTCTCTCTAAATTTCTTTCTCTTCTGATAATCATCCTAATTGGCATTCTCCACAATTTGACTGTCCAGTCAGAGGGTCAAAAGAAAATTGTGCAGGCTGTGAACACATACACACACAGGAAGTATGTTTTAATAAAAGACGAGAAAGGTACAAAGAATAACCAACGATGTTAATGAAATAAACAGCTTAGAATAGCAGAACTAAAGTGCTTCCCACTAAGAGGTAAGATGGAAAAAGCTGGGCATGGTGGCACATGTCTTATTTCTAACACTCTGAAAACTTGAGACGAGAGAATGGTTAAGCTTGAGCCCAATCTGAGTTATATATAAGTAAGAGTACGAAATTCTAAGAACATGCTCCGAACACACCTTTTCTTCAAAAATCACAATTGGTATTTTAAATGACTAGTTCTAAAATCCATAATAAAAGAAAGGCAGTAACTTTTAGAACATAGGTTAAAAATAAATTCCCAATTTTCACCTAAGAAATTTCTACTAAAAATGTCAACCAATTTACTGGTAGACTAATTCAAAAGGGATTTAAATCCAGCAAAATCTTCCCAATATAATGACAAGAATGCACTCAAACACCTATGTTAAAGAGGTGAGCAGAGAAGGGGCCTGGAAGGACAGCACAGTGGTTAAGATCACCCACTGACTGCTCTCAGGTTCTAATCCCAACATTCACATGGCAGATCACAACCACCTGTAACTCCAGGTAGAGCGTCCTCTGGTCTCCACAGGTGCCAGGCAGACATGCAGTGCACAAACATAAGTGGAGGCAGACAGTCATTTAAGAAATCTTTTTTTTTTTTTTAAAGGTGACTAGAAGGATGGGTTCTCTAGCAGCAAAGAGGTAAATAATACCCATGCAAAATAAAAATTAGATTCTAGAAAATTAGGAAGAGGACTGGAGACAAAATACAAAAGCCAATAAACTTCAATAATTCTAGTCTGCAGATCTTAACAACAACAGAGATATGCAATTAGGTATGTACAATCAGAACTACCCTGGCATTTGCCCAGGAGACCACTTTTGCACATAACAAATTAGAGAAAACAAATGCAACCAAGAAACCCACAGACACATTTAAGACATGGAAGTCATTGATAAACGCCCTGATCCTGATAATTTGTTGATTCTGGTGTCCAAAAAAGGAAATAAATGTTTTAAATCTAAAATCAATTTTCTTCAAGCAGGCAAACAAAAAGAAAATATACCCACCCAATTGTAATCAAGTGAAAGGGAAAAGACCAGTCAGGTAAATATCATTACTCAACACAGAGCTTTAATTATGAAGAAATGAAACAGTAACAGTGGGCACCTCAGGAAGACTGAAGGCAGGAAAATGGCTCCAGCCCAGGAGTTTAAGGCCAACCTGGATAACAGAATGAATGAAGGGGTCAAGTGACAGCCTTCCACTGTTGCTCAGTAGCAGAACACAGGTGGAATGCCCTGGGCTCCATCTCTAATACCATTTTCTAAAAACATGGTATTAGGAGAAATAGTGTAAAGTTAACCAAACATAGGTTAGGATCAGAGCCAGAGTTCCAGATACCCAATTACAAGAATACTTGCTCTCTAACAGACCACACTGTCTTCCCCTTAAACATGTAACTGCCAGCAGCTGACACTTATGATTAAAATGCTGAAGACTCTCCAAAAGTTAGATTATCACATCATCCACAAAAGCAGTCTTTGCTTCCAATTAAGTTGTTGACAAAATATCTTTCAGCTTGCCAATTAAAAGAGGAAAGAAACTAGCCCTGGGAGACCTGTGACATTTTTAATAATGCACAGCAATGCCCATGACACGGTCTTTGTCACACTGGGGAAGGTCAGACTCTCAGAAAGGTTCAGTTTAAGGAAAATGAGCAAAAATGTCAGTAATTCAACAAAAGCACCTACTTTGTGTTAATATAGCCAGACCCAGGTGTGAAATACAGTTCTAAATACAGTTCTGCATACATGGTGTGCACATACACACTACACACTCAAGCACACACATAAAGTAAAATAAAAACATTTTTAAAAAGAAGAAACAGTTATGGGTCTGGTGGGATAGCGCAGCAGGTACAAGCACTTCTGCCTCTTCCAAAGGACCTGGGTTCACTTCCTAGCACCTGTATCATTACATAGCTCACAACCACCTGACTTCAGTTCCCAGGATGACACCCCTCTTCTTCTGACCTCTGTAGACCATACATAAACATTCCAAATTTTTCTTTCTTCTTTTTTTTTTTTTTTGAAAGAAATACAGCTATGAGTTACAGGACTATGCTGTGATCTGGAAGTTCATCAGCACCTTAGGAAAAACAGTTTGACTCTTGGAACCTAAAAGGATGAGAGGTGTTGAAAGTTCAGCGGGCAATTCAACAATCCTTTTGTTTGTTTTTGTTCTTTGTGTAGCTTTGGATATGCTAGAACTAGCTGAGTAGACCAGGCTAGCCTTAATTCTCCTGCCTCTGCCTTCCAAGTGCAGGCATTTGGCACCATCGCCCAGCTTTTCAAAAGTCTTGACAAGGTTTGATCTTAAAATAAAACAAAATACCTTCCAAATCAACTGATAATCCACATCAACACCCAGGCTGCCCTCCAGGGATAAAAACAATTCAGCTAACAAGGGCTTCATGGTAATACTCAAACTATCCCAAGATATTTAAATCAATCTACCCCCTATACCACATGAAACCAACCAGAAGATGTGCCTTATTGATCCAAATCACAATGCCTCCTCCCTAGATCCTAATTCTAAGTGGTTTTCACCTGTAACCCCTTGGCACAGATGTAAAGCAAAGGGCCACAACCTTTCAAAAGCTCATTATCTCCACTGAAAAGAACTGGAACAAGGAGGTAGGCTTAACAAGGAATTCGGTCCCCAAGGTGTTTTTCTCTGGATCTTCCTCTATCAAGCGCAACACGATGGTGACGCTGTGCTGAGCCAATAAACTCAAAGGGAAGCACTTTGCAATGCGCTTTATTACCAAAAACAGGGGGAAAAGACAAAGTCTTCAGAGAAAGGATTTCTAAACAGGCTCATAACCCTTAAATGAAGACCAAGTGGGTTCTTTTTCCCCTTCAGACCATCATTGTCCATTTTAAGAAATTCATGACCCATTTCCTGCATTGTTTCTGAAGGCTTCACAAAAAGAGGCTGAGAGTCAGTGGACCTGATTCAGGAGTAAAGAAGCCCTTGTCGCCTGACATGCTAAGCCTGACTACCTGAGTTCCATCCCTGGGACCCACATATGAGGAGAAAACAAACTCCAAGTTGTCCTCTCACTTCTACATGCATGCTGCGCCTTACATTAGCACACGTGCCCACGAGCACAAACGCAAATAAACAAAAAATTTTGTTTAAGAAATGTATCACACATCCTTCATCAGCCAGCAAAAAGCTTCCTATCCCAAACCCTTCCTTTACTCATCCAATATCTTCCCAATAACCTTGTGTTGATCTCTCTAACAAAGGAAGAGTGGTTCACCTTGAAACTCTGTGTTGTCAAGGCCCCTGATGGCCTCCACTGCATCCTCTGCCCGCTCCATGTGTACAAAGGCATAATCTTTCACGATGTCACATTCGATGACTGGGCCATACTCCTCAAACTTGGCCCGAAGCTCTTGGTTGGTACAAGTGGGACTGATGTTGCCCACATGTAACTTGGTTGAAGCTTTGCTCTTATTCTTGCTGGCTTCCACATTGATGTTCACTCCGTGCAGCTTGTAGTGGTGCAGGTTGCGGATGGCATCCTCAGCGGCCGTCTTGTCCTCTATGTGCACAAAGCCATAGTTCTTAATGATGTCACATTCCAGCACCTTCCCGTACTGCTCGAAGAGTGAGCGGATCTCCTGCTCTGTGGCCTCCCGGGGCAGATTTCCAATGAACAGCTTCACCATCTCCACACAGCCTACAATTGAAACAAGGTTTTTAATGGAAGACCTTAAGTCCATAGCAACTATTAAAAAAAATTCACTCCCATTAATAGGTAAATAGAAGATAAATAGACAAATAGCTCACTCTCATCACCTCCTTTCACTCCAGCATACAGTCACCAAGGCATTCTCTCACAGGCATGCCCACACATCCCTAAACAATAACCAATGGGAAGTTCAACAAGCGCCTGCTTCTACTCCCCCCAAGAGAACTATAAAAGCGGTCTGTAACTGGGCAGTCCTTTTTAGACAAAGGGAATTATGTTGTACCTAGTGCAGTGCTTTATAGGCAAGTGCTGTTACTGAGTTACATCCCCTGCCTCAGACAAAAAGCAATAGCGCTAGAAGTTTGAGAATAAATGAAAAGCTACAGAAACTAAACATTTCTGCCCACTTTGGTGAGCATTAGAAACAGGATTCTAACTACTAGACTTGCTAATAACCTCAAATTAGCTTGTCCTCTCATAGCCTTGCAGTAACTACAGTTGTTTCCTTTGGAGTAGCGAATGCTGGCATCAGAAAGATAAAAAGCATGGGAAATACAGAAAGTGTCCGAGTGGGGTAAATCCCTTTGGGGAGCACGCATTACAGACTCCTACAGAAAGTAATAAAACTGCCTGGTCAAACAGGGGCGCTATAGGCTAATATAGCAACAATGCCTCGGGACATGAGAAATTCTTAAGTCTAAATACGACAGTTAATCAGGTGGAAACCGCAAAGTAAGTAAGGGAGCAAACTAGAGAATAAGGTGGACAAAAGTAAGGTATCACGGGGGTGGGGGCTGGGGACTTGGGGGAGGGTTGCTTCAGGCTTACCGCACTAAGTGGAGGACCGAGGTCGGCTCTTAGAGACGAGTGTGCAGGCCGCAACCCCACTAGGCCAACCCTGATGCCCACGGGAGTCAGTTAAGTTTTAACAGAACAAAGGACACAGTGGAAGAACTTGGAGTCTCTCACCGCATGGAAATCTGCAGGTGCTCCTCCTCGCAGCGCGGACGGTTCTGACAAAACGCTAAAATGGCGGCGGCCACAGCCGTGACTCTGGGTAGAAAGGGGTTGAACCTACCACCGGATTGGCCGTTCGGTAAAGTAAAAGGCTGGCGTTCCCGGAGATCCTCTTCCTGATTGGTTACCCCGAATGCCAATTACCTGAGAGGCCAGGAAGAGGTGGAAACATCAGTAACCCGGAGCTTTTACACGCAAGCCAATGAGCACCCAGCCTAGTGAGACCGAAGCCACCGATTGGGCAGCAGGTCCATGTGAGGGCGGAGCTACAAACGTGGACTTCTTCGAAGTGCGGCCCGCCATTAGGCAGAACGAGCAAGAGCCTCTGTGGCCGTCTGTAGCTTCGGGGCTCCAGCTCTGTGAAGCTTTCACACGTCGCCACTTCGCGTGCACACCCTGACAGCATTCAGCCCTCTACTCCAGGATTTCGCATCCCCTTCCCACTGACCGCCACGACCCCGCGCAGCACGGACGCTGCGCCCGTCCAGCTCACACACACCTCCCGCAATAAATGGCCAAGCTCTGCTTAAGATCAACCTCCACATACAACAATTTCCATTTTGGCCCCTTTGAGTCCCAAAGCTACCCCAAAATTAAAAGTATCTGTAGGTAATTGAAAAACTCTAAAACAGTCAGTGGATCCGGCTTCAATTACGGTGTAACGACCCAGACAATGGGCCGGCCAGAGACCTAGGAGGCACTGGAGTTAAAGATCCCCATAGAAAACAGCCTCCCACCTCCCAAAATGGTGTATAAACATGGAGGTTGAAAATCGACCCCCACCCCCACTTCACCCCACCAAGAGAAGAAAACAAAAACAAAAAACGGGAACAGCAAAAGTTTGGTTTTGTTCGGTTTTATTGGGCGCCATTAGCCAGAACTTTTCATTTTAAACTCCCTAAAACTGACCTTGGAAGAAAAGGCTTTGTCACAATCAGCTGTAAACAAGTACAAACGAACATTCTTCAGAGGGTCCAATGCCCTTATCACATTTTTCTCACCCACTGGCTGCTTCACATAATTCCATACTCATTGAGCAAGCAACTTTAGTCATATGACCCTTCACAGAGCAGCTTTTAAAGATGAAGATAAAAGGGAAAGGTGCTGAATGGAGAACTTAAACATGAACAGGCAGAAAGCAGGGGAACTTTGTGAGAACAAGATGATCAGAAGTGAAATAGAGCATACTACCACCCAAAACTGCCATAAAAGGGGGTGGGGGTGTAGAGCCTAATAAAATAAAAAACAGTAGACAGAAAGTAAGCCTAACCCAGTAGCAGAAAACTAGTCAATAACTTAAGTTGAGCCTGACAATGCTGGCACTTGAGTTAAATGCCCTGACCAGTCTATATAGCAAATTCCAAGTTAGCCAAGCCTGCAGTCTGTTTGGGGGAACAACAACAAAAAAAAGGCCTGTGTGTTTCAGCTACTGCCAGCCCTCCAAACGGACTGGCTTTACTGTCCCCATCTATTCAGAATATTCTTTCTTCAGATTTTTTTACTAGTCACTCCATCTTAAAGCATGGACCCTGACTTGTAACTACTTACTTCCTGCTCCTTTTGCAAATAATTACTATCACTTGAAATTCTATCTTGTTCATTTTCTATATTATACGGTTCAATGTTGGAACGGCCCTGGTAACATGAAAAACACTCAAATACTTGTTGACTGAGAAACTAATGTATGTGATAACTTTTTGATAACCAAAAGAAAATGATTTAATTTTCCGCATCAAGTTAAGGGACACAGTATTTTGGCTGTATGCAAAACATGTTCGAGGTCCTTAAAATCCCATTACTTAGGGGAAAAAAAATAATCTCATCACCTAGAACAACTTTCCAATCTTTCAAAACAAAAAGCTGGTTATCAAGTTAGAGGTGGTTTTTTTAATAATTGACAAATACAGCAAAAGGAAGCCTTATGTATAGGGGTTAACTACAGCCGTATCTTCATATAGGTTACTCACAGCTAGAGAAACTTGGTCTTTCCCTTAAAAAAAAAAAAAAAAAAAAGGCACCTAATTCAAAATCTCCACCTTTCCCATCAACCCACCTACTGGCCAAGCTCCCTCCTTGTCCTAAAATATTTTTTAAACCATCCTGTTTGTCAGGGTTAAGGAAGTAACTCAGTAATAGAACGTCTGCCTAGCAAAGACCTGGGTTTGTTCCCCAGCAACAAAACAAAATTCTTAAAAGATGCCTCTTGTCTGACCTCAAACTCATGATCCTCCTGTCTCAGCCTTTCTAGTGCTAGTAATATAGACATAATACACCTGTCTTAATAACTTACACTTCTAATAAATAACAGGCCCCTAGTCTAGAAATGAGTTACAAGTATGACAAAGGTTCAAATGGAAAGCCAGTATCCTTCAAGGAGCCAAAAGGATAACCCTAAGTGTACCAGCTCCAATCCCACTGGCAGCCATGCCCCGCCCCTTTCAATCCCCTTACATTCAGAGTTTTCTCCTTGAAAACTTTATTTTCTGATAAGCAAAAGAACATGATCCTAGGACACAAATACTTGGGAGAAGACCACCAAAATTGGTATGGTCTAGCAGTTTATGTCACAGCTACGCACCACTCACAGCAAAAATTCAGATTTTAAGGTGACTTCTATATGTGCTTCATTCATATTTATACCCTAAGTCCTTGCACAAGTAAGTGCTTCACTAGGTCATCCGTGTCCCCAAATTCTAATGTCTTTTTATTCAGTAAGTGTGTGTGTCTGAGTGAATTTATGTGTATTGTGTACAGAGCCTGGCAAAGGCGAGGGATACTCTAGAATTAGAGTTAAGGGTTGTTGTGAGCTGCCAAGTAGGTTTGGAGACCCAAACGCAGGCCGGCCCCACTCCAAGAGCAGAAAGCACTCTTAACCAGTGAGTCATCTCTGTACACATAAGAATAAAATTGAATACCTGACTATGATAGCATCATTTGTCAAATGTTCACTCACCCCTTCCATCACTAACATATAATAATTACAAGAAGGATCATGCATTTTGGTTTCAATGAACGTTAAACATATAAAAATTACTTTTAGCCAGACGGGTAATGGCCCACATCTTTAATCCAGCACTTGGGAGACAGAGGCAGGCAGATTTCTGTGTTAGAGGGCTGGTCTGCAGGGTGAGCTCCAGGACAGCCAGGGCTGCACAAACAAAGCCTATCTCAGAAAAACAAACAAAACAGACTTTTTGATACTAAAGTTATACCCATTCACATATATTTTTCAGTTCGCTGATTTAAGAAAAATCACTTTTAAGCAATACTTGGAACCACGGTTACTGTCATGAGGAAGTAAAAGATATAGCTCTCAGTTATGTATCCCTAGAGTCATTCAAATCCCAAGCACCACATAAACTGGGCAAAGTAAGTATTGCCAGTAATCCAAGCACATGGAACGTGAAGACAGAATGATGATTTCAAGGTCATCTTCAGCTACATACTGTTTTGGGAGACCAACCTGACACATAAGAGCCTGTATCAAAAATAGTAAATACAAAACAAAAAAAAATAAAGAACGAGTATGGTGGTGCACACTTTACTTATAGCACTTATGAGACAGACAGGCAAACAGCTGAGTATGAGGTCAGCCTGATCTACATATTGAATTCCAGGCCAGCCACTGGTACATAGTGATACCCTGGTCTCAAACTAAAAAATGGTAAACAAACAAAAAAAAAAACAGAATACTGGTTGAGAAAACAAGGCAGAAAGCCAGGATTCAAATTTAGTAAACAAGTCTTACTAGAGAATTCTTACTAGAGAGTTTTCAAATCAAAACTCATCTCAAAAAGAAAAACAGATATTCTCTAGCCATTGACATATCCTCTCCTTGATGTACCCTTTGCCAAGCATTGCTCATTAACTAGTTCACTGAGGTAGGTCCTACCCTCCAGTGTAGAGATCTCTCTAGGTCAACAAGACTAAACCCCCCAAGTATTGCGATCTCAAGCTTTACAATTTCAAACGACTCAAGAGTTAGACCTGATAAAAGTAGAATTTAGATAAACATTAACTTTCTGTACGTAATTTTCTCTATTACCCAAACTTCTATTAAAGAACACTAGTCCATAAATCTAGTGAATGTATTTTCATCATGCTTTTACGCATCCATGCTATTCTATTATCCACTGACTTGGCTGGATAGGACAAAATGCCTGGAGAACCAACAGACATGCAAGGACTTTGACACAGCTTAACTGGGAGATACAGGAGCCAGGGTGTTGTGTGTAGAGATATGATTAGAAATGTAGCACACCTCTAGAGACTAGCTCCTTGTTGACAGTCTCATGATCTCTACTGCAAGAAATGGAGGCCCAGACCACCCAACAGAATTAAAAAAAAAAAAAAAAAAAAAAAAGGCCAAACCTCAGAAAAGAGCAGGCTGACAGGGCTTCAGTCTCTACATAGTATTGTTCCAGGAATAAACCAACAAAAACTTGTCCAATATGGCCAAGTAGTATAGCTGACATGCACAGAGGCTCAATGATCTGAAGTACAATGAAAGCCCATCCCCCCAAACACTCATCACATTTCTGTCCTCCCATTCACCAAACCCAACCTTCCCCAAGATAGAACAACTTGAAACTCTGAAATCTATAAAAAGAAAAGTATGAGTGGGTTGTAGAATTAACACTGGTGGTTAATTTAAATGAGATGATGTTTTTAAACAATCTGCTAGGGAAAGGAAAACGACATGATTTAGCTCTGTAGCTTCTTCTGGCTTGAGTGAGAACCCTGAGGGCTGAGGCAACAAGGCGTCAGGGTCTAAAGATGGCCAACAGCTAAAATGATCCAATACGTCAAACCACCTGAAAGAGTTTGGGCTGCAACAATGATCATCAACACTGGCACTGGGAACACAACAGGTTGAGGGGGGCAGTGTTTTTGTCTGTTTAGCAGGAATCATGAAAGTGTGACTGTGGCAGAACAAGAACTGGAGAGAAAGAAAAGTGACAAAGGAATGTTGAAATAAATACACCAGGGCCCAATCTCAGCCTACATTCAGCCCTTTATTCTCACAAAGTCATGCCGAGCCTGTCACTTAGCCCTAAGATCTTTCTTCTACCATCAGAGAGAAAAGTACCAAGAAACCTATCTTCCCGTTCTACCCCAGTACTTGCAAAGGAATGAAAATGAGCAGCAAAGCAGCTGGAGGCAAGGTGATGAGCGGAAAAGAAGCAAATAAAAGAGCTCAGACCTCCAATATGTTCTGAGATTTATCCCACTTAGCCACAAATAAGAACTCATGACTCTGAGGCATTTTTACATAATGGGCAGTTGGAAGAAGACATCTGGGGCAAGCTACTGTCACAGCCAAGTTCATATGAAGCCAATGAAGGAGGCAGATACACCACACCCAATCTATTTGGTAGTTGCAGGCACTCAGGCACGCACATTCGCACACATACTCAACATATTCCCTCCCTTTTGCTAAGGCATCTTACTTCAGCAAGCCCCCAAAATGTCTCTAAAGCATCCTTCCCCAAGAAATATCAGATTTCAGTTACCACTCCATTTAACCAGTCTTCTTTCATTATCCATCAAGTTACGTCTCCATCTTGTCCCTGGCTAGAACTGCCCAGGTCTTCCACCCTTCCTCCCCAACACCCTGACAAGCTCTAGAGTAAAAGTATAAAAAGAATTCTCAATTCTACACCCAGTCTCAGCATCCCTACTTGACTATGTTTGCACACCAGCCCCTTCTCAAGTATATGTCTATTATAACACCTTCAAACATAAACCCAGCAAGAAGTCATCTAAAAACCATAATAGATGCAGACAGCGAAAAGGAGTCTCAGGTACTGTGATGACCAAGGTTGGCAGGACATAGGAAGGACGCTCCGTGGTGAAGTTCAACAGGTGAAGTACCATTGGCCAGAACGCCCCATATGCTTCAAATTTCTCCAACCACAGGGCAGTACCAGATAGTGACATATCCCACAGCCCACGATAACTCCTTTCCCAGGTCCCAGCCTCAACATTCACTCGAGCCCACTGCCAGAAGGATTAGCCTTGTAAACACTGCAGCAGCCCATTACCCATCCCAGGCAGAGCTCAGCCAGAACCACTCTGCTGGATTGTAGTTTTTGCTTTGTTTTTTTCTGAACTGGGGAAAAGCCAGGGACATTGATCAAACATAAGCAAGGAAATGGGCACTGAATTCTGATGTGATCAACTAAAATTGATGGCTGAGAAAGTCCAACCAGTTGGTCTGAACTCTCCAGTCCTAAAGATGGCATGCTATTTAAAGACGATAATGACCTTAATTCCACTGGGTACCAGGAAAACATTCCAATCCCCACATTCAAGCACCTTTTCCACACCCACTCTGGGTCTTCACGTTGCCTTTCTTCTAGCTGTCACGTCTTCCTGGATGTCAAACTGGCTCACCTGACACTGAATGCAATCAAGACAATGACAACCAGGTTTCCAAACCACGAATCACCCCAAGTTTTATTTGTAGTCCATACAAAAAGAGGGAAAAAAAAATTAAGATTTCTAACACCACCTACTTGGGGAGATAGGGAGTTGGGACTATGCCAGTCACCATTAGCTAAAACATTCAGTGGTAAGCAAGGATTTGGACACACACCAACTGACTGTCCCAACAGGATCTCAGTCAACAGTCTCTACAGAGGAACAGTCAGGGGCCCCTGAACTGCTGGCATAGCTTGGCGCATAGGAAATGGTTAAAATAACCCTTTCCTGGCCTCCCTCACATCTAAAAAGAAAAACGCGCCGCCTGACCCCAGCTGTAGGTTGTATCACCCTCCAGACAACCTTAAGTATCACGCACAAAAATAAAAGGGAGCCATGAAAAAAATTAAAATATAAAAGAAATTCCCATTCTGGGGAGATGGCTGGGTAGAGGGAAAACCGCAGATCTAGAGCCAGTAGCAAGATGTGCTGCTGAGGCAAAGAAACAAAGTAGGTTACTGCCAAACACAAAAGGCTCCTCTCCTGGGGAAGGCCCACATGGTAGAGGGCGGGGATGAAAAACCACCATCAGGAGAAGCATGAGACAGGGTGGTGACAACCTGGGTCTGTACCCTACCCTACCTCTTCCTCTCTCTCCCTTCCTGTGGCGCCCCATCCCCAGGATGGCCCTACATGCGGCGCTGGTAGCCAGAGTGCATCTGAGCTGCCCGCAGGTAATCATTATAGGAGCCCGAATAGCGTGCGTAATCGGAATGGGCATCGGGCAGGCGACGGTAATCCAGCGAGGACTTTGTCGGCGAGCGGCGGAACGAAAGCTGCGACTCTGATAAACGGCGGTAATCAGAGAGCTCGGCTAAACGCCGGTCGGAACCATACCTAGTCGAGAGAAGAAGACAGTTGGTGAATGAGACAGTTGAGGGGAGGGCTCCAGGTAGGCCTAGGGGAGATGCCACTGGGGACAGGGAGGGTGTTAGCAGATTTGTCTCAAACAGTTTGGTTTCCTTGTCAGAAGGCTCATCATCCTATCCAGGCCAAGAAATCAAACCTGGGTTCAAGTCAGCGGGAAACCAAGCCCTCTGCTGAAGCTCTCCCTTCCTAACTGGCCAAGCTCAATTTTGGTCCCAAACATTCCCAAACAAACTATCCCCATTCATGGGCCCTGCACAAAAAGACCTTGTTTTATCAACAGAACGGCGGACGAAAGCAGGGTCCCCAACTTCCCAGGGTGGACGCACCTCGTAAACTCGCCTTCAGCCAATGAGTGCCGAAAGGACTACTCTCTTTCACATCCACCCCAGAAACCAGAACAATGAGCTTAAGGACCCTTCAGACAGTGGGGAAAGCTGTGAGCCAATACTGCAAAGAGTGGCTGCAATGGTACATCAGGTTATCCTTAGAATGGTGTTTCCTCGCACCAGGCTGAGCACTACGCTCCACCTGAACCCTGATGGCCAGAAAAGTTCAGACATTCACCCTCATGACCTCTGGACATCCCACAGAAATAAGATCAAGGGAGGGGCCAATGGCTCCTGTTTCCCTCCCGTGCCAACCTCAGCCCCTTGCCCTAAGCCCCTGCTGGGGGCTGAGGCTGGGGGGGCATACAGTACCTTTTCGACATGGCGACAGCCTTTTTGTAGGGATCGTCGTAGCTGGCCCGGGGTGGGGAGAGGCGGGTACGCTCATAGGGCGGCGGGGTGCTGTTGGCGTTGGCAACGGCCCCCTGGGACATAGACAGGTAGGCTGCTGACGGCTGGCCTGTCCCATCGTAGGCACTGCCCGGCTGGCCACGGTAGGAGGCAGCAGCCTGGGGATGCTGCTGGGCAGCATAGGAAGCAGCCAATGAGGCTGATGACTGAGTGCGGTAAGGAGCTGCCAGGGTGGCAGAAGGCTGAGCCCCATAGGCAGCTGCCGCACCATAGGAGCCAGTGGCCGCAGCAGCAGACTGAGCTCCGTATGAGCCTGACAGGCCCATGGATGCTTGAGCCCCGTAACTATTCAGCTGGGTCTGAACAACTGGCTGAGCCCCATAGGAACCAGCCATTGGTGTAGTGGCTTGTGCAGCATAGGCAGCTGGCTGGCTAGCATAGGCAGCAGCTGTGGCTGGCTGTGCCACATAAGCAGCAGGCTGGGAAGAGTAGGAAGCAGCCTGCTGTGCAGCATATGGGGCAGACTGGGCACTGTAAGAGGCTGAGGGCTGGGCATTATATGAGGCTGCCTGGGCTCCATAAGCTAGTGAGGAGGCTGCAGACTGGGCACCATAGGAGGCTGCTTGAGCCCCATAGGAACCTAGGGAAGAAGCTGCTCCCTGTGTGTTATAGGAAGAAGCAGCCGCACGAACCCCATACGAAGAGGCAGCTTGGGCGCCATAAGAGGATGGCTGGTTACCATAGGAGGCAAGGGAGGAGCCCTGAGCCCCATAGGAATTAAGCGAAGAAGCTGCAGCTGCCTGACCCCCATAGGTGGAAAGGGCTGAGGCTGAGGGCTGGGCTCCACCATATGGGCCAAGCGAGGAAGCTGCAGCAGACTGGGAACTCGGGCTGGCCAGCTGACCCCTATATGGGGCCCCAAGGGAGACAGAGGGCTGAGCACGGTAAGAGGCTGCCTGGGCTGTCATGGGCTGAGTCCGATAGCCAACACCCAAAGAGGCAGAAGGCTGGGCCCTATAGGCAGCTCCCAGCGACACTGATGGTTGGGCCCGGTAGGTGGCTGGCTGGGCCGTCAGAGGAGCCACATAAGAGGCTCGAGGAGGTGAACGGCGCAGGGGGCTGCGGTCGCGACCAAAGAATGGTGGTGTGGGCTGACGGGCTTGCCCATCAAAGCCACCAGTGCTGTTGCCAAAAGCCTGCTGGTAGTCGAAGGTGGCAGAGAAGCCACCAGTTCCAGGGAATGCTGTATCCCCAGCCCCTGGTTTCTTGGTCTTGTCCCCAGACTGGATAGCCAGGGCAGGCCCCTTCTTCTGCCCCTTGGTTGAGAGTTCCACGTTGATGCGCTTGCCCTTCACTTCTTTGCCGTTGAGCTGCGCGATGGCGGCTTTGGCATCTGCTTCCTTCTCCATGTGAACAAACGCGTAGTCTGATAAAGCAGCAGACAGAGGGTTAGCAATTAGGGGGGCAGGGCATGCTACCTGTTGGGTCCCAAACTGGACACACAACAGCACCCAGCTGTTGCCAGCTACATCCAGGCCTCCAAACCCTCCTCTATGTGAGTATTCCATGAAACATGGCTGATGTGCAACAATAAAACTTTTGACTGTCTCAAGCCGTCACCTTTGACGATGGCCTTATTCCTTGTCCCCCTGCCACCTCAAACATCTATCTGGTGAGAAAAGGAAAAGCAAAGACGAACTACAACTCACAGCTTCTACAAATACAAACCATTAAGCAAACACAGAAAGCATTCCTAGATGATTCAATTACTCAGGTCTCTCAATTCAAACACATCTAATACTGCTTGCTGCTCACCTCTGAAGCAAAGAGCTTAAAACACTAGAAAGAACCACTCACATTTTGGCATGACTCACTTCTCAGTTGAGGTCCAATTTAGTAAAAGCAAGCATTCATAAACTCCTTCAAATGTAACCGTCCCCTTTTCACATTACTTTCCAGTTTTCACAGCCACGTTCACACACAGAACCTCCACAATCCTGTGATGCAACAGGAAAAAGGTCCATTGTCTTCCCTTTTAGGCAAACGTGCTCAGTGTTTTCCATGTGGCTTAAAACAGTATATTAATCCCAAGATCAGAGCCCTAGGTAGACCTTGGAAGACCAAGCCCCTTGGTTTCATCAATCTTTACCCTGAGAAGTCCACAGACAGGACTGTGTACTATGACTAAAAATTTAACTTGGACATAGGCTAGACCCTAATGAGTAATAAGAGATAGGAATGGAATCTACACACTCATTACTTCCTCTATTTCCTCTTCAAGGGATAGAAGAATATCTTTCCCTAAGAAGACTGTTCACTGGTCTTTCAGGTTTACCCTCTAAGGGTCACTTGCTTTTCTGGTGATGTGAGGGAACAGGCAGGGCCAGGGACTGAACACAGAAAGGGCTTCACACATGGTGGCCACATACCTAGAGTCTCTCATTAAAGACCTGAGTAAGTTGTTTTGGGAAAGTCTAAGACAGGATATTGATCCAACAACTCTAATTACCTACAACATAGGGAAAAACGTTAAAAGGGAAGAAATTCTTGGTGACATCTATACCATAAACCTAACAGTGCAGTCAGCGAGGTCTGAAGAACTGATAGAACTGAAGAACTGATAGAAACCTGTCCTTGAGAAATAAGGCACTACATTTAATTTCATTGTGGACCTGTGCTGCTGTAAGGCATCGGAACTCTGCCATATCAGTTCAAGAAATGAAAAGTTATCTGATGGAATTACTAAGTTTCCATTTTTATAAAATAGATTATTGTGAATAGCCGCCAAACAAGTATCCTACTTTTAGAACTTTCATTCTGAGATGCCTTATCTAAGCTATTCCTATAGAACAAATCATTTCCTGGATTTGAAGACAATGCCACCTCCTAAGAAAAGAAAGGTAAAAGCCAAGTGCTGTGTAATGAAAATGCTCCTGGGCCCAGGTTCAGACTGATTTATCACTGACTTGTTAGGTGACTGTAGGAAACACCATTTATTTCCCCAACCATTTATCCTACCAACCTCAAGTTAGAAGACAGAAATGCCTTGGGAAGTGTAAATGGATGTAGAATAATGGAGAATTATGACAATTCTTCAAACCTAAACTAACCAGAGGTTTATTTCCCTAGAGAATAAAATTTTTCATCTTTAATAAAACATAATACCACATTGTAGCCTGAAATCTGTTTAACATGATAAAAGAACAAAATGAAGCTGGAGAGTTGGTTCAGCAGTACAGAGTACTTGTTACTCTTCCAAAGGATCCGGATTTGGTTCTCAGCACCCACATGGTGGCTCACAAGCACTTCTATATTATTCCAGGTCCAAAGAATCCCACACCTTCTGCTGACTTGTACAGGCATGTACATGCAGACAAAATATTCATACATATAAAATAATTATCATTCGTGTTTGTATGTGTGTGCGCGCACACTTGTGGGATGTGGTTCAAGACAGGATCTCATTATATAGCACTAGCTGTCCTGTAACTCAGTATGCAGACCAGGCCTCTGCCTCCGAAAAACTGGATTACCATTTTGGGAACCACTAGGCCTGGCTTTTTTTTTTTTTAAACAACAAGATGAATGTCAAGTTTTACACTCCTAGTTCAACGAATGCTAGTCTTCAATGACCCCATGATCAAAAACTAACTTCTTATTTAACAATTATGAAAGGTTAAATGTTCCACGGGGTATTTGAGTTGTCCTTTGATTGCTGATCTCTACTTTAGGTTGAATCAGCTAAAAAACAGCAGCTGTGGTCTAAGATCTCTTTAAAACACAGACCAGGTGTGGGAAAGCTTGCCTCTAACCCCAGCACTCAGGTGAGGCAGACAGAAGGTGGGTTAATAGGCCAGCAAGAGTTACAAAATAAGACAATGCCTCAAAAATAAAAATGTTTTAAAAGGCTGAACTCACCCTCAGGAATGACTAAGGTACTAGGAGAATGCAATGACAAGCAGAAACACCCACACGAAATGTAGAGAAACCATCAAGATTAGCTGGACCTTAAAGACAGATGGGCAGGAAGGAAAGGTGGAAAGAGACAAACACTTCAAAGAATAAAGACCTGTTTCCTTCATCTTTTTCTCCCTCTGGCCCTGGCTAGCCTAGATCTCATGTATACAAAGACGTAGACCAGACCAGGCTCCAACCGACAGAGAACTGCCTGACTGACTCAAATGCAGGAATTAAAAGCATGCAATGGGAGCTAAAGATGGCTCAGTGGTTAAAAACATGTTCTGTGTACACACTTCGTGTAGTTCATGACCCCCTGGAACTCCAGGTCTAGACATGTACTGTGTACCCACGCCATGTAGTTCGCAAACCCTAGAACTCCAGGTCTAGACATGTACTGTGTACCTGTGTCATGTAGTTCACGACCCCTGGAACTCCAGGTCTAGACATGTACTGTGTACCCATGTCATGTAGTTCACGACCCCTGGAACTCCAGGTCTAGGGGATCCAGTGTCCTCTAGTTCTAGACCCCACATACACAATAAAAAATTCATCCACCTGTTTCCTTACTCTATTCAAAAACGAGCTAGTAAAAACACCTAACAAAGTTTCAATGAGTTTACAAGAGAAATCAGATATCAAATCATCTATACCTTACACACGGTTTTGAGTTTAAAAGGCCAAGTGCTACCCAGCATGTGGTAGCAGCTCGTACTCTTAGCAACCAGGAGGAAAAAGCAAGGAGGACCCGAGGTTGGAGACCAACCTAGATTACTCAGTGAGGCCCTGTCTCTGAAAAACAAAACAAAACAGTTTAAAATAAGTAGCAAATCAGAAAATTAAGTTTTAAGAACTGGCAAGGCCAGCCTGGTCTACAGAGCAAGCTCCAGGACAGCCAAGGTTACACCGAGAAACCCTGTCCTGAAAAACCAAGATTTAATAACTGGCTGGAAATAGTAACACACACCTTAAATCCCAGCACTTGGGTAGGTCTCTGTGAGTTTGAGGCTGGCCTGGTATACAAAGTGCTGCATGGTGAGACCCTGTCTCAAGAAAAAACAAAAATAAAAATTGAGATTTAAGAACTGGGATGCAACTTAAGTGATAATGTGTATGTAAGAAGTATGACGGTTTGATCCACCACCACAAAAAGGGGGGGGGGAGCCCCACAGGGGCAACGAGGGAGAAGAAAGGAAGGAAAGAGGACAGAACTTTCAAATGACTGCCCAACTATAAAGAGGGAAGGCCTCTGACACAAATACAGTCAACTTTTACCAGGAAGTTTCCAAGTCTGATATTACAAGCAAGTGTGATCTGGGTACGGCGGTAACCTGTAATACCAGGTGGTAGAGGCAATTGAGGTCAGGATTTCAAGGCCATCCTCAACTACACAGCAAGTTCAAGACCAGCCTGGACTGTATAAGACACTGTCTCAAAAGGGGGCAGGGGTCTGGAGAGATGGCTCAGCCTTTGGGAACATCTGCATCTCTTTATCAAGTCAGAATCAGTCCCCAGCACAGACACTGTGGCTCACAACCACCCCTAACTCCGATCTCTGTCGGCATCAAGCATGCATGTGGTGCACATACGTAAATGCAGGCACTCATACACATAAAATAAAAAACATGGGGGGAAGGGGGTTTACTGTAGATGTACCTCAGTTAGTAGAAGCCCAAGGAGTGTAAGTTACCTTGATGAGACTGCACCAGGGCTTAGTCCCAGCACAGGAAGCAGCCAAACTCGGACCTGTCAGACACTCAGAAGCCACCTGACTGATGGGACAGTGAAGAACCAGAACTCTCAAGAACTCCAAAGACCCACTTGCTTGGAAAACTACTTCTGAGAAACCACTGCATTAAGATTAGCAAACAGGGCCTGAAGGTGGCACACACCTAAAACCCCAGCACTGAGGGGGCAAAGCAGGTGGAGCGAGTTCAAGGAGCGCCTGTTCCATTCCAGGACAACAAACAGAAACTGTCTCAAAAAAGCAAAACAAAACAAAAAGAGAAAACAGCAATGTCTTCAGGACCTTGTATAGTGTGATGGTTCCACAATCTCTATAATCAAGGCTAAGAGAAGTCTTCCCAAATGAAGACTAAATACTTTAACTTAAATTTACAAAGCTGTTCATCCTTGAATATCCAGTAAGATATAGCTGTAGAGGATAGTTATCATTATTGCTATGGAGATTTTTGTTCTACACATCCTACTAAGCACTTTTCAAAGACTTAACAGCCTCAACCAAATGCTCATCCTCAATGCCCCTCCCCAAAATGAGCTATTTATAGAACCAAGGCCAGTCTTCCCAACTTTAAAATCAAAGGACGAATGTTCAAACCCTCACCAAATTTCTCATATCAAAGGACAGAGTCTGTGCCATATCAGCCTAGAATGCAGTTCTGCTATGTGTTCCCAATGGGGAAAAATGCATAAAACTCTCTCACACAGGGAATCAGCCTGGAGTTTTGCATCTCACATGAAGTTATTACCAACCACCACCCTCACTGCCATTTACTGTCAGTCCCAAACAAATTCTGGCAAATTTCTGGCCTACCATCTCAGAAAAAGTATACTGACCCATACAAATTCCAATGGAGTCTGTCCAAAGGTACTGGATCCTACCCCACTCTAACAGCCAGACTACCTAAAAACCACAAAAGAACCTGAATAGGTCAATTAAACGCAAAACTCTCATAAAACTCATATGTCCCATCCAAGTACCCAAACTGAGAACTTTCCCACTCTTTTACTCTAAACAGAAGCAAAAACCCATGCACCACACAGCCTGCTCAAAGTCTGCAGGAAAGTCTGATTCCAGATATAACCTGAATTGAGGAAAACAGAATGCAGTATTTGTTCCTAGTAATGCACACCCTAAACCATTCACCCTCCCCTCATAGAAAAGACAAGGAATGACCCAAAAGATGTGACTTTTCCAGGATAGCAAATGAACCCTTTGAGGAGAACGACCCAAGCACCTATACCCACATTTATCCTGTCCTCAAAATTTCTCACAGGGCATGAGCAGATATGAACCCATCAGCAGAAGAAGCAGGGCATGAACAGGGCCTCACTCCCAGGTTGCATTGCTGAAAAATGACAGGTCAAAGTTAACTGACCTAGGTGTCCCATAAAAGCTTGCCAACATAAAAAAACAAGCATTTAGGAGGTAAGAGATAAAACACCAACCTATGAAAGTCAACAAGGTCTCAAAAACACACATTTCCTCAAATAAGAAGCAAACAAGTGAGCTGCCTTAGGAATTATTCAAATAATGGACTGAACAAATGTTTAGTCCAAGTTTAACAGTGAACTCACATGCCCCTTTCACCTTCCCCCAAGGCCAAAGTTATTATAGTCCTTTGCAATCTCACCAAGCTCACAAAACAGTTGTGCCCCGAGGCACCAACTCTGCAAGTAAAGGCTATCCTGCAGGAAGGCTTCATAACACAAGCCCCCTTCCACATGCAAAAATAAAGAAAGAAAAATCAAGGCTTCCAGTTGCAAGATATGTATAACCGAACACAAAGTGGGTATGGGCGTCAAGAATTGGGAAAGCACAAAACTGCCAAGGCTAACCCACCAAATACTGAAAGGCCAAAGGGGTTCGGAAAAGGCCCCTCCGATAGCCACAAGCAGATCCGTTCCGGACACCGCTGAAAGGCCCCAACCCGAGAAACGACCAAGGGCCCCGTTACCTTCCTCTTGGGGGGCATTCGCAGGTTCCCCCAGGGCGGCCTTGGGGCTTTAGCTCAACCTTTTCCCTCTTCCCTCGATCTGACGGAAGTCTGGAGAGTCAGTGGGGAAGTGGCGAGATCTTCCCCGCTCCACGATCCGGCTGGTGCCCTTCACTTCCCAATTTCATTTTGGTGGCAGGCCCCATGCAACCAGGAAGAGGCGACCCCCCCCGCCCCCCGCCTACCCAAACCGGGCACACTTCGCAAGTCTCTGGCGCGTCCCCAGCCCCCGTGGCCTCGGATCGCAGCGGCCACGGCACCCGCCCAGAGCCGACTCCTCCCACTTGATGAATGCTGCCCGGACTGCGGGGTCTCGAGCGGGGTGGCTCTGCCCAGCTCGCCCCCCGGCATCCTGAGGCCCCGCTCCCGCGCACTTCCCCACCATTCCCAACCCGGAGGACCAACCCCCGGGCAAGGGGCGTGGCTAACAGGCTCAGCGCACCGCGCGTGTCTGCCCCCCCACGCCCCCGCCCCCGAGCGCGCTCCCGCGTTACCTTTCACCACGTCACACTCGATGACGCGTCCGCGGCGCTCGAAGAGGCTGCGCAACTCCTGGCTCGTGCAGGCAGCCGACACGTTGCCCACGAAAATCTTCCAAGTGTTCAGGGGCCTCGGGCGCGACATCTCCACCACGAGCGCGCGACCTGGACGCAGCTCGTGGCCGTGCAGGGCCTCGATGGCGCGCACCGCGCCGGCGTTCTCGCGCATGTGCACGAAGGCGAACTGTTTCATGACGGCGCAGCTCATGACCGTGCCGTAGGGCGCGAAGAGGGCCGCCAGCTCCTCCGGCGTCGTGTCCGCCCCGTCGACGTTACCCACAAAGATCTTCATCCTGCCGCCGCAGCCGCCTCCCCGGAGAGACAGGACCTCCCCTTACAGCGACGGGCAAAGCGTCCGAACGACCCGCAGTCCTCCACAGGAATGGCTGGCCACCGAGAACCCCGCCGCGCAGGCGCCCTGACCCAGCCAATGGGCGTCTGCGTCGCGCGGCGGCAGCAGCCAATCAGAGGGGCCCGGGGAAGATGCCCTTTGACGCAGCCAATCCCAGAGGGCCTGGAGCCCGCTAGCCCGCGGAGGGGGTGGGAGAGGCTCGGCGGCGCGCGCCCAACCGCCGCCTCCGGGGGGAGGGGAGCGCGCCGGGGCTGAGTCGGCAGAGGCCTAGTCTGCGCGGCGGCCCCGGCCGGGGTGTGGCCGGCCGGCCGGGCCCCGCGGAAAACTTTGTTCTCTCGCGCAAGTCCGGGCTCCTGCACCGGAGCCGCGCTGGCCGCGGCGGCGGGAGGAACGGGGACGGACGCCTTTCGTCTGCGACGTCCGTCCCCCGAAGGGACGCCCTCCTCCCCCCAGTCCTACGCCGGGCGACCCGAGGAGACCGGAGAGGCGCCGCCTCCGCACAGGCCAGTCCTCCCCCTCGGCCAGCACGTTCCTGGGGAGGGCCGTGCAGACAGTGAGAATTGAGGAACGGAGCGAGTGTCTCAGCTTGATGGAGTTTTGAGAACCGTGGAGGGAACTCCTTTCTGTATGCATGAAGTTTAACGCCGCATACTGCTTCTCAAAACAGAAGAGCAGTAATCCTGAGGAAGCCAAAAGTTGGATCTTTAAAAAAAAAAAAACAACAACAAAATACAGAGAGGCCGGGCACGGTGGCGCACGCCTGTAATCCCACGCTGGGAGGCAGAGGCAGGTGGATCTCTGTGAGTTCGAGGCCAGCCTGGTCTACAAAGCGAGCCCAGGACAGCTAAGGCTACACAGAGAAACTCTTGTCTCGAGGGGAAAAAAATGCGAAGAGGAAGCCAGGCTTGGTGGCACACGCATTTAACCCCAGCACTCAGGAGGCAAACACAGGATTTTGTTCGAGGACAGCCTGGTCTACAGAGTGAGTTCCAAGACAGCCAGAGCTGTTTAGAGACCCTGCCAAAAAATAATAATAATAAACAAAACCTTAGAAGGGCTACTCGCTGGTTATGAGCATTTGCTGCTTTTCCAGGTCTTGAGTTCAGTTCTCAGCACCCACATGGTGGCTCCCAACCGACTAACTCCGGTCCCAAGGGAACCAACACCCTCTTCTGGCCACTGCACGTATGAGGCACACAGGGAAACGTTCAGGCAAAACACCCCCACACATAAAATGATAAAAAATTTAAAACTAAAGCCTAAAGATTTATAAAGAAAGAGCTAGACGAAACGTTCCACTGCTGTACTCACAATCAGGAAGGTCGGCTCGGATGGGGAGAAGGCAGAAGGGTCAAGTTGAAGGTCATCCCAGGTTGTGGGTAGCCTGGGAAACTTGAGACCCTATGTCAAATAAATGAGAACCTTGGGAGACGTCTTCTGAGTCTTGTGGGTTTCTTTTAACTCTTCTTTATATGGACGAATGTTTGCCTGCAGATGTTGGTACATCACGCGCATGCACTGCCAGTGGAAGCCAGAAGAGAGCATCAGATCCCCCCCGAAACTGGAGTTTACATGTTTGTGGACTGCCTCTTGGGTGCTGGAAATCAAACCCCTGTCCTCTGGAAGCTCTTCTAGTACTCTTAATTGCTGAGCCCTCTCTCCAGCCCCTTGTTCTTGTGAGGCCCCTTTCCTTTCAGGAAAGCATGCTAAATGTAGAGGAAAGAGCTCCACAACAAAGATACATGTATAACATATCATGGGTCATCTTAGCCCTATTCAAGTACATTTACATTGTTGTACAACACCATTCATGTCCAGGATGTTCCTACTTTGTCGCTGAAACTCTACCTATTAACACTAACCACATTCATCCTTTCCAGTCCCTTGAAACCAACATTTGACTTTCTATAAATCTGAGGATTTGGGATACTTCACAAAAGTATATCATACAAATATTTGTCCTTTTTTGACAGGTTAGTGTAATGTTTTCAATCTTTAGACTGTAGTGTGTCAAAATTCCTTTTAAGGCTGAAGAACTCTATTGAATGTATACCACATTTTCTTTATCTGTTGCTCCAGGAGTGAACACTTGGGTTGTGTTGAAATTATAGCCACTCCGGATAATGTTGCTAGGAACATGAGTGTACAAATACCCTTTGAGAACCAGTGAAGTGTCTCAGTTGGTGAGGGCATTTGCACCCAGCCTGATGATCTGAATTGCTCCTCAGGACCAAAATGGTGGAGCTGATTCCCTCATGTTGAACACAACTCCTCCCTCCCTCACACAAATATAAATATAAATGTTAAAATCCTGAATGCTGGGATCAAAGCCCAAGTGAGGCATAGTCGTGTGGCTCATTCTGGCCAATGAAAAGTTAGAAGCACTGTTTGTCCTGTCAGGCATAAATGTGAAAAGCCAAAACATTTGACTACAGTCTTTTCCTTCTGCTGATAGTGGACATACTAAGCTAATGCTTCTGTCGTCCAGGATGATTATAGTGGGCAGAGTCCTCACCTCATACTGAGCCTGACATGCAAATACCTAACTATTATTAAACAGAACCAAACCCAAAGGCATTTCTAGGCAAGTACTCTACCACTGAGCCAGTCCCCTAAGTCTTGAAAGGCATTTCATGCATCATGCATTTCATGAAGTGCTTTTTTTGAAATACGTTTTTGTCAGCCTCAGATGTTAATTGAATGGTTATTGTTGCCACTTTACCACTGATAGTGCTTTTCAATATGAATATGATTAAATTCAGAGAATTCATTGAAAACGTTTTGTTTCTAAAGGAAATAAACTGAGTTTTACATATAGATTCAGCCAACCACAGACTGAAAATATTCAAGAAGGGTGGGTAGAGATGCAAATATAGTACTCAAGCATGAAATTCTCAAAAACTAAATTAAAAAAATCTTCAGGAAAAAAATGTGTACATATGGGGCTAAAGAGATGGCTCAGAGATTAAGACCACTGGCTGCTCTTCCAAAGGTCCCTCAATTCCCAGCAACCACATGGTGGCTCACAACCATCTATAATGAGATCTGGCGCCCTCTTCTGATGTGCATGCATACATGCATGCAGAACTCTATATACATAATAAACCTTAAAAAAAACAAAAACAAATTTTACAGGTGCAGTGGTGCAAGCATGTAATCACAGTACTCCCAAAGGCAGAAGCAGGCAGACTGCTGTGAGTTCAAAGCCAGCCTAGTCTACAAAGCAAGTCCAGAACAGCCAAAGCCTCACAGAGAAACCCTGTGTCCTAGAGCCGTTGTTGACATTGTTCTCTAAACAATACATTCTAACATTTATATACAAAAGTGTCTATTTTGTTGGGTGTGATAATGATTTAAAGAAACGCTTCTTAACTCTTGAATCAAACCTTATATATGGTCATGTAACTTAATGTTGAGGCATAGGTCCCAGAAATTTTGACAAAAGTGAAGTTTCTAAAAGCATGATGTCCAAAAAATCAACTTAAACTCGTGAGTCCGGCTGGGAGTGGTGGCACACAACTTTCCTCCCAGTGCGCGGGGCAGAGGCAAGTGGACCTCTTTACGTAGATCTGAAGACAGCTTGTTATATAGAGCCGTTTCCAGTTAACCAGGTCCAGTTTCAAAATATTTGTGTGTGTTTGAGTGTTTTGAGAGTGGGTAGGAGATAGAACTGGAGAGGTAGTTCGGTAGTTAAGAGCATTTAATACTCTTCCAGAGGACCCAGGTTCAGTTCCCAGAACCTACATGGTGGCTCACAACTATCTTTAACTCCAGTTCTGACAAGGCATCAGACACCTGCTCTGAGGTCTGTAAGCACCAGGCACACACATGGTACACATACATATGTTCATGCAAAACACTTACACATAAAATAATCAAAAATTTTAAGTAAATTATTTGTATACCAAAACTATTTTAAATAATTCATAATTCATTATTAGTAATGTTTGGTTTGAATACTTATTTTACATCTTTATACAATGAGCCTCGTGGGAAAAAATTAAGAAGCCCTAAAGTAAAGTATATTGAAGGCGTGCTGGAGAAGCGGCTCAGAGATTAAAGAGTGCTTGTTGCTCTTCAGAGGCTCTGTGTGCAGTTCCCAGCACCATGTTGTGACTCACAAACTCCGTCTCCAGCTCCAGTGGTCCAGTGATCTCTTCTAACCTCATCTGAGACCAGGCATGCATGTGGTACACAGGCATATGAGTATTTTTTTTTAATCTTTTAAAGTATATGGGAGAGTGACATCTGGTGGTACCTGTCTTTTAATCCCAGCACTCAGGAGACCAGAGCAAGTAGGTCTCTGTGAGTTTGAGTCCAGCCTGGTCTACCTAGCAAGTTCCTGGCTAGCCAGAGCTACATAGTGAGATCCTATTTCAAATAATAAGTATTTGAGGGGAAAGGCATGCATAGTTCAATGCAAATACCTTACCATTATAGGAAATGGCACTTGAGCATCCGTGAATTTTAATAATCTAAGAGGGTCCTGAATCCAACCCATGTGGATACTGGGGAATGTTAATTATAAATTAATCATTAATTTACGTAAAATGTGTTTTCCAGATACATTTAGTGGGTCACTTTATCTCCAAGGGTAACTATATACAGGAGTTGCATGCAGATGACCAGAAAGTGGGGAAAGAGATCCTGTACCCCAGGCATTAAAAGATTGGTTCCCTGGACCCGAGGAGAGATGGAAAACAACCAGCAGAACAGCCAGAAGGAACAGGGCCTGAGGCCTGACAATGCCAGACCTTGAAGTAGGAAAAAGACAGGACCCAGAAACTGGGAGTAACTCCAGGAAGCTCAAAGGCCAACTGTAAAACCACTGCCCGCTCAAAGCAGGTAGCAAAGGGGCAAAGTCTGTGGTCTGGCAGCTCACCCAGTCATAAGAGCTGCCTTGTCAAAGATGGGCAAGCCTGATTTGCCCAGGGAATGCTGCTGGGGACAGAACAGACAAGGAAGGGATCCGCGATCTAAGACCCACATGCTACTTCCTAGTTAGCAGCCATCTGCCAAGAATGCATTTTTGCTGGGAGTCCCTCCAGCACTCCATGCCTCCTCAGGCTCATAGCCACAGCTTCCCAAACTTGTGCATCTCAGGTTCTGCGCCATGCATTTATTTCTTAATTAGGCATAAAGCACGACAAGGTAATGTTAGAATTTGTGAGGCGGAGGCAGGAAGATCAGGAGTTTAAGGTTATCCTCAGCTATACAGGGACTAGACTCCATGAAACCCTGTCTCAAAAAATAAAAAAGGAGGCGGGGCTGGGCAGATGGCTCAGTGGTTAAGAGCATATATTATTCTTTCAGAGGACCAGGGTTCAACACCAACACTTCACAATTGTAACTCCAGTTTCCAGGGGATCTGACACTCTCTCAGGTGGACACCACATATGTTTGTACTTACAAAAGAGCAATGCAGCCAAAACACTGACACATAAAATGAAAAATAATAAATCTTTTTTAAAAAATTAAATGAATTACGTGACTGGAGGAGAGGAGTACAATGGTCTATGCTGGGCATTGTGACACATGCCTTTAATCCCAGCACTCAGGAGGCAGAGGAAGGCAGATCTTTGAATTCAAGTACTGCCTGGTCTGCAGAGTGAGTTCCATGACAGCCAGGGCTATATAGAGATCCCTTCTTTCTTTCTCTTTGCAGGGTTTAGCCTTAGCTGTCCTGGAACTCAAAGAGATCCACCTGCTTCTGCCTCCTGAATGCTGGGATTAAAGGTGAGTGCCACCACTGCCCTGAGACCCTGTTGCAAAACAAACAAAACATCCTAGGAGAAGAAATAGGAATATGTTTTAGTAATCTGACAAATGTGTAATACAGATAATAATCTATAATATAAAATAATATGTAATAAAAGGGCCGGTGAGATGACTCAGTGGGTAGAGGCATTGGCCACAAAATGTGTCAACCTGAGATTCCCATAAAGACAGAAGGAGAGAACCAGCTCCACAAAGTGGACCTCTGACCCCCACATACACACACAATAACAAAAATAGCAACATGTATTATGTAGAAAAATATTGTAACCAGAGAGTTATTCATGATCCTCTTTCTAACCAAATAAAAAATAAGTTTTATGAAAAAATATTAAATTAATTGAGAGTAAAAGTGAGGGCTGGAGAGATGTCTCAGCAATTAAGAGCACTGGCTGCTCTTCCAGAAGCTCTGAGTTCAATTCCCAGCACCCACACGGAGGTTCAAAAACATCTATAACAGGATCCCATACCCTCTTCTGATATGCAGACGTACGAACAGACAAAGCAGTCACACAGATAAAATCCATAAACAAAAATAAATTAAAAAAAAAAAAGAATAAAAGGAGCAGAGAGATAGGTCAGTGGCTAAAGTGCTCACCACACAAGCCTGAAGACCTGGGTTCAAATCCCCAGCATCTGTATAAATGTTGGGCAAGTATGGTAACCACCACCTGAATCCCAGGACAGGGGTCAGCTGGCCATACAATGAGCCAATTTGGGGATTGCTGAGTAGCCAGAACTCTCCAGCAGCCTGAGGTTTGCTCTGGGCATCTGCCTCATTCCTCTTGTTTTTCTGGTCTGGCTATTCTCTAATACTCAGTTGACAAGAAAGAGAAAAAAGGGCCACTGTAGTTTCCCTATTCTCATATTATGGAACCTCCACAGGGAGAAAGGACCTAATGCTAGATCCCTGGTTTCTTGGAGACACAAGGCCTAGGTTAGGTCAAGAGTTCTTTTTTATGCTATTCGGTAATAGTGAGGGACTCGGGCAGATCACACACAGACATGTGACTGCTGTGGCCCTTTATCATGACTCCAAGGAGGATGAGGAATGCTCAGGATGTATGTGGTGCTAAAGCCAGGGAGTAGCTCTGGATACAGACAGCAGAAAGACACTCCAATTAGTACCAAGCCCTTTAAAGGACACAGACACAGAGACACAGAAACAGAGTGCCATATGAAAATAACAATTTAATTTGCTAAGGCTACAGCATCGCCTACCTGCCCTGCACTTAGTTGTCCTAGGCCTGTACAAGCAAGGACCGACCAACTAAGAGTCAAGAATAACGTGAGCTGAGGCTCTGTTCAGAGGTGAGCAGGGGGCTGGGCTGAGTCATCCTTTCGGCCTTTACCAGCAATGGGCCTGCCTCGCTCCTCCCAGATAGTGAGGCCGTCACATGAGCAGATCTGTTTGGGATTCTGAAAAAGGCCAGCAGAGCGCGCGATGATACCACAGGCCAACCTGTGGAAGGACGTATAGTCAGCATGGGCCTCCTCTAGGCCTCCTCAGGGTTCCATCGCCCCACTGGCATGTCAGCGCCTCCTGCCGAGGATGGCATAACTCACCTCTTCCCAGAGTTCCCTGTGATCTTGGATAAGGTATGGCCTCCCCGGCCCAGGTCATCTTCTCCCTCATCGACAACCAGACTTCGGCCAATCACATCCCACACCTTTGAAGGGAAACAATAGCCTGTCTCCACTGTCCTTCAAAAGGGTCCCCCACATTTTCCTCATCTTACCTTCAGCTTTTCATCCTCTATCCGGAAGGTGGCTCGGCCACCATCATCAGCCTGGATGTTGCCTAGATCTCCCCGGTGCTGAAATGAGACCCATGGGGAAAAGAAAGTTGCATAGCCATGGCCGGTATCTTTTGCCTTCCTGGGATCTGATTCCTCATCCTATCTCTCCAAGCTTCTAATTTCCTCCTCAGGTATCATCTAGAAGGAATCAAAGATCAGCAGAAACTCCCTTCCCTGGGAATAAAAGCCTGGGCAGAAAACCACCATGCTGCAAAGAACCAGCATTCCCTGTCAGACTCAACCTCTTTTCCCTACAAGCCTGTTGTCAAGCCTGGATTCCATCCCCAGTCAGCTAAGTTCCTGTCTCTAAGCTCAGATGTTCAGGAGTTCTGGGATCCCTGAGCCATCCTCTACTCCCTGAGGTTTAAGATGACTATATTTGGCTTTTCTAAACATCACAGTGGCCAGCATTACTTTCTTGACTGTTGGAGGTTGGTCTGAGGCGTGTCACTTGCCCTTAAGATCTAGTTACATCTATCTTTGTTTTGTAAATCTGCCTAAGACATATCTGATTGGTTGATTAAGTAAAGGCTATATACCTGGGCAGGGCAGAATGGGGTAGTTATGGCTAAGGTTCCCAGGCTTTGGGAGTTCAAGAGAGGATCATGGAAAAAAGGCTGATGGGAAGAGAGGAAGGAGGAGGATGCCACGATGAGTTAGTGTGGAGAAAAACCAAATGGGTGGGGAGAAAGGACTCCAATGATGGTGTGAAAAGGCCCAGATGAAGAATAAAAGCAAGTATAAGATTATGGATGGAAGATAGGATGGTTACGGAGGATGGCATTGGATAGGGGCTGGGAGATGGAAGACGAGGATATTGAAACACAGGTCATTGTAGAACAGAGCGAGGACGACCGATACTGTGGACCCATGTGGTGAGCCACAGAAACCCACATCTGTGCAAATCAATCATTCCCAACCTGACTTCATGAGCAGACACAAATGCATGGGCTGGGGCGAGCTGTCCCCACAGTCTGTCTGTTGAGCAATAAGGAATGTCAGTGACTTCTCCAGTCACACTGGTGCAGGCCTTTAACCCCAGTCCTGGGAGGCAAAGTTCAAGGCCAGACCAGTCCATACAGCAAGTTCCAGGATAGCCAGGGCTACACAGAGAAAGTGTGTCTCAAGAGACAAAAACAAAAAAATCCACCAATGATAACAAAAATGGAGATTTGGCTTCAATTATACCTTGTCTAGAGGCAGAGCTGGCTTTTTTTTTTTTTTTTTTTTTTGGCACATTGCCCTGTGCTAAGGACTTTAATGGTGTATTGTCAAGGTGGAGAGCTGACAAGGACCTCACCAAATGTTTCTGGGTTTGAAGAACAAGCCAGGCAGTGTGAGTCGAAGACATGACCCTGAAAAGAGGGTGGGGAAAGGCGGCTTTTCACCCCCTCCCTAAGCATATGGCAGGCAGAACTGGTCAGAGGCCTTCAAGCCAGAAGGATGCTGGGCACAGCCTGTACTTTTGACTCTTGGGGATCCAAGAAGAGTTTCACACAGGGCACAACAAGACTCCTTTGTACGTCAGAGGAATCCCCATAGTATAGTAGAGAGGGCTAGAGGCAGTGGCAAGGGATGGAACCTGAGAGACTGTTAGCAGGCACACAAGAGACAGCCAGGCTTGGATGTGATTCCCCATGCTGACTTTAATTCCATCTGGGTGAAGACAGGTGCTGACACCTAGAAAAGCTGCTGAATACTTTGCTGTCTTAGTACTCCATTCTTGCTCATTTCTTCATCTTCTGGAGAGATGCCTCAAGTGATTTTTAAAAACCAAGTAATTTTAGAGTCTTATACAGGATATGTACATGCTCTACAAATAGGCTACACCCATAACTTTTTGTTTTTCTCATTTTAATAATTATTTATTTATTGTCTGTGTCTATGTGTGTATACGTGCACACATATATGACCATATGGAAATCAGACCAACAAACAGGAGACAGTTCTCTCCATCATGTGGCTACTGAAATCAAACTCAATTTGTCAGTCTTTACCCCCTGTTTTTTGGGAAGGAAGGAGGGATGTTTGTTTGTGCTTTTAGAGACAGGGTTACATATACCCTGTGTAGCCTTGAATTTGCTATGTAACCAAGGCTGCCCTTGAACTCCCAATCTTCCTGTCTCTACCTCCAAAATGCGGGGATTACAGGCTTGTGTCACTATACCTGGGACAATCCTCTTCAGTTTTGTTTCCTTGGTCACTTCTGATCCGCTGTCCTAAGTAGGGTCTGAGGGTGATGACAATCACCCGGAGGCAATCTTTTGCCTTTTGGGAACATTTCTGCTCTGTCATGACTTAAATGGCTTCTTCTGGTGGCTGTGCCACCCTGTCTCACCCTATTCACATGCAGAGCCCCTCATCATCAGCCTTCAAAACCCAAGGAGGCAGAGAGCCTATGGAGGCCCCTCCCTGGATTCCCATTCTACTGGATTTACCCACTTTGGTGTGGACTGGACCAAGTATCATTTCCTGGATTAGACTGCAGCATGAATCTTTCTTCCATGTTGGATGGCTTCTCATCCTCTCACTCACATGTCCTAAAGAGACACTAGCTGATGAGTGAGGAGCTGCTCTAGCGAGAGGCTCACATGACAAATGACTGATGTCTGGTCAGTAGCCGGGAAAGAGCCAGGGCCTGCCAACAGCAATGCTGCCAACTGCCAGTAGCCATGGGGACGCAGATCTTTACCACGCTCAACCCTGGAGCAACTGAGGCTCTTGGAGACTTTGAGCCAGAAGCACCCAGAGAAACTGGGAGATAGTAAATGCCTGTCACTTTATAACTCAATATTAGTGGCATTCAACTCAAGGCGACATCACTTAACATATTGAACAGAAGCATTGTGCAATGGACCAGACAAAAGAACAGGTCTATCCCACCTCAGAGCAGGAAGAGAGAACTCTGGCTATTTGGACGGAGCTGTTAAAAGATGGCTTACGTTTATTAAGAAACACACAGCAGCTGGGCGTGGCGGTACACACCTGGAGTCTCAGCACTGGGGAGGCAGAGTGTGAATCTCTGTGAGTTCGAGGCCAGCCTGGTCTACAAAGCAAGTCCAGGACAGCCAAGGCTACACAGAGAAACCCTGTCTTGAAAAACCAAAAAGAAAAAACACCCAGGCAGCCAGGCAGCGGTAAACCAAGCCTTTAATCCCAGCTCTTGGGAGGCGGAGGCGGGTTGATCTCTAAGTCTGAGACTAGCTTAGTCTACAGAGCGAGTTCTAGAATGGCTAGGGCTACACAGGCTATACCATGGAGCCTTGCTCTAAAAATTTATTTTTATTCTCTCCATGTGTATATGTCTGTCTATGTGTGTATACCACATTGTGTATGGGTGCCTGTGGAAGCCAGAAGAGGGTGCTAGATTCCCTGCAGCTGGAATTACAGGCAATTGTGAGCCACCTAACATGGGTGCTGGGAACTAAATTCAGGTTCTCTGAAAAAAACAAAAAGCAACCTTAACCACTGGGCCACCTCTCCAGCCCCACAATTCTAGAATATTTTCATACTCTTAACTGGTTAAGCACTCCTAATTAAAAATAATCTAAACTCTTATCAGGGTCTCAGAGTTTGGAACATCTAGATCTGGGACCTGCAGATAGGGGACCCTAGCTTGTACCATAGCTCCACTCATTTTATGCCAAGAAGCTGCGGACCGGCATCAGGAGAGAGAGCAGGGCACAGTGACTCACGCCTGTCATCTCACACTTGAGAGGCAGAGGAAGAGCAAAACTCCAGGTCATCCTTGTTACATGATGACTTTGAGGCCAACCTGGACGACTTGAGACACCATCTCAAAGAAATAAACAAAATAATAGAAAATTAAAACAAACTCTTGAGTCCTGAGAAGATCTAAGGAAGAACTACGATTTTGTTGTTTTTCCAACTTCCAGAGCCAGAACTCACCTTAGGGCTTATCTCCAAATACAGGGAGGGGATGCACTCCCCTGAGACAGGAGGTGCTAAGACATGTACAACAGGGCACAAAGGAACACAAAATCTCTGAGCAAGAAAGCAATGTTTTTGTGATGGCTAATTTTAATTACCAATTTGATTGGATTGACAAACACCTAGGAAATTTGTTTTTGTGTTTGGTTTTGTTTGAGACAGGGTTTCTCTGTGTAGCCTTTGCTGTCCTGGACTAACTTTGTAAACCAGGCTGGGCTCAAACTCACAGTGATCCACCTACCTCTGCCTCTCAAGCACTGGGATTACAGGTGTGCACTACCGTGCCTGGCTCGCCTCAGAAATTTGTAAAGCACACTTTTGGATCTGTAACCCACAAGTGCTTTGATGTAATCAATGGATTAATCCCTTGATGGATTCATGATTATTGACATTACTGGTGAAGGGTAGGAGCTGGAGCTTAAGACGGAGGAACCAGATCCCTGGGAGAATGTCCTTGCCTGGCCTCTTCCTGTGACCCTTTTCTCTGTTTTCTGCTTACCATGTTGTGAACTGTCCTCTACTATGACCTTCCTGCTCAATCAAACAATTAAATAATGGACAGTACAGATGTGCACACTTAAAACAAAGAACACTAATGTGGCAGGAAACTCCCTGGAGACAGGAAAAGAATTCTATGGTGGATAATGAAACCCCAGTGTTGCTGGAAATGCAGCTCAACAGCAGAGCACTTGCCCAGCATGAGAGCGACCTTAGGTTCCATGCCTAGCACTACAAGAGAGGAAAGGGCTGAGGAAGAGGGGCCAGAGGGGCAGGGAAGGAAAAAGGAAAAAGCCCAAGGGTTCCTGCTAAGAGTATCTTTCAATACAGCCATGGAATTCCCTTACTAGACTATGAGCTTCCTCAGGGCAGGCACTGGGGGTGGGCACAGTATGGTAGCCCTGGGGCCTTGATTGTAACAAGTATCGATCGAAGTTCCTAAATTAATCAACATCAGATGAGAGGGGAAAACCCACACATAAAGCAATCACAGTGCAAGATCCAAGAATGGCCTGCCTACTTCTGAGTCCCTGGATTCTCTCCACGCCCAAACCCAGCCCAAACCTACACTTACCCGATCAGAGTCCTGAGGGCCCCCATGAGATGTTCCATCGGGATTAAAATGGTCCCCACAGCTAAGGATGAAAAGTAGCATATGGGTATCCAAATAATATCTAGGCCCTCTTCTCTGACTATCTTTGTTCATTCATTAGTTCATTCATTCAACAAACAGACCTATTGTATGCCAGAATTTGAGCAAAACAACACAGAAACTAGCACATGAATTATGTTTTCCATGAGTTTCTACTTGAGACACAGAGGAGTAAACAACCAATCAGATCACAAAAGACACAACTAGACACTGGACCCCTTCCTTCCCTGTGTCCAGAAGTCACCTCTATCTCAGATCTTGACTCATACCCTCTGAGGACTTTCACATGCTGTGTAACCTCTTTAGCCTCAGTTTCCTCATCTGTACACTGGGCCTGTATATATGTGGCCCCGCCAGCGTGCTTGTGAGGACAGAAAGTGAACGTATGTAGCTGAAGGCACCACAGGGCTGTTTCAGGTGACTCACCTGTAGCAGTCTTTTGTGAGATCCCCATACTGATGGACATGGAATCCGTGCAGCCCAGGCTCCAGGCCATCAATGGTTCCCTCAATCAGGCAGCGCTCAGGTGTCAGCTGTACGAAGCGGACCACGCCTTGTATGTTTCCTAGGCCCTCCAGAATAGCCACTGCTGCTCCCAGATTCTCTGCAAGGTAGAAGATGCTCACTGTCCTTCCATCTCACCCAGCCCCAAATGGACCAGCCTGACCGCTGTTAAGATTAAAATCTGTCTGATTACAAGGTTTTCTGTTAAACTTGGGTTTGACCACGTCTTGACCTACTTTCTGGAATTTGATGTGTTTTACACTCTATACCCTAACCTCCACCCTTGATAAGATAGGACATTCTGTCAAAGAATTTTGAGATGTTCTGCCAAGTTATCAAAAACTCTTGGAAACTCCCGAACCTTGTAGTTTTTTTTAAGACTATATAAGCCCTACTTTTTCCTAAGTCCAAAGCTATTTTCTCAAATACTACTTCAGGGAGACAGCCCTTTCTAACAGAAAATAAAATTTGCTTAGTTTAACTAAAACAATTCAGGTAACAGTCTTAACTCTCCTCTGGGTGGGATAACCTCCTGTCCTTTCAGTGTCTCAGGAATGGCACATAACTTTCCTAACTCCCCAAGGCCAGTTCAGCCCAGCCCCACACTCCTATGGGTACACTCACATCACTTCTTGCTCCAGCCCTCCAACCCCAGAGGCCAAGGCTGTAAGCTGTCACTCACGTAATTGGCTGCTGCCCATGCCCTTGAGCACAGCCTGCCGCCCTGTGCTTTCCAGAAGTGCTTGCACCTCCTGGCTGGGCAGAGTGGTCTGCACCAAAACCATCTGGTTCTCCAGCTGTGCCTCCACACTCTGGACACCTAGCAGAGACAATCAGGGAGGGGTCAGCAGTTAGCGTCACGTGTTGGGAGCACAGCATTTTCCTATCCCCGTTTTTACAAAGTTTCATATGGCCAGAGCTAACCCTGGAAGCTTCCTTCTAGTAGTAAGAACTTGGGTGTGATGTTTTGTGAGATGTGTGTGTGTATAAGGAATGGAACTCAAGGCCCCTCTTGGACTCTCACGTACTGGGCAAGTATGTAGGTTTTTTGTTTGTTTTGAGACAGGATTTCTCTGAGTAACAGAGAAAAGGGTATGCACCGACGCTCCTGGCTCACCCCCGCCCTTTTTTTGAATTCTTACTACATGTCAGATACTATCTTGTTTTTTGTTCTATTGAGGCAGGGTCTCACTCCGTAGCCCAGGCTGATCTGAAACTCAATCTTTAACCCAGGTTGGCTTTGAACTTGAGGTGATTCCTCTGCCTCAGCTTTCTAAAATCTAGGATTACAGGTATATACCACCACACCTGGCTTATAACTTTTGAAACATAGAAAATTCTTCTGAAAACTTTTTTAGAAAGCTGAGAGTGGTGGCACACACCTTTAATCCCAGCACCGCACTCGGGGAGACAGAGGCAGGCGGATGGCTGTGAGTTCAAGGCCAGCCTGGTCTACAAATGGAGTCCAGGACAGCTAAGGCAACACAGAGAAACCCTGTCTGGAAAACCATATATATATATATATATATATATATATATATATATACATATATATATACATATACATATATATATTAGAAACACATGCTGTCCATGAAAGCCAGACACAATCAGCCACATATATTACATGATACCATTTGCATAAAATGTCCAAAACAGGCAAATCTACAGACAGGAAATAGATTAGAGGACAGAATGGAGGGACAGGAAGGTGATAAGAAGATACATGATTCCTTACAAGGTAATGAATATACATAACTACAGAGCTGATGGCTGCCCAGCACGGTGAATGAATTAACTCAGCTGTATACTTCAAACGGGTGAATTTTATAGCATGTGAATTTAGCTCAACAAAGCTGTTACTCATGTTAAGAAGAGAAGGACCATGGCTCCTCATCCTGAGAGCTGACACTGAGCACGTACCACGGACTAAGCTTTCTTTCTTATTTAAAATTTATTGATTATGTTGTATGAGTGCTTTGCCCATATATATGTATGCGCACCATTTGTATGAAGTGTCTACGGTGGCCCTAAGGGGTCACTGGATCCCTTGGAAGTAGAGTTGCAGGCAACTGTGAGCTGCCATGTGCTACAAACCGAAGCCAGGTCTTCTGCAAGAACAGCCAGTGTTCTTTACCACTGAGCCATATCTCCAGCCCATGAAGCCCTCATTGGTGTGTTTTACCTGCATTGTTGCATTTCAGGTTCACAGGAACCTGTTAGACAAGGATACTAAGGCACAGAGCAACCAAGCAATGTACTGAAAGTAGGTAGGTTACAGAACTAGAACTCAGTCCAGGCAGCCTAGCAACAGAGCAAAAACAACCCAAATCTTTTTTCTACTCACAATAAGAAGAGCCCCTAACCCAAGCTTCCTGGGACTCCCCCAAAATCACACGCACAGTGTCTACTGCAACCCCCATACTCACTGAGCACTCATTCTGCACTGATCACAAGCCTTTGTTTCCCTCACTAGGCTGTCAACCCAGTGAGGACCATGTTTTCTGCTCTGAGTAAGTGAAAGCAACTTGGCTTTCATAGCTGGGCAGGAAAGTTTGTTTATAGAGTACACTGAGGGAGAGAGTTGCCCAAGGCCATGAGAGAGAGAGCTTTACTCTCCTTCCAGGGGTAATGGCAAGAGCTCACCCCTGAAGCCCTTCACATTTGCCCTACAGTAACTGTGGCCTCTCTTTCCTCTTCACTGAGCCCTCACCAAAGGCTGACCTGGCCATAGTCCAAGATCCACCTGCCAAACAGAGCTAACTGCTGCTCTGCTGGAAGCCCCACCCACATCTGGTTCAGACTGAGGTCAGGTATTCAAAAGGCATTAATCCCAAGGAGTGTTCTGCTCACATCAGGAGCCCAGAACCAGCTCCTCCTGGAAGAGCTTGAGTCTGGGACTGCACTCCATGCTCAGATCAGACCATAAGGAGACCTTATCTGCTGTGTGTGCAAAACACACTCGGGCCTCAGAACTTATCCTGGACACCTCACTTCTTCTCAGCCTGCTCAAGAACCTTATCTGTGGACTCCCTGTTTGCTTGGACTCTTTAGTACAGTGGTTTTCAACCGTCCTAACGCTGAGACCCTTTAACAGTTCCTCATGTTGTGGTGACCGCCCCCAGTGATACAGTTATTTTGTTACCACTCCATAAATGTAATTTTGCTACTGTTATGAATCGTAATGTAAAGATCTATGTTTTACTGTGGTCTTAGGCAAACCACCAAGGGGTTGAGAACCACAGGTTAAGAGCTGCTGCTTTAGTAGCTTCCACAAAAAAGCCAAGGTGATTTTCTTTGGTGTATGTATGTGTGTAATATATGTGTGTATGTGTGTGGGGTGTGTGTGTGTGTGTGTATGCATGCTACCAAAGGTGGGGGCATGTACTTATGCAGGTGGGTGAGGAAGCCAGGTGTCTTCCTTGATTGATCTCTACCTTTTATATTGAGACAGGTCTGCCACTTGAAGCCAGAGCTCACAGATTTGGCTAGTCTAGCTATCCAGTTTTCCCAGGGATCCCCATTCTGTCTTCTCAGTGCTGGGACTACAGGTGGGCTGCCACACCTGGGCATTTACACAGGTGCTGGGAATCTGAGCTCACACTGACACCGCTGTCGCTCTTACCATCTCAGACGTCTCCCTCGCCCCGTGCATGCACATGGTGCACAGACACATGCAAGCAAAACACCCATACGGAGAAAATAAAACAAATTTTAAAAATAAAAATAAACCTTAAAAAAAATCTGAGCCAGGCACGGTAGCACACGCCTGTAATCCCAGCACTCAGGGAGGCAGAGGCAGGTGGATCTCTCTGAGTTTGAGGCCGGCCCGGTCTACAAAGTGAGTCCAGAACAGCCAGGGCTACACAGAGAAACCCTGACTGGACAAAGAAAAAATGTGCCACAAGCCAGCCAGATGGCTCAGCAGGTAAACTGTTCTTGGCACAAGACTGACAGCGGGAAGCAGAGAACCACTGTGAAGTGGTTCTCGGACCTCCACATGCACAACCATCCTCTCAGAAACTAATAATACATCTTTACAAAATCAGTTCCAGGCCCACTGTGCAAGTGCACAACTTTATCTCAGCACCCAGGAGGTAACGGCAAGTGGATCTCTGTTACCTGGAGGCCAGCCTGGTCTACATAGTGAGTTCCATGTTAGCTAGGGCTATGTGGAGAGACCTTGTCTCAAACACAAGCACACACACAATTTCCCCCAATTTCCCTCTGAACACCACCTCTGCCTGTAAACCTTTTTCCTCTTACAATCCCTGAGAACATGTATCAACTAATTCATCTTCATGACAACACTGGGCTATGAACACCATTCAAACACTGCAGAAACAGAAGCATAAGAAGTAAGCACGAACTCATTGTGTTAGTAGGTGTCAAAGAGGAAGGACATCTGAATGCAAACAGATCTAATGCCAGGGTGCATCTGTCTCATGACTACACAAACTGCCTCCTCACCAAGTGTCCTGGCTTCAGGCCTTCTCATCTCCTTCCTTCCCATTCCCACACTGGCTTCCCAATGAAGTATTCTGTGAATGTTCCTTTGGCAAAGTTTGTATGATCTTTGCCTGAGAACAGGGGTAAACTTTTGTCCTCCGAAGCCCCCAGTGTCTAATCTACGCTTGCTGAAAGGTTGGATGAACAGTTAACAGAATAAAAAAAAAAAAAAAAAAAGCCAGTGTCAGGAAGATGACTCTGCCTTTCATGTCTTTCCACTTGTAGCAGATCCTCACAGACCTCCTGGCTTAAGCTCACTGAATTGGGCCAGGGATGCTGTTTGCTTTCTCGGAACTGTGTTATTTCCCAAGCACGACCTCAGGTGTCCCCCGGAACGCCCTCAGTAGGAGGTGCCATATACTCTAGCTATCTCTGTGAGGCTCAGCAGCCAGACAGAAAGTGCTAGTAGAAAGCTCTGGCAAGGCAGGCTTGAGGCCTGCACTCCAAGCTCTGCCTCTGAGTCTCTGGGACTCAGAGAAGTTTAATTCCATTTTTTTCCTTTTTTCTGCATCTGTACAACACGGAATACGGTTAAACACAACCCCCTGGGCTGATCCCAGAAAGATTTCTTCTCCTTTTACCTGCCACCCCTTGCAGGGTCTTGTGCACGGCGTCCACACAGCTCTGACAGGTCATCTGCACTGTAAACTCCAGCTATAAGAGCAGCAGGCCGGGGTACGTGTCAGGCATGATCTTGATTCACCTTCCCTATGGTGACTCTGAGCACACGTCGCACATAACCTCTGTTCAAACTCCTTCTTCGTTACCTCACCCTCCCACACCACCAGCGTGAGGGGCACAGCTACCCCAACCCCGGAATTTCACCTCCTCAGGAGCCTGCTCTTTCCTGGTTTCCCAAAACAACGATCACCCCAAGGGCTGAAGCCATGTGAGGCCCGAGACACGAAGCTTTCACTCACCACGCACATGGTCCTACCGTCCCCCGATTCCGAAGCCATCCTAAATGTGGTCACCCGCCGGCGCCACACAACAGCTAGGGTCCAAGAACAGCTAGGGTTCAGCCTCCGGAGACACCCTTTGCCCCACCTCCTCGGCGCGTGCGCGTGCTAGGCGCAGGCCTGCGAGCTACCCACCAGCCGCTACCGGCTGCGCAGGCGCGTTGGTGGCTTCGGCTCTGATTTCCTTAGTAACCATTTGGCGTACACTACCGGCTCAGCAGGCGCCGTCAGCGTACAGATGGAGCCTCGGCGCCGCCGGGAGCCCGACCTCAGGCCGTTTTACCACCAGTTGCTGAGTCCGCTGTCGCTCTTTCCCCACAAGGCGACGCCTCCAGAGCCTCCGAAACCTGGCTCGCAAGAGGTCTCGGTTTGGCAATCCATCCCGCTCGCGAAGCTGAAAGTGGGGCAGCTGTGCCGCCTGGTGTCCAAGAGGCTAGCAAACTGCGGGCGGGCGGCGCGGGTGACTCCCGACGACCGACTCCGTCTCACCGAGGTTATCCTAGAGGAGCTGAAGTGCAGCTGGGAGGAACCTCCTACAGAACCTATTCTGAACTATGAGAACAATCTGAAGCTGCGGAAGCGGGTGGAGTCCTACGTGCTCATCTGTAGTGAGCAGCTCTTCATACGCTACCTGCACCTGCTGGTGACCCTGCCGCCCTCTAGAAGGGTCTTCACCGAACCGGCCACCCTCAGCCTGTTGGCAGCCAGCCTTGCCAGGGATTGCACAGTCTTCCTCACCAGTCCCGATGTCTACCGCTGCCTGCTGGCTGATTTTCAAATCTTACGGAATTTAGAGCAGACCCAGGATGGCTTATCCAAGCTGCGGCCCCCTGCCTGTCCCCCTGGGACTTTCAAGCTCTGTCCAATCACCTGGCCTCACAGCACCGGCTTAGACCAAGTGCCATGTTCTAGCCTCAACCTGAACTACCTTATCCAACTCAGCCGCCCATATGAGTTCACCAATGAGCCCGAACCTGATCCAGTGAAGGAGTTGAAATCCATCCCCCAGCTGAAGGGGAAGAAGCGGTTCCTCTGGGTGCTCTCCATGAAAAAGGAAAAAGAAAGTGAAGCGAGGTCCTCACAGATAGCAGCACTGCCTGGCCATTCTCCTCCCAGCACTGAGGCCCCCTTGCTCCCCAGTTCACCAGTCTTGCCCCCGCTCCAAAGAGGCCAATCCATGCCCTGTCTTCGTGAGGGGTGGAGACTGGCAGATGAGTTGGGCCTTCCTCCTCTCTCCCCTCGTCCCGACACCCCGTTGATCTTGACTCCAGAAATTACACCGCTGCTGTTTGGGGACATAGTGGCTGATGATCTGAAGCAGATGGTGAAGACCATGACAACGGAGTTGACTCAGTACTCCCCACTGGACAAGGGCCTGCCCCCTCTCCTTGGGGTCCTTACCCGGCGCCTGACTGCCCAGCACCACATAGAGGACCTGCAGCAAATGCTGAAGAACCTGCAGGCTGAAGAAGCCTCTGGCCAGTGGGATCTCCACCCCCAAACAATCACTCCACTTTACCCACAGCCAGTGACTGTTACTCTGAAGCTACAAAACCAGCTCGTGGTCCAGGTGGCTACTGTGCAATTCTCTGACAGGTACTATTCTGACTCTTTCCATGTTGAGGAGGCTGGGGTCCTATACAACCATCTAAATGGGGAACTGGATAACAAAGCCATCGAACTAATGGATGCCGACCGTCTTGTTGGTAATAAAACCAAAGAGGTATACAAGGAATTGATGAGCCGAGTCTCTACCAGCCACTTCTCTTTTGAGGAAGGACCCCAGATTGAGCCTTCAGCAGATAAAGATTGGTCCACCCTCCTGTCCTCAGTTTTGATATGCCAAGGTAAAAATAACTCCCTCATTAACCATGATCTGGTTGGAATTAACACCAAGAAAACAAGCAGTCAGCAGTTGCACCCTGAGAAGGCGGCTTCTGTTACATTACTTCAGAGGGGCCGAGGCAGGGACAACCGGCCAGGTAAGGGTGTATGGTCCAACTGGTGGAAAACCTCTGTGTCCGTGGATGACTACTTCAAGTACCTCAACAGTCAGGAGACAGATTTCCTCCATGTCATCTTCCGAATGTACGAAGATGATGCTCCTGTGGAGATACCACCCCCTGCCAAAGAGACCCTAAAGATCCGGCACCCGCCTCCTCTGCAGGAAGATGAAGAGCCAGAGTTTGTGCCAGGAGAGTGGAGTTGGAACCCGTTGGTAGAAGACAGCTTGGGACCTGGGAAAGCCCGCATCCTAACCCTGCAGCAGCGTCTAGAAAGACTATGGATCATGCTGGAAGTCCCTAGCCAGAGCCGGCTGGACATGGTCATTAAGTACAGCTCCAACGCGCGGCTGCGGCAGCTACCAACCTTGATCAGGGCCTGGGAGCGGGCCCTGAAGCCCATTCAGACGCGGGAGTTGTTGCTAGGGAGACTGGAGTGGTTTGAGCGACAAGCCTCCGACCCTAACCGCTTCTTCCAAAAGCCCGATTTGATGCTGAGTCGACTGCTGGAGGAGAATGTGATCCGTAGCCAACTCCAAAGGAAGCTCAGTCTGATAGAACCGCCTTTGACTTCCTTCCTGGAAAAGATAGAGTCAATCTTTGGGGAGCCAGTGACCTTTAAGGGGCGTCGTTATCTAGAGAAGATGAAGAAGGATAAAGTGGAGATACTGTACTGGCTCCAGCAGCAGCGGCGGGTTCGAAATCTGATCCGGGCCCAGAAAGCCTTGCACCAGTCCAAACGGATCAGCAGTCGAGCTTTGTTAGCTCCTAAGAATACTCCTATTGCCCGCTAAGGGCACCAAGTGTTCTTAAATCCCTTCCTCACCCCCAAATGCTCACATACACCTCTCAATGGCTTTGGAAGAAATACGGATATATTTATAAGAAAGTGAGATTATTTTTCTTGACATTTAAATAAAAGCATCTCCGAACCTGGTATTCCCATGCATGTTAACAGTTCAGATACAAAGTCCCACATCAGGTTGTCCCGTGGAGTTCGTTCTAACAGAGGTCAGACAGAGCAAGTCGTGACCTTTGGAACAGTCTAGTTTAGTGGCACTATCTCGCTACCTTACGTAGGCTGATGAGAGCTCCAAGTCACTCTTGTTTAGGCTCAATAGCATAACACCTACACAGATGTGTGTGAATCCTGTCCGTATGACTTAGGGCAAGTCACCTAATTTCTCTGTACTTGTTAAATGAGGAGCTAGGTCCATGTCGTCACTTCCAGTGCCTACACATTGCTGGCAGGGCTGAAGCATTATTAGATTTTTACCTGTTAATAAAAACACTCCGTAGGCTGGAGAGACGGCTCAGCAGTTAAGAGAACTGTCTGCTCTTCCAGAGGTCCTGAATTTAATTTCCAGCAACCACATGGTGGCTCACAACCATCTATACTGGGATCTGATGCCCTCTTCCTTTTTTTTTTTTTTTTAAGATTTATTTATTTATTATGTATACAGTGTTCTGCCTGCAGTGTGTCTGCACAACAGAGGAGGGCACCAGATCTCATTATAGATGATTGTGAGCCACCATGTGGTTGCTGGGAATTGAACTCAGGACCTCTGGAAGAGCAGCCAGTGCTCTTAACCTCTGAGCCATCTCTCCAGCCACCCCCACCCCCATGCCCTCTTCTGGCATGTAAGTGTACATGCAGATAGAACAACCCATATACATAAAATAAATCTTTTTTTTTAAAAAATAAAAGCACTTTGTAGCGGGTATAGTGGTGCATGCCTTTAATCCCAGTACTCAGGAAGGCAGAGGCAGGTGGATCTCTGTGAGTTTGAGGCCAGCCTGGTCTACAAAGCAAGTCCAGGACAGCCAGGGCTACACAGAGAAACCCGGTCTCCAAAAAAAAAAAAAAAAAAAAAAGCAATTTGTATATAAAAGTGTGTACTGAAAAGTAAGTTTCTGGGGCTGGAGAAATAGCCTGATGGTTAAGAAGTCATGCTGTTCTTCCAGAGGATTGGAGCTTGACATTAGGCTGCTTGCAACCATCCATAACTCCAGCACCTGCCACCCCTGGCCTCTCTGGTTGGTTGGTTGGTTGGTTGGTTGGTTGGTTGGTTGGTTGGTTGGTTGGTTGGTTGGTTTAGTTTTGGATGGGGTCTCACCATGTAGTAGACCAGGCTGGGCTCAAACTCACAAAGATCCGCCTTCCTCTGCCTCCTGGATGCTGGGATGACAGGTGTGAGCCTCCGTGTCCCACCTATCTTCCTTCTTTTTATGCTATCTAAGATCATCCATGGAATGATGCTACCACATTCAGCACTGGCCTTCCCACTTTAATCTAGATAATTCACTGGACATGTTCAGGGACTTGTCTCTTTGGTGATCTCGGATCCTGTCAAGTTAACCATATCAACAATGGTACGATCAGTGAGTAAACTAAAGCTCAATTTTCTTTGTTCACATTCCACTGGGAAGAAACAAACCATAAGCATGGCACTAAGCACATGAAATAATGCAATGTTAGGTGTTGTCAAGTGTAGCTACTTCCACCCTTCACCACTCCTTTTCCTGCTTCCTTTTCAACTTCCTAACACTAGATAGGAGAGGAAAAAAGGTTAAATGGGAAAGAGGTCATCATTATCATTAGACTACTTCCTGCTGATGAGGGGAGTTCCTTGTGGCAAGTTTGAGCTTCACCATCAGGATATTGCACATGACTATTTAACAAACTGAAACCACCCACAACCAACAGCATCTGACCACCAACCAGCAACCCACCCATCAGGGCTCTAGCATTTTTTGTTTCTTTTTTTTTTTAAGTTAAAAAAAAAAAAAAACCAAACAGATTATTATGTATAGAGTGTTCTGCCTTCATGTACCCCTGTATGCCATAAGAGGGCACCAGATCTCATTATAGATGGTTGTAAGCTACAATGTGGTTGCTGGGAATTGAACTCAGGACCTTTGGGAGGACAGCCAGTGCTCTTATACTATGAGCCATCTTTCTAGCCCTGTTTTTGTTTTTCAAGACAAGGTTTCTCTGTGTAATAGCCCTGGCTGTCCTGGGACTCACTTGGTAGACCCAGTTGGCCTCAAATTCATAGAGATCCACCTGCTTCTGCTTTCTAGGATTAAAGGCTTTCACTACCACATCTGGCTGGCTCTAGGATTTATATATCCTCTGAAAAATTCCCAGAATTCCAATTGCAGAAATGATCTGCGGCAAGCAAAACCACACCTCTGCTAGAGCATAAGGCAAATCATAATCAGCTGCTGCGAAGCAGTCCCACATTTCCACACCTGGGATTAAAACAAAAACATACCCTTATAATATTGCTGTGTTTCACCTGCTGTGGTGGCACATGCTCCAGCGCTCAGAAGGCAGAGACAAGCAGATCTCTGTGAGTTTGAGGCCAGCCTGGTCTACAAAGAGAGTTCCAGGATGGCCAAGAGCTAACACAGAGAAACCCTGTCTCAAAACAAACAAAAAGCTGTGTTTCTAAAAAAAAAAAAAAAAGCAAACAAAATTCTCACTACAGCTGACTACTGTGGGAAAATATTTTTTTAATGTAAGGAAGAGGACATTTACGGTGAATAATATTTTAGTTAAGGTGGTCTTAATTAACAAAGCTAGCTTCCAACTCACAGAGGTCCACCTGTCTCTGCCTCCTAAGTACTGGAATGAAAAGATTTGCACCACCCATGCTCAACCTAAGGGTAATTTTTTTTATTTTAATTTTTAAACCTACTATCTAGGAGGTGGCAAATATCTCTCTAGTCAGCCAGATGTGGTGACACACACCTGTAATCAGTGCACTCATGAAGATGAGTCAGAAGGATTTCCACAAGTTCAATACCAGCTTGGGTTATGTAATGAACCTAAAGTCACTCTGGACTGCAAAGCAAGACCTTGTCTCAAAAAACAAACAAGCAAACCAACAACAAAACAAGTAGCCCTGTACATGAAATTTCTTCTTTGTGGGCTAGTGAAATGACTGAGCAAGTTAAGACATTTGCTGTCAAGTCTGATGACTTAAGCTGAATTCCCAAGACCTACATGAATAAAAGGAGAGAACTGATTCCCACAGTTTCTTCTTTGGCCTCCACAAGCATAGCACACACACATGTGTGTGTGTGTGTGTTATAGGTGTATACGTAGACTGGAGGTCAATTTTAAGTGTAACTGTTTAGGAGTCCTCCACTTTGTTTTGTTTTGTTTTGGGTTTTTTGTTTGTTTGTTTGTTTTTTGTTTTGGACAGTCTTCCATTGGCCTGAAGCTCAACCAGTAGGCTAGGCTCAGGCTGCTTTCCACCTACCTCTATCTCCCCAGCCCATGCCCAGCCTTTTAGACAACTTCTGGGGATCAAGCTCATATTTACATGGCAACACTTTTATCTACTGAGCTATTCACCAGCCATAAATTTTTGTATTTCATGTGTTTAAAGGTTTTCCATTTCTGTAAAATATCAATGTCTTTCATCCCCTCCCATTTGTTGACAGTGTCTCGCTATGTATCCCTGACTGGCCAGCTGACCTCTGTCTGCCTCCTAGGTGCTCAGATCAAAAGCGCATGCTATTTAGAACACCCGGCTTCCTACATTTTGTTGTTGTTAAGGATGGCATAATGAAACTGTTTAGTGTGTGTACTTTTTTATTTTAATTTTGAGATTATAATACAATTACATTTTCCCCTTTCCTTTCTTCCCTTCTAACCCTCCACACGACATTCCTTGCATTCTTTCAAATTCAAAGCATCTTTTTCACTATTATTACATACAATATACATATATATTCCTATATATAATCTACTTAGTCTGCAGCTAATCAATAAGTCTTTTCACTGTAATTGGATGGAGTCTATGGTCTTTCCCAGTGGTCACTAACTCCCTACCATCTTTTCCATAAAGAAACCCAAGAGAGGGTTGGAGAGATGGCTCAGGGGTTAAGAACACTGGCTGCTCTTCTAGAGCTCTTGAGTTCAGTTCCCAGCAACCACATGGTGGCTCACAACCATCTATGATGAGATCTGGTGCCGTCTTCTGGTGTAAAGTTGTGCATGCAGACAGAATATTGTATACATAATAAATAAAATCTTAAAAAAGAAACAAGATCTTTTTCTAAAAGAATAAATCTATGTTGGTCTCTATTCATTCTAGTTTATTCTGTTTTGTGGCGTGTTTATTCTTATTCGAGGTTTTGAGTTCTTTAACCTTTAAAAAATACATTACTTTCTGAATATAGGTACTTTTCGATGTATGTATATATATATATATATATATATATATATATATCTGTGGTGCCAGAAAGGGTCACTGAATGACCTGGAACTGGCTGCAAACTGCCACGTGGGTGCTAGGAACTGAACCTGGGTCCTCTGCAAGAGTAACCTGTGCTCTCAACCACCAAGCCATCTCTCCAGCCACCAACATTTTTACTTTTTTCCCTCAGTTTGTCATATTTCTTGATATATTCAGGATCTACTGCTGCTGATTCTGCTTGTACATTTGGTGGATCTACTATTAATATAAACCAGTGTTCACCCATGATTTGCCAATTGCAACATGCTATTTACAACCGATTCTTGGTTAAATCTCTTTCCATTAGAGCAGAGAATCCATGACTTTCTGTTTTTGAGACAGAGTAACTGCTTGTAGCTCAGGCTGGGCTTGAACTTACTACCTGGCCAAGGATGGCCTCAGACTACCTCCTCTTCTTCCACTCCTCCACTTCATCCTTTTTCTGAGACAGGCTCTCTCTGTGTAGTCCAGGCTGTCCTGGAACTCCTTATGTAGCTCATGATAACCTCGATCTCACGAAGATGCCCCTTTTGGGATTAAAAGCATGTGTCACAAGTTGGGCAAGGTGGAACACCCCTTTAAATCTCAGCACTGGGGAAGCAAGGCAGGTAGATCTACAAAATGAGTCCAGAATAACCAGGGTTACACAGAGAAACCCTGTCTCAAGGAGGGGCCTGGAGGGTGTCGAACATGTGCCACCACACCTCAAACTTCTAATCTTTTCTCTCTCTCTCTCAGGGGAAAGCATGAACATAGTCCCCCACTACCACAAATTATGCAGTCAAGTTTCCCACACTTGGGGAAACTGCAGGGGTTAGCACATTCGGAGTGAAAGCTTCTACTCCTAATCTCCCTGCCTTCAACAGGCTCCTTACACTGGAAGGAGCAGATCCAACCTCAACAGTGTCACCTTGTGTCTGGAGGAGTCATAACAGCAGTAGATTCCCAGACTCCAGCTGCTCCAGCTGAAGGAGAAAAATCCAACTAAGTGAAAGACTATGGATTATGGGAAATTTAGGTGTGGAGAGGGGAAGATACTCGAAATAAAGATATACTAGTCAGTGGTCACTTAACTGGAAAACATTAAGTGACATAAGGCTAGCACAGGAAGGCAAATCCTTGATGCTCTCACTTGCTTGATCTAAAGCAACTGAACTCACCGAAGCTGAGAGGAGTGACAGCTACCAGGAGCAAGGAGGGGGACAGTGGGAAGGTAAAGACCAAAGGTTATGAAGCCTTCAGCTTCATGTGAAGGCTAGAGTTCTAGATTTTTAAGGATGCTATGGTTAAGCTTCTAGATTTTTTTCCTTTGCGATCTATTACAGCTAATAAGTGCTGTACATTTCCACAGACCAAAGAAGAATAAATCTCAAATGTTCTCATCCCCAAAACATCAAACATTTAAGTTGATTTGATATATGGGTTAAAAGCTTGATTTAATCATTCTCTGTTATATCTACAAATCATAATTTCACTTTGTACTTTATAAGATACATAGCTATAGTTTTGTTTTATCATTTTTCTTTTGTGTATCTGTGTTTGTGGGTGCACACACCTTTTCTGGGGTGATGCAACCAATGTCTACCTCCTCATTATAGGGGCCCAACAGCGATTCCAGATACTGGTTCCTCAAAGCTCACGCTGCAGAGCCAGAGGTGATTTACTGGGCTTGCTTCAGTTGGGTGACAGGTCACAGTTAGGAGCACTGCGAAGCAGCAACACTGAGAGGTTTGAGACACCCTCCTGCCCGTGTCCACAGAGCTCTGTCGCTAGTCCTTCCTTGACTATTTCCTCTAGCTCAGGGGCTCTCTACCTTCCTAAAGCTGTGACCCTCTAATACAGTTCCTCGTGTTGTGGTGACTCCAAACCATAAAATTATTTTTGTTACTTCTTTATAGCAGTAATTTTGCTACGCAGGATGTCTGATACGCAAACCCTGTGAAAGGGTCTTTCCACTCCCAAATGAGTCTCAACCCATCAGTTGGGAGCTAATGTCTTAGCCCCTCCCAGAGACCATGAGTCCATGTGCAATAAGGATAGACTTGCATACAACTGGTTGGAAGGATGGCTGGATACTCGGGTGAAGGTCCCATGCCCTTCCTTCCCCCTTCTTCCAAGAGGGACCGTTAACAGTCAGCAAGCCCCACTGTGCTGATCTTTAGAGCAGGCCCAGAGCCCTTGGAGATGGCGGCAGTCTGGCTCAGAGGATAGTCCTGCACAAGAACATGTTTGGGCAAACCCGAAGAAACCCTTGGTGTTGTCTACCCGTGTGTGTGTGTGTGTGTGTGTGTGTGTGTGTGTATGTACGTACACATATGGAAGCCAGAGGACAGCCTAGGATGTCATCATCGGGAAAGCCATCAGCCTCCTATGAAACAGGTTTTTTCACTGGCCCCGAGCTCGTTAATTTGGTACTTTGGATAATGATAAGTCGCCCCATGGATCCTCTTGCATTTACCTCCAGGCAAAGGGAGTGTCACATTCCTAGCGTTTTTTTTTAATGTGGATGCTGGGGGTTGAACTTAAATCAGCAAGCTTGCAAGACAAGTACTTTACAACTAAACCATCCCTCGGCAGTGCGTGCCTTTAATTCTAGCACTAGGGAGGCAGAGGCAGGTGCCTGTCTGAAGCCAGCCTGGTCTACACAGCAAATTTCTGGACAGCCAGAGCTACATAGTGAGGCCCTGTGCTGAAAACAAACCAACAAACCAACAGAACTGTCTCAAAGACTTTTTAAAATTCCTTCACATAGACTTTGCACACTCCACACCACGTATGCACAAATTTCTGTGGCAAGGTTTATTTTCAACAGCTTTAACTTCAAGGAGTCAGACAAGATGCTTTTGGCAACAGCTGAGGATAATTCCTGCCTCCCAGCTCAAGTGGATTTTTGTATCCAAGCAGTTTATGGAAATGTCCCTTTTAGCAATAAAAGCCCTCCTTTCCGGTTCCTCTCCAAGTGTGCCTGAGCTCACATAGCATGCATCTCGGGTTATGGTCCTTTTGTTTATTCCCACGTACATTTTTACACTTTGTACATCTACCACCCCACGTCCCTGTTTTCAGTTGGCACCCCGAAACACAGAGCCGAAATGACTTAAGGTAAGACTCCCACTCTCTGCACATTGTTTTGTTGATTACTTGTATGGTTGTCTTTAAGCCTCACAACAACCAAACCCATGGGGGAAACGGGTGGACCCAGACTCAAATTCTGTATGTAGCCAAGAACGACCTTGAACTTCAGGAGTTCCCTTCTCTTCCTCCTGATTACACCATTCTAGGCTTATTCCCTGCTGGGGATGAATGGCAGGGGCTTTGCGCTTGCCAGGCAAGCACTTTATCCACTCAGCTACATCCTCGGGTCCCACAACCCGTAATATTGCTGACCATCTCATGAATGACAACAGAGCCTCAAAGGAGATAGCATGCCGCGAAGCCAGATTCTGGAACCAATTGCTTAGGTTCAAATTCAGAGCTATATGTAAGCTTCTCTTTCCTTACCTGTGAAATCTGACAGCACTTACTTCACAGGTCTGCCAAGATTAAAGGGACCCGGCATTTCCTGCGTAAGGCAGAATAACAACGGAATAAGTGGTAGGTTTTATTTATCTAGTCTTATTCTCAGTCTAGGGTCCTCTCCCCTACACCCCACCACCACGTGTTCCTCGTGCCTTCCGTAAATAAGCGAGCGCGCAGGCGCCAGGAATCCGTGTTCATTGGCCGTCCCGGCGCTGCCCAGGGCCGTGGGGAGAGACTCTGTGGCCTCTGACCGCAGGCTCCGCCCGGGGTCGGTTGATGCGCGAGTTTGTGGGTCGGTGAGTCGAGGCGATCAGCTTCGCCATCGCCATGGCGCCCCTGCTGTGGCTGCTGGCGCTACTCCCGGCCGCGGCCCCGGTCCCGGTCCCCGCCGAGCCCTGGGCCGACGACAACGAACAGGCCTGGAACCTCTCGTTCCCGGAGCTGCTGGCGCCCGCCCGCTTCGCGCTGGACATGTACAATTACGGCCGTAGTGCGGGGTCGAAGGCCGCGCTGGGGGCCGTACGCGGGCGCGTCCGCCAGGTGAGGACGCGCGGGGAGCGGGCGCGGGGCCTGGACCCAGTAATGGTGCAAAGTGAAATTTGTCTTAAACTTGGGGTGATGGCCTGGACGGTGGAGGGAAGGAGCTGTGCTGGTTGAGACCAGGAAGGGGGGCACAGATGGGCAATGGGCTTCTGAGAGGAGCAAAGGAGGGGATGGCTGTGCCAGCCTCACTTTCTCCTCCATCCAGGTGGGCCTGGGCTCTCTGTTCTTTCTGCAAGCCACTATGGAGGAGCCGCCTTGCAATGATCCCCAGGTGTGCCTGCTCCCCGAGTCCAACAAAATCATGGTGAGTGATGGGTTTCCAGATATTGCTGGCCCTAGGCTTGACAGGCAACTAGAATGAATGGGCCCTGCCAAGAGGCAGCAGTTACCCTACCCTGAGTTACTAGTTAGAGACCAAGATACTCCGAAAAGGTAGGCATTTGGTTGCTAGGTGTCAGCTGCTGGCCAGTGCCTTCTTCTCTCACCAGTTATGATTGTCTTCCCTGTGAAGCTTCGAGCTGATCTTGCCAGGACTTTGTTCCGAACGGTCCCCAGACTGTCTTCTTTCTCTTCCTCCAGCTCTGCAGCTTTGAAGTCCTGGAAGAGCTAGGAAAACACATGCTGTTGAGGAAAGACTGTGGCCCAGTGAATGCCAAGATTACAGGTGCTGGGATAGCTCAAGGAGACTGGGATAGCCCAAACCATACTTGACTCAAGAATCCAGCCTTGATTGCTTCTCTGTTCCAACCCTATCCAGAGTATGGAAATGAGACTTTCAGATCATTCCTACCGATGATGAACAAGGATCCCCTGCCCAGGGTGAGGAGCTTGTGTCTGGGAGAGCCAGCTGCCTCTTAGCACCCTTTCCCTTTCCCATCAATTAGTGTCTTGGGGTCAGGCTGAACTTCTTGTAAACAAACACCCTTTTGTCTTCTCAGGACTTTTCTGTGAAGATGGTTACACTCTTCAAGGACTTCATGACTACCTATAACCGGACTTACAGATCAAGGGAAGGTAGGACCTAGCCTTGCTTGTACCTGTCCTGATCAGACTTGGGCCTTCTAACACGTCACCTTGATATCGAGGAGATAAAGAACACAAGGACCTTGCGTCACTTTCTTCCATCTTATCTTCCTAGCCAGAAACCTTGGGCTTCATCCCTTCAGGCAGGGTGGGGTAAGGTTTAGATCCAATTTTCTCTGTTGGATTCCCTCTGTCATTGTGGCCTTTCCCATAAAGTCTCCTGAGTGACACCCTTAGGTCTCATTTTGCTTACTGCTTTTATATTCAGTAAGCCATTGTTCCAGTTTGGGCCTTTAAAGTTGACCACACCTCTCATCTATGTCTTATTCTAACTGCCCCAGGGATCTGTCCTTACCAACAGCTTCAGGGACTAAGGCAATGACTCAGTAAAGTCCTTGCCTTGAAATTGTGAAGACCTGAGTTCAATTCCCAGAACCCACCAAAGAAGCCGGATAGGGTGGTCTGGACTTGTAACTGCAGCAATGGTGAAAAGGGAGGCAGAAATAGGCTCATCCCAAGGCAATAAGAGACCGTTGGTGTCTCCACCAAAAGTGAAAGAGCCTGAGAAATGACACCAGAGATTGTCCTTTGATCTTTGCACTCAAACGTGCACCCACTCGAGCACACACACACTCAGAAGCTTCCGGCTCAGTCTAGAATCTCCCTCCCTCCTGAGGAAACCTCACTTGCTAACCCTGCTTACCTCTCCTTTTATAATCTGCTTGGGTTCAAGCCTCTCTCTTCCTCTTTGGTCCTCAGAAGCCCAGTGGCGCTTGGCTATCTTTGCCAGAAACATGATCCAAGCACAGAAGATTCAGGCCCTGGACCGCGGCACAGCTCATTATGGGATCACGAAGTTCAGTGACCTCACAGGTGGGGATGGTGACCAGAGCCGGCCCAGAATTTGTGCTCCTTGGTCTAGTTTAGAATGTTCATCCCTCTCTGCCCACCTCTATCTACAGAGAAGGAATTCCAAACCATCTACCTGAATCCCCTCTTACAAAAGGAGCCTGGCAGGAAGATGAGTCTAGCCAATCCCATAAAACATCTTGCCCCACCTGAATGGGACTGGAGGAAGAAAGGGGCTGTCACTGAAGTGAAGGACCAGGTTGGAGTCTCAGAAGTAGGGGTAGGAAGGCAAACTGCATGGGGCCTGAAGAAAGGGTAGGGCCTTGACCATGTCCATTGTCTTGTAGGGCATGTGTGGCTCCTGCTGGGCCTTCTCTGTCACAGGCAACGTGGAGGGCCAGTGGTTCCTGAACCGGGGGACTCTGCTCTCCCTGTCAGAGCAGGGTGAGCACCCTGCTCCAGCCCCCTGCCTCCAGGCCAGCCCTTCCACAGGGCCCCTTGCAACCAGCCTTCTGTCTCCTAGAGCTCTTGGATTGTGACAAGATGGACAAGGCCTGCTTGGGTGGATTGCCTTCCAATGCCTACACAGCCATAAAAAATTTGGGTATGTATTAATTTGGTCAGGAGGAGCAGCAGGTATCACTCGGGCCTGGTCTTCATGCTGACCCTTTTTGCCTGAAGACTACAGACTTTGACTACATGTCAGTTTTGTCAGAGCCTCTGTTATCTCAGCTATGAAATGAGACATACAATGTCTACTCTGTATATTGTATATTGACACAATCATGTCTCCAGTGTCAAGTGGGAGAATAGGTATAAGATTCTGATGCTTGACAAGGACCAAGTGGATCTTGCCATTATCACTTCCTGGAAGTCTGTGAATAAGAACTGGTTGCCAAACTAGACAGCAACACGTCTTCTGAGGGGAGGTGTTAAATTTAGCCATGATCTGCAGTGTGGGGAAGCTTAGAAACTGCTCCAGGAGCCTGGCAGGGGTCTGAGCTACATTAGCAGTAGACTGTTCAGAAAGAGGACAAGCAGCAGAGGGCAAAAGTGCCAGGCAGCCTGGGAAGAGATGGGAGTGTCCTCTCCTTGCTGGTGAATGTAGCTCCTCCTTCCCCGTACCCTTTCATCCCTGTCATCTCTAGTCTGAGGAGACTCCACAGAGGGGTGCCGGGGCCCTGGGGTATGTAAGGAACATGTGACCTCAAGTCTAAGGGACGCTTGGTACCCTTCTGCCTGGGAGAACATGAGTGAGTGAAAAACAGGGGTCTGCTCATTCCAGGAGGGCTGGAGACTGAAGATGACTACCGCTACCAGGGCCACGTTCAGGCCTGCAACTTCTCATCAGAGATGGCAAAAGTCTACATCAACGATTCAGTGGAGCTGAGCCAGAATGAGAATAGTGAGTGGAGGGTGCCAGGGCTGGGTCCAGGTCGATGCCACTGGGCCCAGGGACTACTGACACTGCCTTCCCCTCTCAGAGATAGCAGCCTGGCTGGCCCAGAACGGACCCATCTCAGTTGCCATCAATGCTTTCGGCATGCAGGTGAGACCCTGGCCTTTCCACCCCTGCCCCATCTTTTGTCTGTACCTCCCTCACTTCTCCTCTAAGCTGGCCCCCTATTCCCTGTTTCCTTCTCAGTTCTATCGCCACGGGATCGCTCACCCATTCCGGCCCCTCTGCAGCCCTTGGCTCATCGACCATGCAGTGTTGTTGGTGGGCTATGGCAACCGTGAGTCCCACTGGCCTCCTGTTTTCCTTGCATCTACCCCAGGCCACATTCAGCGCCTAGATAGCAGTTTCTTGGGTCTTTTGAGGGGAACATCCGGGTCATGCCTGGGAATCTTGTCCTGAACCCCAGCCTCAGAAGAACACCCATGCCTTTTATAGACAGGAAAGTGGAAGCTTTGGAAGGTTGAAGGGTTATTCTAGAGGCAATTGGATAAGTGTGCACTCCATGCCTTCGAGATGTATGAGGTCTTTGTGAGGATGGTAGGTGGGCCTCCCTAGCACTTTGCTGTTTTTCTAGTTGCTGTTGCACGGTAGGCCCACTGAAACTATTTAAAGGGTGCAGTTTGTGAGTCTCTGAGTGGAGAAGGGCCTCTGAACCCTTGTATTTCATGTTGCTCCCCAGGCTCCAACATTCCTTATTGGGCCATCAAGAACAGCTGGGGCAGTGACTGGGGTGAGGAGGTGAGTTCTGCCTCTGGTTGACCCCTCTGGTTGAGCCTCATGCTGCCCAAGCCCCCTCACCAAGCCCCACTCTCCCTCAGGGTTACTATTACTTGCATCGTGGGTCCGGGGCCTGTGGTGTGAACACCATGGCCAGCTCTGCGGTGGTGAACTGAGGGGCTTGCTGGCACGAGACCTGATGCTGGCCACATCGGCCCCTTCTTTAGCCTGACTAATGACCGGCCCTGCCTCAGGAGGCACAGCTGGCTGACAGACAGGCACTTTGTACCTCAGGGTGAGCACTGGGCCCTGGGCCCCTTCTTCCTTCCTGTCTCCCTCTCACGCCCACGTGAAGCTCCCTAGGTATCTCTGTTCAACTGTGATAGCAAGGAGGAGCCTGAGGTGCAGGAGGCTTTCATAGAAGCCAGCGCCGGGGTAAGAACCCTGGGCTCGGGTAAGATGCAGGATGAAAATACTCTCATCACAAACTTAGATTTGTCCTCAGCAGGCTCTGGCTTCCTGTCTTGGTTTTCCTCAGTCTGATGCTGTAAACTTTCTGGTCCCCTTCCACATCCAGGAAACTTGTAACCAGCCCTCTCTAAGAGCAATAAAGACGTATCCTGCTCCCCGGTGTGGTATGCTTGTTCTCTGAGGGAAAAGATGGGTCTTAGGGACCCCTGATGGGTCAAGGTGGGGTAGCTGGTCCTGCCCAGGAACTCCGGGACTGTTTTCCTTTAGGAATCAGGAAGAAACAGGAGATGCCCACAGCCTGATCTTTATTCAGAAACGTGGTGGTGGATGATCTTGAAGCCCTTGCTTTGAGGGACAGTGGAATCTGCACAGGAAGTGCCCTCTCTCCTTCACTACCGAGAATGTCAGAGGTCACTCTCTCCGTAGAGGGCACTGGAGAAGGCCACGTAGTCCAGGGCTCCAGGAGGAGCCCCAGATCCTTTGTAGGGCGCCATCCGATGGATGCAGTACTCAGCCTGCTCAGCGGGGAGCTCTCGCCGCAGTTCCTCGGGGGTAATGTAGTTCTAGAAGAGAGGAGACATTAAGGGCCCGTGAGTCTCGGGCAATGCCCTAGCCTGCCAGACCCTCCACTAAGGGAGACTCACCTTGTCTCCTGCCAGGATTTTGAAGGAGGCTACAACTTGTTCAGTAGTGTCTGTCTCAGCGGTCTCTCGGGTCATGAAGTCAATAAAGGCTTGGAAGGTCACAACCCCAGCAGCATTGGGGTCCACCATGGTCATGATGCGAGCAAACTCCACTTCCCCCTGCAGAGATAGAGGTCAGGAACTGTGTCTGTCCGTGCTGAAGCCAAGAGGGCTCCTCGTATCCTGTCCTGGGGATTTTTGTACATAGCTTACGTAACCTCAGTGACAGGGTACCCTCTTCTCAAGACATTAGTCAGCTTGGCTTTAGGGGACCTCCCATGCCAGGCAGAAGGTAGTCTGCCTTTTGCCCATGGCAATTCCCCCTCTTGCTTCATAGTTCCAATATTTTACAATTTAACATTGTTTCTTAGAGGGAAAAAATGGTCTGAGCTAAGACCTTGAGGTTGCATAGGCCTCTCAGTGTCTAGCCTTTGTGTGGGTGTGATAAGCAGAGGAGATGATTTGTGTGAACAAGGAAGGGAACAGATAATTCTGGAAGTGGCCTTGGGACTCACCAGGTCATAACCCATGGAGATGAGGCAAGCTCGGAAGTCGTCCGGCTCCATCATCCCATTCCGCTTCTATTGAGAACAAAGCATGTCAAGCCTGGTCTCCACATCCCCGCAGCCCCCAAGTCTTAACCCATAGGACTTGGCCCCTGCTGACCCTGTCAAAGTGGTTGAAGGATGCCCGGAATTCGTTGAGCTGCTCCTGGCTCAGGCCCTTGGCATCTCGGGTCAGTACCTGGTTCTCTACCTCGTTGATGGTGCGGGCAATGGAGGTGAGCAGCTGCTCCCAGCCCACACGAATGTGCTAGGAAGCGAGACGTAGCAGTCAGTGGGTAGGCAAGTCTTGGTCCTTACTCCAGTTTTACTCCCTTTTTTTGTTGTTGTTTTCTTTTGTTTTGTTTTTTTGTGTGTTTTTTTTTTGGGGGGGGGACAGGGTTTCTCTTTGTAGCCCTGCCTTTCCTAGAACTCACTCTCTAGACCAGGCTGGCTTCGAATTCACAAAGATCTACCAGCCTTTGTCTCTTAAGTGCTGGGATTAAAGACATGCATCACCACGCCTGGCTGTCTAGTTAGTTTAATCCACTGTGTGGCATTGGGCAAATCCCCTTCCTTGTTGGGCCTCTGTCCCCACCTCAAGGTTCTAAGTGACTGTAAGCAAAGCAGCCCTTTCTAGCTTAAAGTTTGATGGCTTATTATGCATTAAATATTGATCAACCAGCCGTGACCAATCCTGGGATCTGGCTTTGGAATGCTTTGTGACTCTGAACAGGTCACTTTCCTCCCTCCCTTCTTTCGTCTTTCCCTCCCTCTCTCACTTCTCTCCTTCCTTCCTTGCCTCATAAAGCCCAAGCTGATCTTGAACTTGCTATGTAGCTGAGAATGTCCTGATCCTGACGCCTCTCCCTCTCAAGTGATGCCGTAACAGATGTGCATCTCCACACCTAGCTTGGACAAGTTACTTTCCATTGCTGGATAACCAAATAGCCATAAGGGCACTGGAAATGCATCCCAGGCTGGATTGGTGACCCTCCTGGGACAGACATGCCCCATCCAGCTGTGGTCACACCACGCTTCCCTTCCCTTTCTCCCAAGGGCGAGACCCCCACCTCCATGCTGTGGACTGTGTGCTTGTTATCAAAGACCAGGCTTTCCTGCAGCAGCTGGTGGTCACCCTCCAGCCGGTCGATGTTGCTCTTGTAGTTGATGATGTTCTGCTCCTGCTGCCTCAGACCTGCCATCTGCTCCTCCAGAGAGCCAGCCAGCCCAGCTGCCAGCCGCCCTACCTCCTGCAAGGGCACCCAGGCAAGATAAGGACTCTCAACACTCCGGGGCCAGCCCCATCCCATCCTCGTCCCAGCTCTCCGAGCCCTTACCTCCACCTTCCCCTGGATCCAGGGTCCTATGGCATTGGCCTGGGCTGCAAACTGTCGTCGGAGCCTCTCATTCACCTGCTGCCGGGCCAGTTCCTCCTGCAGTGTCTGGTCCCTGCTGGGTACCAGCTTTCGGACCTGGGAAGGAGAGTGGTTGTACTATGCATGGCCGGGTGTGGGGGCCAGGAGATGATTCTGAAGCGGGCCCACAAACTTCAGTTCTTGTTGTCATGAGCCAAAATGGGATTTGTGGATAAACTCTGGGGCAAATGGCTTCATATTTATAAGGTTCCAGGTACCTCATCTGTAAAATGGGGCCAATGACATATAGGTGGGCTTGTAGATAGTACACACACAATAAATTCTCTGTCAGTCCTGGTAGGGAATGATGTTGGAGGCTATCCAGTGCCGCATGGAATCTGTGGATGGAAGTGGGCCTTTTCCCCCATATCGTGGGACTCAAATGTGCAAGAGCAAATGGGCACCACGCAGGGCTGCTGGTGGTACTCACCGTGTCCCACTTATTGTTGATGTCCTGTGAACTGAGTGTGATGTAGGGGTTAGCGGACTTTGGCCGCAGACCATATGTTTGGCAGATCTTCTGAATCTCTCCTTGGATGCCCAGGATGGCACCTCGCTCTCTATCAGCCTCAGGCAATGTTGCCTTGAACTGTTCATGTGCTGTGAGCAGGCTCTGGAGGAAACAGGACAAATCAGCCAGCACAGCCATTTTATCGCAGGCAACAGGGGGTGCAGAACAGGGAGGAGCTAGGTCATCTAGTAGTTGGTGCAGGACTGGTCCAAGAACCTAGGCCTCTTGCCTGCCAGCACCGCACTCCAGAACCTGGGTTTTTCCTGCTTCCTATTTCTATTAGCCAAGAACCCAAAGGTTTGGCTGACAGGCTGTAACCTGTAAGACCTCTCACATCCTCTCATTATACCTAGTGCCTCCCAAACTTTTCCCATAGTGTCTTCACTCACCTGGGTCTCCTCTACAGAGTGCACTAGCCAAACGTCCTGCAGGTCCTCAATAGCCCCATCCAGCCAGTTGTTGAAGGGCGCTGCCCGCCGAGCAAACTCCAGCTGCAGCTGGTCAATGGTTTCCAGGAGCTTCTCCATCCTCTAGGGGCCAGGGGAACCATGGATCAGATCCTTTCCAGCTTTCTGGCTCACCACTTTGCTCTCGGTCCCCTGGCCCACCTGCCCACCTCTAGTGCGTCCCTCCTCTTCTGGGTCAGTGTACCCAAGTTATCCCACTGATCGCAGATGGCTTGGCAGCGGCTGTTGACCGAGGCTGCCTCATGATAGTCCAGCTCACTGATGGGGCAAAAGGAGAATGAGCAGAGGCAGACCCTGATGGAACCCACAGCAGGGCGAGTGTGCGGGAACGACAGTGTTAGGCAGCCAGAGCAAGTGTGGGGCTGGGGGGCTTATTCTTCCACGGGCCCCAGTGTGTTCCTGCAGGGAGGCTGCCGCCTGATCCTAATCCTCGGCTCCAAAGCTCCTGGAGGAGTCCAGGTGCGGAGCCTGCGATTCCAGAAGCAGGCTTGTGGGAGAAAGGGAACTGGTGGTTAGTGAGGCCAAGGCTGACTCCCGTGGTAGGCTAATATCCTGAGTTGAAGGGGGTTTCCGGGTTGTGGAGGACAGGTCTCCCCACGTGGTGGGACAGAAGAGAGCCAGTGGATAGATGTATAGGCAGCAAAGTGAGTAAGGGGCTGTGGACGAGGTTTCAGGAAGGGCATAAGCAAGTAACGGTGTGAGGGGAAAACAGGGTCTGACAGAGGAGGAGGGCGGGGTCCAGCGGGGACGGGGGCAGGGCAGGGTCTCCGGCCGCCCGTGCCTACTTGAGTTCCTGGGCCAGGGCAGCGATGTGTTCCACCCGGTCTTGGTGAGCAGCCAGGTCACTCTCAAAGGCCTCGTGGCGCCGCAAGAGCGCACGCACCTCCTGCAGTGAAGCTGACTCATAGTCGTGTTGGTTCAGCATCTCCTCTTTGCCTGCTCAGAAAGAAAAAGGGGCCCTGTCACCCAGAGGCCACCAAGGCTGGAGTGTGAGGGTTCCCAAGCATACCCTTAGATGCCATCCTGATCTTTGGCTTCGCATGCCGACGACCCAGCACATCTAGGATGATGACCTTTGCTTCAAGGAATTTCTGGATATTGAACTCTCAACCCCCTTTTTGTTTGGTTGGCTGGTTGGTTGATTTTGCTTTTGTTGTTGTTTTGAGACAGGGTTTCTCTATGTAGTTCCTTTCTGGACTGGAACTTGCTGTATTGACCAGGCTGACCTCAAACTCAGAGATCCAATGGCCTCTGCCTCGGAGTGCTGGGATTAAAGGCATGCACCAACACTGCCCCCCTTTGAAATGTCTCCATTCCTCTGTGAACACCTCAGTCTTTTGACCTGGCTTCATTTGCTCACCACCGCACAATGCCTGATACTTGGTGAATGGCAGACCCTCCATGAATAATTGCTGTATAAATGAATGTAAAACGTTTTTTTTTTTGTAGAAGTGTTTGATTAGTAATAATTGCCTGGAACTCACTATGTAGACCAGGCTGGCCTCAAACTCAAAGATTTGCCTGCCTCTGCCTCCCCATGCCAGGGCTGAACAAATGTACCACCAGAGCTGGCAACTTCAGGAATTCTTATAAAAATGTTGAAACTATTGTTATTCACTATGTCATGATCCATCACTAATGTTTGCTTATTTCTTTTTAACAGAACAGGGCCATTCTGTTTTTAACATTTATTTTTATGTCTATGTGTGTTTTGTCTTCACATATGTGTATGCAACATATACATGCCTGGAGCACAGGGAGGCCAGAAGAGTATGTTGGATGCCCTGGAACTGGAATTATAGACAGCTGTGAGCCACCATGTGGGTGCTGGGAATTGAACCCAGGTCCTCTGCAAGAGCAGTCAATGCTCTTAACCACTGAGCCATCTCTTCAACCCCAAGAACTCATTATTTTGTGGGACTGAAATCCCTGGCAGACCACTTGTAAAGAGGTTGTAGAATATTGGCCACTTGTAGAATATTGACTCATGCAATATTCTACATCAATATACTTGGAATATGACAATGATCTTAAGATTAGGAACAGACTTATCTTTGGACATCTATTTCATGTACAAAAGCTAAGTAACAAATTAATCAGAGAGGAGTACAGAGGGCCAGAGACTGAGAGGAGGGAGGTTAAGTTTATAGATAACAGCCAGCAGTGGTGGCACATGCCTTTGATTCGAGCACTCAGGAGGCAGAGGCAGGTAGATCTCTGTGAGTTTAAGGCCAGCCTGATCTACAGAGTTCCAGGCCAGCTAGAGCCACACAGAGAAACCTTATCTCAAAAAACAAACAACAAACAACAACAACAAAACATGAGCCTAGACTGCACTGCAGCAAGTCAGGATGGAATGAAAAATCTGGTCTCCAGCCAGGTTTGATAGCCCATATCTTTAACAGCACTCAGGAGGCAGAGGCAGGCAAATCTCTGCCTGGTCTACATAGTGAATTCCAGGCTAGCTAGCAGTATATACTGAGGCAATTTCTCAGGTGGGGGGAGGGGAAGAAAACTTGGTCTCTTCTTCCCTGCAGAACGTCTGCCCCTATCTTGTGCATTTTGTCCCAGAAAAAGAGTCCAGCCCCATGAGATGGACCTACCCCGGGTCCAAGCTTCATGCAGAGAAGCCTTCTGCTGGAACTTCTCGGCCAGGTGCTGAAGCCGCTGCAAACGCCTGATCTCTGAGAGCAGCCAGTCCTCGTAGCCTTTCTCCACCTGCTCCAGTCCCCGCCACGCATTGGCTATGTCCTGTGTGGAAAACAAAGGTGGCCTCCATCACGGTTTCCCCGGTAGGCAGATGAGGAATCAAGGACCCAGGGTCTCCCAGGGCATATGGGTGGAGCCCCCTCATGCCCGGCCTAGCTCACCGAAACCAGCTTGCCCTCCGAGGGCATGAAAGCAGGTCGGTGGCTGAGGCGCAGCTTGGTCTGCAGCGTGTTGAAGTTGATCTCCAGCTGGCACTTCTCCTGCACGCGGGGCGGCTTGTGCAGGCGCCGGTAGTCCCGGAAGTCCTCCAGCTTGCGCTGCATGGCGCTCATGCTGGGTTCACCCGTGCGGTTCTCAAGCCATGGGACAGTGCGGCGGATCCACTCCAGCAGCTGCCAGGACCAGAGCAAGGCAGAGAGTTCTCAGCTGACCTGCGCACTTCACCCATCTCCTCTCCACGCATAGACTGTTGCCAGAGGGCCAGACCTCAGATACATGGAGGGGACTTTCAAAAACTGTGGGGCGCTGGTCAGAGGGATAGGATACTTAGTGTGTGTGTGGGGGGGGTGTCTTGGGGATTGAATCTAGAGTTTCCCATAGTCTAGACAAGCACCCTGCCACTGAGCCACATCCCAGTTCCCAGGCTGGGTCCAGGCATGGAGAGAAAGGCCATGTGACTGCCTGCATATATGGGAAGGAAGGGATCAGTGAATGAATGAACAGTAAGTGGATCAGGAATGACCAGGAGTTTTGGTTGACAGAAAGGAGAGAGATGATGGGGAGGCAGGTACAGAAGGAAGGTGGAAGGAGGCTCTGCAGACTCACGTCAGAGGTTAGAGGAGTTCGGAGGGTCAGCGGGGACAGGCGAGGAGGACAGTGGGAAGGGGCTCTCTGGCCCTAGGCTCACCTCACTGGCCAGTTTCTCATACTCCTCCATCAGCTTCTCGTTTTCTTGGTTCACAGCTAAGACCTTGCAGATCCTGTTGGCAGCAGTCTCTGCCTGTAGTGGAGGCAGCAAGAGGCCTTAGGACAAGCTACTCCAGACACCCCAACCTTCCTCCCTGGGTAAAGCCCTTAAAAATTTGGCCCATGTACAGATTGGGAAAGAGGGATGATCACATCTTTAAGGTCGGCAGGAGCTTTCAGGACAGAGGCTTCCGCCCCTGAGCTCACCGAAGACCCCTTGTTTACAACTGAGACAGTTGGCAAATGTTGGGCTAACACGAAGGTTGGGCCTTGGGCCCTACCTAGGCAGCAATGCCCTCAGGGAGGCAGCAATGAGGCCCTCCTTTACCTGCTCAGCCCCAGCAAATGCATGATAGAAGCAGGAAACGTAGGTCATGATGGCTTTCTCATCTGGTTTTGGGGTGTTCACAATGTCTGGGGAAGGACAGCAAGGTGTATTTTTTGTCTTGAGGCACTGGGAATCAAATCCAGGGCTTTTCTCTTATAACATGTACATTGACCAAAGCCAGGGTGGGGAATGAACCCAAGTCTCTCCCCTCCGTGTGAAGACTATCCTCAGGATGACAGAAGTGAAGACATCTAGTCACTGACTGCCAGCTATCCCAAGCCCAGTGTTTTCCTCCCTCAGGAAGCCCTCCATGACCACCCCAGGACCTGGCGTTGAGACCATTCATGAGCAGATAGTAAATCGCTCAGGGATCAGTGCACACTGCCTGGTGGTCCTCAGGCAATCTGTAACTCAGTCTCCCTACTCTTTCTCTAAGTCTTATGATGTCCTCGGGGGCTCCTTAGTACATAGACGTCTAGGGTACCATGCTGTTGTGGATGTAAACGTCCCAGTCCCATATGGGATATGGGACTGATTCAGACTGTCCACAGCAGCGAACTATTTGCCTGGTGGAGACCCTGAGGGGGCCCTTTGCCAGCTGCAGATAGTTTAAATCTGAGGACTCGGAGAGGGAATAAATGCCAGGGAGAGAAAGCAGCTCCAAGAAAGAAGGCTGCTGTGCTTCCTCCCTGCTGCTCATGATTGCTGTTGCAGCTTGAAGAGAAGTCCGAGACATCCTGAAACAAAGATTGGACTTTCCACAAGGAACCCAACGACCCTAACCAGCAGGAGGCAGCTAAGAGAACTGTGCTCCCTGTTCCTGCTAACTTCCTTTCTGTCCTACCTGGTGTTGGGGTGTTGGAAAGGATTGGGGTGGACAAGGGAGAAAGGGACATAAAAAAAACCGAATAAGATAGTTTTTAAAAGGGCAAGTGACAAGGGCTTAGGATAATGGCTAATGTAGAGGAGACATCAGGGCGCAGAGAAATGAATATACTGTTTCGGGATATGAGGAAAAGGGTTAGTACAGTTGCTTCCCCTGGTTTCACTCCCACTTTACTCCCAGAAGGGATTCTCTGGTTTTGCTTCACTGTCTTCTTCCTGCATTCCGTTTTAAAGAAGGTTGGGAGAATTGTTGAACAACTGGAAGCATTTCGAGTGAATATGGAGGGATATGAGAAACAAAACATGGATGAAATAAGAAAATCAAAAGTGTCACTCAATTCTCTGGCTTTTGAAAGGATTGTAGAATTGGCTGTGCAACTAGAGAGTTTGCAGGTAGAAATGGAAGCCCTTGGGAATCAAATAGCACCGCCACTGGAAAAGGGAGGGAAAAAAAAAAGGGTTCAGACCTGGTAACTGAAAGACAGAGTTTCCCAAAACTGCAAGTTCCCACAACCCCTGCCTGAGGTTAGGGACCGAGAGGAGCAGAAAGCCGTACACGGTAAAAAAGTTAAAGAGAAACAGAGTGTTTTGAGAGAAAAGGTTGATCTTGAGCAAACTGAGCTGCCAGAGGAGCAGCCTGGGCTAGGAGATTACCATCAACTATCCCAGTAGCCACCAAAAGCCTTAGATATCAAAATGCTTGGTGCTTCAATTGTAATAAATTCGTTCACTTGAAAAGAAATTGTGACCAAGCTGCTACAAGCCTCAGAGATCAAAAGGGCTCGTGTGTCAGCCCTGAGAAATATGGTGTGCAAGGGAAGTGAAGGAGCTATTTCTGGTAGCACTGGGTTTTAGGCAAGAACCAGAGTTTTTAGACACTGTGATAGATGCATGTCCAAGAGAGGCATACGAGGTAACTTTTTGCCCTTAGAAAACAGCTTTGGAGTCCCAGCTCGTGGCTTAACAGCAAAAAGTACAAGCTGTTCCAGACAATGGCAGCTCAGAGTTATCAGGTTATAAAAGAAACTAGGGATGCAAAAAGGGTTTGGTTCCTTAATCATCTCCTTTTTAAAAAGCAACATTAAAAGAAAAGCCTTTTTTTTTTTTTAACAGAGAGAGGAAAATGTTGTGGATGTGAACTTGTTTTTGCTTTGATCCCAGATGTAGGTTATGGGACTGATTCAGATTGTCGACAGTAGCAAACTATTTGCCTGACGCAGTTGCTCAGAAAAGATTTGCTTCTCCATTGACTGAACATGGCTTGCCTGGAGGCCACAGGCAGAATTTGCCCCAGAGCAGCTTCCAGTCTTAGGAACCAATATTATCCCGGATAATCAGGCGGCTGAGATAGGAGGCAGAGGGCGGAACCATTCCATAGAGGAAAGCCAGGAGAGGGAGGTCAGCTCATGGAGAAGAGGAGTGATAGTTTGAAACATTGTGAAAAGAGCTAGGAGTAGTGCCACATGCCTATAAGGCTAGCACTTGGGTGGTGGAGACTGGAGAATCAGGAGTTCAAGGCTAGCCTTAGATACATAGTGAGTTTGAAGCTAGCCTGGGCTGCATGAGGCTCTGTCTCAAAAAAAAAATCAACAAAACACACACACACACATACAAAAAAAGAAAAAAGAAACGTAAGATTTGAAAAGGAAGAAGGGTAGGATAGAGTACAGGACAGAATATCACTGGAGGAGGAAGAGCAGGAAACTGTGCGGAGGTTGGACTGGGTCAAGTGTGTACTTAATACTGTCTTATCCATTGATCTCACCTTCTGCATCCAGCATCTTGGGGATGTCCAGGTATTTCTCTGCCACCTCAAAGGCAGTGTTCAGGTTTCCAATTGGATCATCCTATATAGGTATGAATGCGGAAAGGTCAGCAGAGGGCAGAAACTGCAGAGTTGGGTCTGCAAGTTATAGAGGCCCACCTTGCGCAGCTTGGCATAATCAATGAGGTCTGGCCGGTGGCGGTGGATGAGAGCACAGAGGGCCAGGCCATCCTTCCAGCTGGACAGAGAGAAAGACTTGTCAGGCCTGGGTTTAGGCTGAGGCCATGTCCCACCCTCAGCCTAGAAGCGCCCCAACGGGGCAGCCTTCTCTGTGAAGTATAGTCAAGTACAAATTCTTTCTCCCCTCATTGGCAGACCATCTCGTCCCAGCTACTTGTGGTCCCTTCCCACTCCTAGGGCTCAGACCAGACCAATTTCTAGATTTGGGGTGGGGGGAAGGGGTCTTCAGGTCTTCTCTAGCTGAAACACACTTCTAGGGATGTCACAACTGCTCCTTGCCCCAGGAGTGTTCTACAACACACCCTCCCCCGCTACACACACACTTCAATACATCCTAAGTCCTCCTCTCAGAGGCTGTTCCAAGAACTGAACTGGAACCCCTCCATCTCGGAGTGTGGGATGGGGCCAGCCTAGACCCTCGCAGACCAGGGCTGCTCACTGTGACCCCTTGAGGCCATCAAACAGACCTGGTATGGAAGTTCTGTACGTTGACATTGCGGTATGGTGCTGTTTTCCGCTGACACCAGAGAAGCAAGCCTTCTTTGGCTGAGGTCTCTGGGTGGCAAAGGGGCAGAAGTATTAGCTGGGAAAGGGTGTGAGATGGCCCTCTCCACCTGTCTCCTCCTCTGCTCACCTTCTACAGAGATGTCCTGGATGGCAAAGCGGAGGATGATGGTCCAGATCATGCCCAGGGTCATCTTCAGGTTCCCATCAACAATTTCTGCCAGGAACAGGGGTCAGAGTTGGACATGCAGGCCTCATCTCACAATCCTTGGGCTCAGCCTCCTGACCCTTGTGTCCCACCCAAAGGCTGGTAAGCTAACAGGTAAACACCTAAGAAGTGCCCAATAGTTGTCTGACAGAAGGAATATTTACCTTCACTTGTAGGAGAAACCTCCTGAGTCCCCCTGAGCCCTTGACCCGGCCTCTCCTGTTCTCTTCTCACCTTCAGCACCGATGGAAACCAGCTTAACTCCTTTGCTGGCAATGAAGTCCAGGGCCTTGTTGACGTTGGCGATTTTGTGGAAGCGCATCTTGCCTTTGTCTGGCCTGGGTAGCCTCTCTCCTGAATATAAAAGGAGAGAGTAAGGGTCAATGTACCTGGAATGTACCTCAGTAGTAGAGTATTTGTCTAGCCTGACTGCAGCCCTGAATTTGATTCTCAGCACATAAAATAAAATAAATAAAAAATAAAATAAAAGAATTAATTAAAAAAAATGCTGTTCTCAATCTCTCCCTTCTTCAATACAAGTCCTTTCCAGCACTCTGCTGCCAGCATTCCGACAGGTCTCCAGACTTCCCTGACCACAGATGTGCACCCTCACCAGAAATGACCTCCAGGAGCAGCATGAGCTTCAGGCCGTTGCGGAAGTCCTCTTCAATGTTCTCTATCTGAGTGCCTGCCTTGCGCAGATGTGAGTTGCACCAAGCAGTGAAGGTCTAGGGACAAAGGACAGTGATTGGACTACAGGCCTGGCTCTAGGGATGGGCAATGCCTGGGGCTGAGGCCGGAGCACACGGACGCGGGTCCTTCATTGGGATTGGTCTTAGGACGCAAGGCCCTGGATGTAAGCCCTGGCTCAGCCGCTGGCTTGCTATGTCTCCTTCTCCAGTTCCTCTCCCTCTTGAAATTTTAGTTCTCCCGAGAAAAGGGAAATGATGCTGGGGCCTCTGTAGGCACCTGTGGCCAGCACTTCACTGGAGACAGGATTAGCAAACATTGACACACAATGAAGTATGGAGTTCCCTGAGGGTCCAGACAGCTCAGAGATATGGTCTCTAAGCTGAGAGATCCCCAAGGGAAGCACATCTAGATGAGGGTAGGAATCAGCTGCCAGGGAGACCCTGGACATAAAAGCATGCACAGATGACCAGCAGTCTATTGCTGTTTCCGAATGATTCATTAAACACCTTATTATCCCCACTGGATCCCCTAGAAGTGGCCTGTTGATGCCTGCAATTCACATGACCCCCTTTCCCTACAACCAGCCTCAGCATCCACCTAAGAGGATGGAGATGTGGCTATGTCTTCAAACCCTGAGCGTTACCGCTAGCTCTGAATCCCTGAAGGAGTCCACAGCCTGGTTCCAATCCCAGCTGCCATCCCTCTCCGCGATCTCTATAGAGGCAGCTCTTGACCCCTCTGTGGTTTGCTTCCCATAATTGTCCAAGTAAGGGGAATCAGATTCTGGAAAGTCTCTGGTCATTCTTGCTTTGACCTGGCAAGATCCAGGAATTCAGCACATTCTTCCCACCACAAAACAGATGCTCCTGAGAGGTGGCCCTGGAAACCAACTGGAATTCTCTCCTCAGCCAGATTTCCGGCTGAGCTGGGAGCTGGAGTATTAGAGGATTCTGTAACCACCTGACAGCTCTCATTGCTAAGAGACCATGGTGAGTCTCTGTCACAGGGGCTGTATAAGTGGGTCCTTAGTCAATAGGGACCCAGAATAAGAGACTGCATTCACATTTTCTACAGTTGCTTCTACCACTGGTGTCTGGATACCCTGGGCCTAAAAATGGCAGGGGCCTAGGCAGCTTAGAGATGGGGGGCAAACATGAATAGTGTTTGTTGGTTGGTTGGTTTGTCTTCTGAGACCAAGTCTTAATGTATTCCAGGGTTTCATGAATTTTTTTTAACTTACTATGCAAACCAGTGGTGACAACAAACTTCTGATCCTCCTGCCTCTGCCTCCTGAGTCCTAGGATTCCAGACATGTACCACCATACCCAGCTTATCTGATGCTGGGGATCCATGCTGGCGCTTCACTCATGCTAAATTAAGCCAGAACTTAATTATTAACTAAGCTACAGTCCCAGACCCAAATAGGAGTTTTAATAAGATGTAGCCCTGAAGCTGGGCACAGCGGTGCACGCCTGTGATCCCAGCACTTAGGGAGGCAGTTCGAGATCAGCCTGGTCTACAAAGTGAGTCCAGGACAGCCAGAGCTACACCGAGAAAGCCTTTCTGGGCCGGGAGGAGTGGAGAAAGATGTAGCCCTGCCCTGAAGGAGTTCACAGCCAATCAGAGACAAACTGGTCCCTGAGGCTGACTGGCAGAAACACACAGAGGAACCTGGGGTGGAGGGAGACTGTCTAAACAGTCTTCTTGATAGCGGCTCATGTTGCATCAGAGCTGTGATGGAAGAGCTATGATGGAAGAGCTGTGATAAATGGGCCCGGGAAGGGCAGACAAGGGCATGCCAGGCAGGGGCACACACAGGGGAAATGTGTACTAAGGAACAGTTGTTCTGTTTGTGGGATGGCTCCGTGGCACTGCTGGAAAGAAGCTGGGGGTGTGGGGGTATCAGTGGTGAGAGACAGACCGGAGGGGTGGCAGGGGCCAGGTCATGCATGATCCTGGCTGCTAAGCCGGGGAGTCTGAACTTGATCCTGAGAGCTACAGAGAGTTGGCAAAGCTTCAGGCAAGAGGGAGGCATCAGAACTTAATTATCTTTGGGACAGGCCTCTTTATGCAGCCCTGGCTATTCTGGAACTCACTATGTGGAACAGACCAACCAACAGAAATCTGCCTGCATTTGTCTCCCAAACGTAGCCCAGATCTATACATTTAAAAACTCACTCCAATTGCCAAGCAGGAACAAAAGAGAAAAATGAGGAGGTGGGAATGGATCCAAGGCAGAGAGAGAGATGGGAGCGAGTATGAGGAGGTAGGAGTTGTATTTTGTTTCATTCTGATTCCAGATATTCTTACAGCCTAGTGGTTAAGACTCCTGGCTGTTCTTCCAACGAACCCAGATTGGATTCCCAGCACCCATGTCAGAAGGCTTGTAACTGACTGTAACTCCAACCCCAGAGATCTGACATCTTCTTGTGGTCTCCATTGACTTCCACGTATATACACATAAATTCAAACCAATCTTTAAAGAAAAAAATTTTTTTAAATACATTTATGGAATATTTGGGCTGTAGCTTACTTGGTAGAGTGGTTGCCTAGCACACAAGAAGCCCTGGGTTTGACTCCTACCATCACTTAAAACCTGATACAATAGTGCATAGCTGCAACTCCCATTTAGAAAGTGGAGGAAGGACTGGAAAGCTCATTCAGTGACTAAGAGAATTTGTTGCTCTTGCAGAAGACCTGGGTTCGATTCCAAGCATCCATCTGGTGGCTCATTACCTCCTGTAACTCCAGATGCTGAGAATCTGATACCTGATTCTGATCTCAGGCATCAAGCATGGACACAATGCACAGACTATAGAGATGCAAGCAACACACACATAAAATAAAATGAATAAACCCATAAGATATTAAAAGGAGGAGGCTGAGGATCAGAGGTTCAAGGTCATCCCTGGTTACATGGCAAATTCAAGACCAGCATGGGCTACATGAGACCTTAAAAAATGGCCAAAAAAATTTTTTTGAATATGATCAGCTGAAGGGGACTCAGGTATCAGGAGAGAACAGAAATAGCTCCAAAGCCGGAAGCCCTGGATATTGGAGTCACTGGTGAGCAGGAAGCACCCATCAAAAAAGAATGCAGGGACAGCAATGGATGGGGCAGAGCAGCACCTGCCCAAAGAGTGTGATAAACAATGTGAAATGAGGAAGAAATAACTCCCATGTCCATCTATAGGGCAGAGCCTGCTCTGTTGATGGATTAATGGGTGGCATGGATTGTTGATGGACATGGTGGCTGTAAGGAATGAAAGGACGGTTCTGATATTTTAAGTGACAAAGGCAAGAAAGAGACTGGCAGACGTCATGGTAGGGACAAATAAACTTGGATCTGGGAGAAGGCTGGCTGGCGGGGGAGGGGGCAGACAAGGAGCAAATGGCAGCTGGAGCCAGGGGCAGGGATGACATCGCCCCGGGGATTGCCGAACTCAGGGACCACAGCCACGCTTGGAGACAGGTGCAGGGGAGTCCGGGTGGGGCGGGGAGGGGGAGGGTATAGGGCGGATCATCCCAGACACCTCAGCCCGGTCGGCTCAGGCTCCTCACCCCTGCAGTCAACTCCTCTCTTCTAACACAGAGGGAATGCTCTGGTTCTGAATTCTGGGGTTCTCAGTTCCTGCAGATTCTACTACTCTCCTGGAATCATGCACAGCTGGCAAAAGGCAAGTACAATGGCATCAGAGTGCCCTCCCTATGCCTGGCCTGCAGATCTGCAAATTTTCTCAATTTGGATGGAATCATTTTCTCTTTAGGGAACGCAGGTGTCCTGCTCCCTCCACCAGGGAGCTAGGAGTGAAAATAGTTCACGGAGGGAGGGGGAAGTGCCCTACAAGGCTGGGCCCGGGCAACAGCTGCCCACATGGCCCTCTTGAGCTCCCCCAAAGGTGCAGCCTCAGCACAAGCGTCCATCTGGGCCCCTGGATTAAGTTACTGGTAAGGGGACCCGGAACTCCTCTCCTTCCGACCTTCTGGCCTTTTCAGCAGACTCAGGGCTTCTAAGACAGGGAGGGGTATCTTGGGAAAGAGTGGGTAGGGCAAGGGACAAAGAGCCCCACATGGGGGTATTCTCTCTCTCTCTCTCTCTCTCTCTCTCTCTCTCTCTCTCTCTCTCTCTCTCTCTCTCTCTCCTCACAGTATATAATAGGCTGCCTCTCTCTGCCCTTTCCTGGGCCTCAGTTTCTTCACTTGTCAAGTCAGTAGAGGGACCATGGACACCATCCTGAGCAAAATACAGGGAAAGAGTATGAGATGGTTCTCCCCTGTTCCCCCAAACCTACTGCCTGGCATGCTCTCTTCAGGATGGCATCTGGGAATAACTGGAGAGTAAGGTGGGTGTGCAGCCTTTAGGATGGCCTGCAGCCACACCTGGACTCCGCTTTATAGATGGGACAACAGTGTTCACAGCTGTCCCAAGATCACACAGCAAGCTAACCACAGAGGAATATAATTTCCTGGGAACCCCTCACCTCCCACCCAAGAACAAGTTGGTCCCCTGGATCTTGTCCAGAATCTACTTTCACATGCAGAAGTGGGGCAGTGTGGTCAAAGGAGTTGGGGGAGGGGGGTGTCACTGGGGACTCCGGGAACTCCTTGACAACCTAAATCCTTCGCGAGGACTCCCAGCCTTTCTTCCAGTCCTTGAGGACAGCAGATAGCTGGCGGGCAGAGCCCGGTTTGGGGAGTAGCAATCTAGATTACAGGCAGGCTCTGCCCTTGAACTGCCCAGATACCGAGGAAGAACTACCTGGCCTCTCAGCCTCAGTTTTGCCTTTGGGAAATGGGTGAGCACTCACTTTCCGCTGCTGTTTCTCCCAGGCTGGGTCCAACAGCAAGTCACGGTCCCAGTCCTCCTCCTGTTCCATGTACTCGCCGCCCCCGCCGCCCGAGAAGGGCCCCTCCCCGGCCCCCAGACCCTCGGGCTGCATGACCATCATCATCTTGCTTAGGCTCTTGGCTGTGCTCCGCTCCGCTGGGCAAGCTCTTGACCGCTCAGCTGGGTTAAGTAGGGCCCGGCCAGCCCCAGATCGGATTCGTACTAAATATGGGGGAGGTGGGTGGGGCCAGATAGGGGGCGAGGGAGCTTGGGTCAGAACCAGAGATTGTGCTAGAGTCAAAGATTGCGGAATCGTGGGGGATGCTGGGGTCACTACTGGCATCGACAGCGGGTTCGCATTTCAGCTCTGCGGTTAGCGTGCTGTGTGATCTTGGGACAGCCATGGATCTTGTCTGTTTCCCCGTCTGTAAAGCGGAGTCTAGGTGGTGGGTACAGGCCGTCCTAAAGACTGTCCCTTACACCTGAGTCCGTCCCCCCTTCAAGCACTGCGCGTGCGAGATAAACCCCTATTTCTATTTCACAGTCTGTCACAATGAGACGACAAGCTGTTTGAGGAGTTTTCTGGGGTGATGGAGACACCCGAGCATGGGGAAAGGCCCGGGGCCAGTTGATAGGACCTGCCAGGTCTATAAATACCGGGACGGCTGCAGGGGAGTGTAGGGAGAATGTGCTGAGCCGGGAAACCCCGACGCCACCGGGGCTGCAACCCAATCCTCCCGGAGTGGCAGCGAGCCACACCAGCGGGCAGCCCCTGCCTTACGCTGGGCAACGACTTCATTTTGACACCTGGGCGGCAGCACCAACCGGATTCCGAACATCTGGTCGGTCAGCCAATCGCTTCTCTGCGTCTGTGGCCCCGCCCTGTAATTCTGGCGCGCAACGCACCCCTGGCGAGCTCCTATTGGCCGCGGCAGACATCTGTCCGCCGCTATGCCCTCCCCAATACGGAAGCGGTGTGGTCCCAGGGATCGGACCCGGGTGGGCTGGAACCATGGGGGAACCTTGGGCAGCTCGGGGCGCAGAGGGAGCGCCCGCGCGGCTGCCGCTGGTGCTCACCGCAATGTGGGCTGCCGCCGTGGTCCTGGAGCTGGCCTACGTGATGGTGCTGGGGCCCGGGCCGCCCCCGCTGGGACCCCTGGCCCGGGCCTTGCAACTCGCGCTGGCTGCTTACCAGCTGCTTAACCTGCTGGGCAACGTGGGGCTCTTCCTGCGCTCGGATCCCAGCATTCGGGGAGTGATGCTGGCTGGCCGCGGCCTGGGCCAAGGCTGGGCGTGAGTGTCTGGCGCGGGGGTCCGCGGGCAGAAGCGGGGTGTGGGCGCTGAGACCAAGAGAAGCCCCAAAATTTAAGATGTCAGAAACCGGATGACGTTACCATAGAGTTGTTAGAGCCAAAGAGCCCCTTTAGAACCTGGCATCGGCTACTTATTCAGATACTGAGCAGGCACTGTTCATAGACTCAAGTAAAAACAGATGCCTGACTCCCTGGAGTTAATTTCAGTGGCAGAAGGGGCAGGTAATAAATTATAAGCTGAATAAATAAGCAAATTGCATAAAATAGACGGTAAAAGATGGTGTGGAAGCAAGAAATAGAGTGAGATGAAGAAGACGAAGAGCGCAAATTTCAGTTATTTTTGAATTATTTTTGTGTGTGATGTGTGAGCCCAGGTGCGCATGCCCCTGGCACACATGTAGAGGTCGGAGGACAACTTTCAGGAGCTGGTTCTCTTCTACCACGTGGGTTCAGAGCACTGAACAGGCTTTTGGGGCCCGTGCAGCAAATGCCTTTAACCGCCGAACCATCTCCCCAGCACATAGTTTCAAGTTCAGACAGATGGTCAGTTTGCAGCCCAAGACTTTTGGGTGATGGCTTTGTTAATTAGCTTGATTTAATTAATTTACATTTTACTTAAAAAGCCATAGCATCCGAAAATATATTAAGGCTAACTTGTCCATTTGCGAGTAAAAGTTAAAATATAAAAATAAGTGGTCAGGGTGGACCTCACTGAGGCGTTTACACAAAGCCTTGGAAGAGGTGCTGGAGTTTTTGAACCGGTTTCTGGGAGGTGGGGGGGTGGTGGTGGTGAAGCAGACCAAGAAAAATGCAAAAGCCACTGTAGGTCCAGAATATTCCAGAACCTCAAGGTCAGTGACTGGAGTGGACAGGGGGAAAGAGGTGTTAATGGCCGAAGCACTTCCAAGCCTTTGAAAACTTTGCTTTTTAAGAAGGTTTCTCAGGAGGTAGCCACCTCAGACCTTCAGTGCTAAGGCTGGAAGGTGCCTGTCCCAAGACGGCCTCTCAGGCTGAGGTTGGGCATGGTCTGGGGCACTGAGAGCTATTGAGGGCCCTGACATGTGGCTGTCACACCCCTGCAGTTACTGCTACCAGTGCCAAAGCCAGGTGCCACCTCGTAGTGGACACTGCTCTGCCTGCCGAGTGTGTATCCTACGTCGAGACCACCACTGCCGTCTACTGGGCCGCTGCGTGGGCTTCCATAACTACCGGCCCTTCCTGTGTCTGCTGCTTCATGCTGCCGGTGTGCTGCTCCACATCTCGGTGCTGCTAAGCCCTGCGCTGTCAGCCCTGCTTCGGGCCCACTCGGCCCTCTATACCGTGGCTCTCCTGCTGTTGCCCTGGCTCATGCTCCTCACAGGTAGGGAAGGCTAGTATGAGAACCCGTGTGTTGTTGGGATGCTGGAAGGTTGTCTAAGCCTTCTGCCCCAAATACCACACACACACAAATGTGAGGGTCATTGCATGTACACAAACCCTGAGAGGAACAAAAGCAATTTCATGGACAGGGTGAGAACTAAGGCTAGGATGGCTGGTCAGGAACACGTGGTGGAGGGTCACAAAGCTGGGGTGAGAGATGAGCCTGATTTGTTGGGCAGTGGGGAGCCCCTTTCTTTGGGTTTGGGAGGGGCCTTGGAGCAGGAGGCTGATTGAATCGCTGGGTTCTGGATGACCTTCATATTCCTCTTTCTGACACCAGCCAAGATAAAAGTCCCACGGATGTGTGCGCTCTTTGTTCCTTCTAGCCAGAACACTTTGGGCTTTGTTTCCCGACTCCTTTGTTCTGACTTTTCCATTGTCTCTGCTGACCTTGTTCTGCAACCTCCCTGGCCATTTTGAGAAGTCTCCATCTCTCGGGCAGGGCGCACATCTCCGGAAGCCCGCTGAGGTGCTCACGCCGATTCCTCTACAGGCTCTTCTCCGTGGTTCCCTATTTTCCGGAGACCGGGTGCTTTCCTGCAGTTATCACAGCCTACCTCACTGTCCCAGTCACTCACTGGCGTGGGCTTCCAGTCTCTCGACCCTGGGACCTGTTGAAAACCAAAAGCACACACCTGCCAGAAGCCCTACCCATGCCCAGATAGCTCACTTTAATATTCCCCTCCCTCCTGCGCTTCCTCTCTCCTTCACTCCCTCTCTTCCTTCTCTTCTCTCCTTCCTTCCTATGCAGTCTTGCTGTATAGCCTAGGCTGGCGTTGAACTCATAATCCTCTTCCTCGGCTCTCCAAATAGGGGGTTACAGGCATGCCTGTGCCCACTTCTGGCTCCCGTTTCTTTGCCTCTGTGTTTTCATTTCCCCAGTTCTCACATCCAGATCTACTTGTCAGAAACGGAAAGTGTCACCTCCGCTGGCCGTCCCTCTGCCCGCCCCCACCTTCTGTCGTTTCTACCTACCTTGCCTGCCCCATCTTCACTGCTCCTGTCTAGCCTAGAGCCCTTCGTTCCCAGCTTTCTGCTGTCATCTTTCCTCTCCTGGCTACTGAGAGCTGTCAGGGATACAGGACGCCATGTTCCTTCTGCTTCACCTTGTTTTCCCTATGAACCCCCGGTTGACAGGAGGATTGCGAGTTTGGGGCAACCTGGGTCACAGGTGAGCCTGAGCCGGTCTCAGGAACAACGAAACAATGTAGCTGTATTTAGCTCTGGCAGGCTGTAGGAGGCCGATGGCTTTGGAAAGCCCGCTGCTGGAGGCCTCTGCTGTTTTGTCCTCGCTCTGGGCTCTCTTCACTGGCATTCTCCAGTTTCCCCTGCCTTGTGTAGACCTTTTCCTTAGTTTGCCTTCTCCTTCCCAAGGACTTGTTTGTGAAGGCTTACACTTGCTTTCTCCTTGCTTATTCTTCTGCTTGCTCCCACCTGGTCTCTTTCTGCCCTCTCCAGCTCAGACTTCGATATTTCCATCTTTACTTTCCTTTTTAGTCTTCCTTCATCTGTGTAGATGCTACTTTTTATTCTATTTTATTTGGGGTTCCTTAAGCCTCTACTTCCCTTCTACCAACCCCCCAATGCTACGTAGGAGAGAAAGAAGGTTAGAGAGGGAAGGGGGCGTAGACCTCTTTAGACTACTTCTGACTTGTTAGGGTCAGTCATGAGGCTATCCACCAGTCCAGCAAACGAGCAGCCTTCTTTCTCCGTCCACCTCTGGGCTCTGGTATTTCTACCCTCTCAGAGTCCTCAGAATTAAACTATCTCCAGCTGGCAAAGGCCATGCCCCTCAGGAGACAATTATCTGCTGTGGATAAACTAAAAGCAGCTCCATATCCCACACTCCAGATTATAAACAAAAACTTGTTTATATAGCATAACTGAGTTTTTAAAGAAACCAAAACTTCCACTGCACACCTGGTCTCCACAGACTTGGAACTTGCACTTGAGTGTTAGAGACGGTTCCTCTCACTCAGGGGTGTCCAGCTGTTCTTGAAGCTCCTCCGTTCAGGCCTCTGCTGCACACGGATCTGCTGTGCAACAGGACTTTTTTTTTTTTTTTTCTTGGTTTTTCAAGACAGCGTTTCTCTTTGGCTGTCCTGGATTTGCTTTGTAGACCAGGCTGGCCTCAAACTCACAGAGATCCACCTGTCTCTGCCTCCCTGAGTGCTGGGATTACAGGCGTGCGCTACACGCCCAGCTGCAACAGGGCTCTTTAAACTGCAGGACCGTTGACATTGTTTCTTAGGAGTCTCTTCTGGGTAGGATGTTCTCTCTCCCTTTTATAAAAATAGATGAAGTCTATTTTTTCTACTTAGTATTTTTTGCACAGCACTTCTGCCATGCTTTGAGGTCGAGTGTGTGTATTCGTATATGTGTGTGTGTGGAGTGTGTACATGTGAAGGTCAGAAGACAATGTTGGGCACCTTCCCCCTTCTGTTTGAGACAGTCTCTCATTGGCCTGGAACTTTGTCAAGTAGGCCAAGCCAGCAAGTCAAGATACTCCAGAGATCCACCTTTCCAGATTTTTATGTGGGTCTTGTGGATCTGAACTCAGGGCCTCATGCATGCAGGACAAACAGTTTACTGAATGAGCCATTTCCTCAGACAAAGTACTCTTTTATTGATATAAAACATCATTTTATCCAGTAGGAGGTGTACAATTCAGTAGATTTAATTATATTTAAAATATACTAAATATATATATTCAGTATACAATGTAGTGCAGCCATTACCACTATCTTATTTCAGAACGTTTTTGTTCCAAAGAGAAATGCTGTGTCCAGTAGGCAGCCCCTCTCATGACTCCCTCTGTTCCCTCAATCCTAGCCGTCATTAGTTTGCTTTCTGTGTATGTGTTTGCCCATTCACGACAGCTTGTTTCACTTAGCACAGTGTTTCATTGCCTCTGGTAGTCAAATAATTACTCAGTGGGAACTAGCTGCCAGCTGAGGCCAAGATGGTGGTAAAAGATACACTTTTCCATGTTGCGCAGATCCCAGGCCCAGGTGTACCTAAGTAATTGAACTTACAGAGATGGAGGAGTGAATCCTGTCTCTTTGGTGGGTGGAGGGCGGGATGTGGGTTTGGGAAGGCCAGCCAACTGCTATTCCCTGAGACCCTTTCTGTTTTCTCCCCACAGGCAAAGTGTCTCTGGCCCAGTTCATCTTAGCTTTTGTGGTGGACACATGCGTGGCAGGTGCACTGCTGTGTGGCGCTGGGCTGCTTTTCCATGGGCTGCTGCTGCTGCGGGGCCAGACCACCTGGGAATGGGCTCGGGGTCATCACTCCTATGACCTGGGCACCTGCCACAACCTGCAGGCAGCCCTGGGGCCACGCTGGGCCCTAGTTTGGTTCTGGCCTTTCCTAGCCTCTCCTCTGCCTGGAGATGGGATCACTTTCCAGACCCCAGCTGATGTGGGTCTTGTGGCTTCCTGAGTCCAGGGACAGCCAGAACCAAACAGGGCGGAGGGCAGCAGAGGAGGGAACTGAGTACTTGTTTCAGCTTCATGCCAGCCACAGGAGGGAGGCCAGGCTAGCCCTTCATGGAGTGGGCAGCTCTAGCACCCTCTTTGGACCTGCCCAGTGTTGCCTCCTCCGTCTCTAGAGTTGGCCCCTTTTCACAGAGAAGGGTCTGGCAAGGCAGCCACTTGGCCTATCTGCCCACCCCTCTACCAGGCTGGTAAAGTGTGCACCCAGCTCTTGGCCTCCCTCATCTTTGCTGGGTTCCTGTCCCTCTTGGTTTTGGTTGCTCTTTTCCAGTTCTCATGATTGTCAGGCCTAGAGACTACAGAAGGCCTGGGATCCCAGTGAGCCAGGTCTCTGCCTCCTCCAGCCCTGGCAGGCCGTGGTGGGATCCAGGCAAAGAGAATCCAAACATGCTCTAGTGGATAGCACTCCACACACATGTCCACAGCAGGGGTTTCAAAGAGCTCCCGTGGCTCTGCTGTGTGTGGGCCAGTTAGGATCTTTGCTCTGTAGGAAATGGAAAAGTCCTGCCAGACCACACGACAAGACTGTGCGGTAGAAATGTAGACCTTGCTGGCCTCAAACTCAAGGAACTACACCTGCTTCTCCTTTCTGAGTGCTGGGGTTAAGACATTTGCCACCACACCTGGCCTATGAGGTTAGATTTGAACCCAGGTCTTGAATCTGCTTTAGTTTTGTACAGCTGAAGTGAATAGGAGAAACATCAGGACAAAAACAACCAGCTTCCAGGCATTCCAGAGCCCATGAAGGATGATTTTAATATTTATCTGTGTGTGTATGTGTGTGTGAGCAGGCTTGTGTGCATGCATGGGCACAGAATCCCCTAGAGCTAAACTGTCGTGAGCCACCGGATGTGGGTGCTGGGAACTAAACTTGGGTCCTCTGAAAGAATAATGTACACTCTTAACCATTCAGCCATCTCTCCAGCCCCCCCCCCTTTTTTGCTTTTACAATTTATTACTATTATTATTATTGAGACAGGGTCTCATTTATTATCCCAGGCTGGCTTGGGACTTACTATGTAACCAGGGCTTCCCTGGAACTCATAGCGATCCTCCTGCTTCAGCTTTCCAATCACTGGGAATTGCAGGTGTCGTGAACCAACACGCCTGGCTTTCAGCGTCTGATGTAAACATAGCAAATGGCTAAACAGACGTCAGTGCACTGGTTATCTGTTTGCCCTGAGACTCACTAAATGGAGAAGTAAAAATAATACAAATTTATGAGGGGAAAGAAGATAGATGTTTGTGTACGAAAGAGCCTGCCAGTGTTTTGAAACATGACAGGTTGGGAGCTTAGCAGAGAATTAAAAATCAAAATGATGTGTTCCTAAAAGGAGGAGTGAATAGGCAGGCAAAACCTCCCCAGCACCGTGAATAGTTAGTGAGGCGCTGGGCCAGTCTTGGGGTGCTGTGTGTTGCACAGGCAGATGTGGTGTCCTCGTTGGCATTATCCCTTGCCCTGTAGATTAATTTCCATGTGTTTTTAAGAGTATGAAAGGCTCCTTATAACCTTCACCACAGCTTGTCTGGGAAACAACCTCTTCCTTGAAGTCCCTGCTGTGCCCGACCCGGCTGGTTACAATCATCCCCTTACTTTGCTTTGGTTGTGGTACATGTTTGTATTGGTTCCGAGTGTTCTGGTTGTATATGAATGAATCGCCATGTTTACTCTGTGGCTTGCCTTTTCATATTGCTTCTGAGATCTGTCCAAATCACTGCATGTAGTGGTATGGTACTCTTTCTCTTCCACATGGAGATCTCAATAAACCAAATATTTTCTGCTTTATTCCCCTGGTCATTTTCTCTACCCCCACTTAGTGGGAATCACCCACTAGGAACCCTTGCTCTTCCGTACTAATCTGAGAATCAGCTCCTTAGATTTCACCAATAATAATAATAATCAGTGGAGCCCAGTGGACTTTAAGTTAGCTTGGAGAAAGCTGGCATCTATGTGAGATTCAACCTTCCAGGTCAGAAACATGGCTTACCTCCTCAGTGAATGTTTTATTTTTTTTTTGAAACAGGATTTCGCTTTGTAGCTCTGGTTAGCCTAGAAATTATGTAGACCAGGCTGCCCTCAAACTCAGAGATCTACCTGCCTTTGCCTCCTAAGTACTGGGATTAAGAATGTGCCCCACCATGCCAGCTTTAAATCTTTCCAATAAAGCTTTTTTTTCTGACAAAGATCATGTCTTTTGAGTGGATTTATTTTTGTATTTTATATTACTATACATGACTTATGAACTGACTGTTGAGCACACATAAAGATCAGTACATTTTTTTTGATAATTTTGTGTGCAAGAGAGGGGCATACCTATGCCATGGCACATGTGTGAGGTCAGAGGGTAACTTGGTTCTCTCCACGTGGAAACTGGGATTTAACTCAGGTCACCATGTTTGATGGCCTTTACTTGCTTAGCTGTCTGAATGAGGGAATTGGTCCCTCATTGTAGATTCTTCTGTTTACTGCATTTGTAATCGTCTTTGTTCTTCCTCTAAAAATTTATTTTGGTGTAGACAGCAGTCCCAACTGGCCTGGAGCTGTGTAGCCCAGGACAGTCTTGAACTTTCACTGGTATTCCCACCTCAACTTCCTGAATTCCGAGATTAGAGATGTGAGCTGCCACATCTGACATCCTTTTCTATTTTTATGGTTCTTGCTTCTCTGCATGGGTGAGACCACTATGTTAATTTTCTTATGTGTGTGGGTGCCTACATGTATGTATGTGCCCCATGTGGGTGCTTTGTGCCAAAAGACATCAGATCCCCTGAATCCAGAGTTACAGGCAACTGTGAACCACATGGGTGCCGGGAACTGAGCCCAGAGCTTCTGCAAGATCAGCAAGTGCCATCCCTCCAGCTCATTTCATTAAATAAATTCACTATGAGTTTAATTAGATGTTATTAGGTTCCACATGCACAAACAAATAAATGCAAAAATTCAAGAGAAGAAACTACAAGGACTGATCAGAGGAGTTGAGAACTAAGAAAAAGTTTGAAACTTAAGAAAAACTGACAAAATTCTCATTCTCAAAAAACAAAGCAAAAGATGAGCACAAAATATGAGAAGAAAATTAGGATTGCAGCTAGCGCCTCTCTAGTCCCCTCAGGAGTTACCATTTGTCAGGTGTTGGGCCTAACTGGCACGCCCATCTATCCCCACCTCACAGAGCACCAATCAGGACTGAGTGGAAACGGCACAGAAGCCATGGGGGCTTTGTTTATAGAAAAACTTTCCAGCTGTGCTTTTCCACCCAAACTGTTACATAGTCCAGACAAGCATGGCTATAAAGTCTTAGGGGTTTTACCAAATGAGGGCAGAATAAGAAAGAAGGCATGGAACCCAGGAGTCCAGGGATCTAACCCTGGACAAGGGAAAGGGGAACTCTCTCGTAGAGTTTACACAGAAGCAAGGTATGAAGGAAGTGTCTGGAGAAGAACTGAGGTTGGGAGAATTTTCAATGATATATTAGAAATCTAAACAAAAAGAAAAAAAAAGTACCAATTCCATGGGAACATTTGAAAGTTCAAAAATGGTTTATAGTTAAGTCTTAGCTTTACTATGATGTTTATAACATTTATTATCGATTTATCTTTTAGTTAATCAGCGGTTATTCCTAAACCAGCTGTATACCCAAATTATCACAGAGACTAGGGTGTATTTAGTTAACCTAGAGCACAATGCTGGCCAATGATTTCTCCATCCTAAACCTCCAAGCCTGCACAGCTTCCTCCCATTCAGATTTCCCACATTATACTTGCTTTTAGTCATGTCTTAGGTCTAGTTCATCTTTCCTGGTGTTTCCAAGTCCTCTCTTCTCCAATCTCTCTTCCTCGAACCCTTCCTCCCACTCGCTTCTTTCTCCTCCACTCTGGACCAGGACACCTCACCCTATTCTCTCCATTGCTCAGCACTGGCTTGTTTTATTGACAACACAGAGAACAAATGGTGGCATGTTTACACAAACTTGAGACAGGTGTTGCTTAGAATAAGCATCACAATGCAATGTCTAGATTGAAACCAGATAGTGGGATAGAGAAATCAGCACATGAATGAACAAGGGTAAATTGTGTATATTCCACAAGCACATTATACCAACACTAAGACTTTCACATATCAATATAAAGAGTGAGTATTGGTTTCCCGAAGCATGGAGAGTAGGGGGAGGTGTCTCAAGAGAGAATGTGTAAGACTGATAACTGAAGCAAGCGTAGTACACTGGCTGGAGAGGCGGCTCCGTGGTTCAGAGCCCTCACTCTTGCAGAGGACCCAGCTTTGGCTGCCAGCACCCACACTGGACAGCTCACAACCTCCTGTAACTTCTAGAGATCCAACACTCTCTTCTGGCTTCCTTGGGCACCTGTACTCACAGACATAAACCCAACACACACACAAAATAATCTTTTAAAAAAATAGTATATATGTATTTTAAAAATAGTTAATGAAAATGGCTGCACAGGATGATCCTGTGGAATGGGAAGAGGGTATTTTATCTTAACTAGTCTATTCTAGATCACTACATAGGTGTGTGTTTCAAATAAGTATTTTTAAAAAGATACTCTCCTCATCCTTGATGTTCACAATGTCTCAGAGCTCCCGCTCCTGAGTGTACTGGGTACTCTGCCCTGATTATGCTTCACCTTCCCTTATGTCCATGAAGGTGCATGTCACTCATTTCTTACTAACCAAGCATTGTACAGCATTGTGTTTCATGGTAGGGCCTAGGCATGTCTCTCCCCTTGTATCATCATGAGTAGCTATGGAGAGAGCACACATCAAATAGTTTTGTTCTTACTTCACAGCTTGACTGAGGTGAACGCGATTGGAATGTTACGTGATCCAGTATGCAGCCTGGCGCTGTGACACACAGGCCCACTCATACAATGCCAGTTACAAGCAGTTCAACGCCTTGGGCAGACCTTCCATCCCTGCTCACTTCTGCGGGTTAGGCTGGGTTTCTGACTGACAGCAACACTCTCTCCACCTCTTATCCCCAGTTAGACCTCCTGCTTATTTGAGCTATGTCTCCGCTGGATGCAGAAACCCTTTGCCATCTTTGCTCAGGTAGTGCCTGTCTGTGAGGGATGGGAAATATGGGAAGGAGGATGGGCTGTTTCTTTGGTCCAAGCCCAATGTCCCTTAGCCTGGCCCCGATGTGCTCTTTGGAAATGTCAAAGTGGTTAGTGTCACGTTGGTCCCCAAACAGGCACAGTAGCTGTTATTGGGCAGTAGTGGCCAGCTTGGTGCCATTGGTTTTGTGGACAAAAGCTGTGCTGTTCAGTATCACCTTTTTGGACCAGTTCTTCCCTTCCTCCTGAGGAGCTGTCAAGCTTTGACCATGCTCAAGCTGACAGTGGTCTAGAATTAATCCAGTCAAACTGCCTTCTTGTACTAGAGAGGAGGCGGAAGTCTGCAAGCCTGAGCTGTGTGCCACACACCAGGCTGAACATGGTCACATTGGAGAAAATGTTGGTCTCCAAGAAGCAGGACTCCTGGTTCTCAAGTGATTCAGAATGGGCATTGAGAGGGCCAGGGGCCCTGTCACTTGGGATCTAAACACATCTTCATTTAGTCTTCAGCCTCATTCCATACCTCTGGTATGTGCCTTCTCAATGACCTCAGGCACTGAGGCCTTGGGACCTCGGGACCATCTTGGGCGACTTGGGCCTAAGTGTATCCTGACAGGCTCCTGTAGGCATCCGACTCTCGGGCCACTTCCCAGGTCCCACAGACACCTCTCCCGGTGCCACCAGCCCTAGCTCCGCTTTCTAGCTTGGCGTTCCATTTCAGGAACACTGTCTCTGGAGATGAGCATCCAGGTCAGGAGCAGCTGCTGTGGGGGAGCTCTGGCTGGGGCTGGGGGCTCTAGCTCCCCACATGGATCCCCTCTTCCTCTTGTACCTCCTCCTCTAGCAATCTCTGTGGTTAGTCTGAGACTTGGGAACAGAGCTCCTTGGCTGCAGGGTAGAAAGTGGAGCCCCTCCTTCAGCTGAGAAAACTAAGTACATGTACCTGTGAGCTAAGCTGGCAGCAGCCATGTCCCTGAAACTGCAAAGGGCATTAGAGGGCTCAGTCTCAACCAATTTCCCAGGCCAAGCTCTTGACCTGTTGTGGGCTTGATCTGAAACAGATGAGTGGGAGGAAAGAAGGACTGGGCTATGCTCACCTGGACCACCTCAGATCTCTTCCTGGGACCTGGTGAGGTTGCTTTCAAGAGCTGTGGAGGTGGTAGGCAGCAGGAACTAAGGGACAGTGCTTGGGTGGGTCCTGAGGGAAGAGGAGCTGATTCTGAGCACTTCCTGTCTTTTTGCTGAGGCCCAGTGGCAGAGGAGGGGAGCAAGGGACTGTTTTGGAGAGGAACAGGGAACTGATGGCTCACTACACTGCTGTCTGGGAAAGCGACCTGGAGATGCTGGAAGTCGCTGCATCTGGCTGACTCCATTCTGTGGAGGCGTGAATGTTGGCCCAGGGCTCAGGCAGCTGCCAACCCCTCACTCACAGGCATGTTGATGTGGGCACTCAGCAGGGGCGCACTCTGGCCTTCCCGGAGCACTAGCACCTAGGGAGGAGACATGGCAGAGGGGGCTCACTTTGCCAACGCCGAATCTGCCCGTGCTGACTCAAGTGATAGGTCCCAGCCTGTCTGCCAAAGGGATGGAAGGCTGCGAGGCCTCTGCTGCAATGCCATACCACCGCAGCCCAGCATCCCAACAGTCTGTCCACCCTCACCCTACTCTCTTCCCCAGGGTCCCACTTGCCTCTCTGAAATACCAAAGACAACCTGCCTTGATCATGTCTGAGATGCCCTTGCTACTGAGACTCTCCACAAAGGTCTCCAGTGGATAGCTGAGTCCTGGCACCAGCAAGGGAACCTGTGTAGGGGACAGAAAGAAATCAGCCCTCAGAGCTCACGCACCCAGACAGTGTTGGCAAATTCCAAAGCAGTTGTGCTTGCCCTCTCGGCTGAGTCTCAGGACCGTCACCCTGAGCCAGGATGACCAGCCAGATCCAGGGAACAAGGTACAGGGTAGGTAAGTGCCTGCCTGGAGCCCACATGTGTCTGTGGTTAAACTTCCACCTCTTGACATCTAACCAGGCCAGGGCTGATTCCTGCCAACTCGAGAGTCTTGGCTATTGCTTCTCCTAACTTGAGGACACCCTAGGCCCTGGGGCAAACTAGGCCCTCTTTTTTCTGTACTGATGCATGCAGAGAGTGGCTGCTTCTCTCCAGCAGGAACAGCTGGGAAGCACTGTGAGTTCTGGTGACCCCGCCCTCCTCAACAACATTGGGGCAGAGGAAGAACTCACTCTGCTATTTGCCAGGTCCTTCTATGTGGCTCCCTGAGGTCTCTGGCTGGGAGAAAGACAGTGAGGCAGGGGTTGTGTCTAGTCTCTGGCTTGTGACTCCCTTACCTCAACCTAACAGTTAGGGGTACTTCATCAGTCCCAGCCCTGGCTGCTGGAGCCCATGTCAGCATGTAGATCCATCTAATACCTTGAAGAAGGCCCGGGGCAGGGCATAGAGTGCCTCATTGTACAGGAAGCAGACCTGCAAGCCCAGTACCGGCCGGGCTGTTGAGGTGTTCTGAAGGTGAAGTGTGAGCTTAAAGATGGGGCCCAGGCCTTGAACCTGTGGAGAGAGGAGATGACGAGGCCCTTAGAACCCATTGGCCTTGAACACTGAATACCACCACCTTACCTGCTGCTTCTCCATCAATGCCCTCAAGCTACCCTTCTCCAGTTCTGCCCATCTGCTTCTTAAAGGGCACAGATGCCCAGAGGATATACAGGATGGCAAAGGCACAGATCAGGGAAGGTCTTGATGGATGCTTCTCAGCAAGTTCCAAGTTCCAAGCTGGCCTGGGGTTGCAGCTGTGCTCTTCACCGACCCCAGGGTTTGACCGCCTTCACCTCTCATCCTGGTAGCTCAGTGATTTAAGTGCCGTGCTAACCCCTATTCTAAGTGGGTCTGTAACCTTTTCTTCTTCTGTGTCTAGCCACTCTCTTCAGAAAAGAAACAACGCTGGCACATGCCTTTAATCCCAGCACTTGGGAGGCGGGGAGATCTCTGAGTTCAAGGCCATCCTGGTCTACAGAGTGAGTTCCAGGACAGCCAGGACTACACAGAGAAAGCCTGGGGTTTCTTTCGGGGTCGGAGGAGAGAAAAGGAGCAATTAGAGTGGCTCTGAAAACATACTCTGGATCACACTGGGGCCCTGTAGACCTGGAGGTTGCTTGAGTGTGTGTGTGTGTGTGTGTGTGTGTCTGTGTTTACACATGCCCAGGGCACCTAGGGTCAGGTCAGGGTGACCCTTCCCTGTACCAAGAAGTCCTAATCCCTTAGGCTGTCCATGCCAACAGAAGTCACTCTCTTCCTTGGTCTGTGGCCAGGAGAATCCCTCCAGATTCCTGGGAAGAAATGTCCCATCGTAATTACTTTGTGCTTATACTCCCCTGGCCTAGGGGTTTGTTTGAGGTACAGCATGGAACAGAGTGTGTACAGCAGCCAGCCACAGAGGAGGACAGTAGAGAAGGCTGAGCAGCCCTCCCAAGGAGCAGTATGGGAACAGCTCTCAGAGGGACAGGGGCCTTAGTGTCTAGATGTGTGGGGAGGTGAGAAGGGAGAACAGGGCTAGGTGGCTTGGAATTGGCTCTGGGTGCTAACCTGTACAGCAGGGAGGATCCCACTCAGCCCTGCCCCTAAGGTCCCTACACCGGGACGCTTACCACAGCATGCAGCTTGAGTGGCTCCCGAGCTGTGGCTGACATGGGGCTCAGGCTGGACTCCAGGGCCTGCACGTAGGCTCTGGCAGCCCGCAGGCGCAGCAGGTAGAGATCTGTCTGGAAGGTCCGGTGCATGGCTGCAGACGGGGGCACAGAGGTAGAAGCAGGAAAGGGGGAGAGTATTTTTGCTCAGATTATGTGAGAGGAACAGAAAAAGAAGGCATGATAGGCAGGAGCAAGGCCTCCAGAAGCTGGGAATGCAGGGATAGGGAGGGCCATGCTGGATCCTGGGGACCATACTGCATTCCCTCACCTCACTGCTCACACAGTCTCTGTCTCCATCCCTGCTCCTTCTGTGCAGCCCTCAAGACTGCTGTTCCCAGTTTTAAGGCTGATCTTGGTCTCCTCACCCACCATCTTATTCTCGGGATATAACAGGACCTGCCCTGACTCTGCCACCCCAAACAACATCAGCTTCCAGCTCCTAAACGCTTCAGACTTGTCCCTGTATCTACATGGTAAGCCCAGATGTGCAGGCCCTGTTTGCTGTGTCCCCAGCAGCTTGTGGCTGCTCAGGCCTGCCTCTGCTTTGAACTGCCTCTGAGTCATCTCCAGACTCAGAGGTCCCTACCCACACCAAGCAAAACATAAAGGAAACCAGCCTTGCTCACTGCACCCATCCTACCCACTGCACCTCTGTCCCTAAGTCCCTGCTTCATCCCTCACCCCTAACCATTTGCCAGGTGCAGATGACCCTTCTTCAGATTCACCTCCAGAACCATAGCACCCACTCTAACTGCCTCAGCGCTGGGTGTTTTGTTTTGTTGTTTTGAGGTTGTTGTTTTGGTTTTTGTTTTGAATGAGGGTCTCACTGTGTAGCCAAAGCTGATCATAAACTTGATATTCTACTTTCTACCTCCTGAGAGCTGGGCCACCACATCCATTATGAAGATAATTTTACAATTTTTCTTTACTGGACTTCGTACAGTTTCTTGTCATATTACCTTTTTTTTAAAGATTTATTTCCTTTATGTGAGTGGCTATTTTGTCTGTATGCACAAATATGTGCTGCACATGCATGCCTGTTGGCTGGATCCTCTGGAACTGGAGTTATAGACAGTTGTGAGCTGCTGTATGGGTGCTGGGAATTGAACCTGGGTCCTCTGAAGGACCTCTTAACTGCTGAGCCATCTCTCCAGCCCCATATTTATTTTTTTTGCTTTTGTGAACAGACTGTTTTCCTGTCATTTTGCCAGTCAATTATTGGTTCATATAAAAAAGCTTATGAGGTTTTCTGTAATGTTTTATGTGTATGCCTGCATGTGGGTATGTGCACATGAGTGCAGTGTCCAGAGAGGGCAGAGGAGGGCTTCGAATCCTCTGGGAAAGGCCTTAAGATGGTTGTGAGCTGCCATGCGGGTGCTGGGAATCAAACCCAGCCAGTGCTCTTAACCACTGAGCCATCTCTCCAACCCAAGATTATGAGATTTTAAGACTTTTATATCTAGTTATCTTATAGAACTTAACTCCCTACTGATTTCTTCACACTTTATCCATTTTTTTTCACTGACACATTTTGTTGTTATTTTGCTAGATTTGTTTTTGAGACAGGGTCTCATTGTGTAACTCTCCCTGACCTCAGACTCATAGAGATCTACTATCTGCCTCCCAAGTGCTGGGATTAAAGGCATGTGCCATCAACATGCCCAGACAGTATTTTTCTCTCCCTTGTATGTGCTCTAGGAGCCCTCAGAAAAAACAATCTAGCACCCAACATGAAGTTGGCCATAGGGACTGAGCTCCCAAGGTAGGGGATGGCCCAGTTCAAGAAACTGCGGGGCTGGAGAGATGGCTCAGTAGTTAAGAACACTGGTTGACCTTCCAGAGGACCTGGGTTCAATTCCCAGCACCCACATGGTAGTTCACAACCATCTGTATCTATAGTTCCAGAGGATCTGACAGTGTCACACAGACATACATGGCTAGCAAAACACTAATTGCACATAAATAAAATAAATAAATATTAAAAAAACAACAAGAAACTTTGTGTGTCTGGTGTCATCATGGGTAACGAATAAATGAGCGCACAGGAAACTTAACAAGGAGAAGAATCCTGGTGAAGTTCTTCTCTTCTCTTGAAAATTTCTGCAACAGGAAGTAACTGTAGGCTCTGGTGCTAAGGGCCCTGGCTCTCGCCAGCAGCACCCTCTAACCTCTGACCTTCCCTGTGGCTCAGGTCCCACTCATGCTCAGGGAACCCAGTGGGATTCCCTGTGCTCTTCCCTGAGTCTTACCTGTGCCAGCTTCCCGCTCCCGCAGGGTCTGGTCCACATACAGCCGGGTCTTTCGGGGCACATTGAGTTTCGTGGTCTGTGCTAGTGGTGGGCCCACCTCGCCTGTCCCTTCCACAAACACCGCCGTGCGCTTCAGGATCTTGATGATCAGGCCACCACCTGAGAAGTGGGCAAACAGAAACACATCCAGTCCCCTGCCCTATCCCACATTCCCATTCTTCCCAGAACAATCACACGCTTGTCCAAACATGTCTGTCTTTCTAACAAGACTCACTTCCTAAAGGAATACAATATCCCCTGTCTGCTTTTTTTATCCTGAGGAGAGACCCATGTAGCTTAGGATAGCCTTGAACTCCCTCTGTGTCAAAACATGACCTTGAACTCCTGATCCACCTTCTCAAGCACTGCGGTTCCAGCACACTGGGCTGTCAGCAGTCTCTTATCACTCTCCCATTCATTCATTTAGTCGCTGTTTACAAAGTACAGTGGCTCTATGGTGGGTGCTGAGGGAACAGGCCAGAGAGACATAGCCTGATCACCATTAGCTCCTAGGAAGGAAAAGCCAGCTGCTGAGGAGCTGATCAGTCTACATAGGGCATGTCCACAGAATCTCACCCTCCTCAGTCCAGCCCCCTGTCCTTCCCTGAGGCCTCACCTCGAGTCGTCATGATGAGGGTGTTATCTTCTCGCCCGTATCGGCCAAAGCAAAGGCTGGTCACTGCATCCTACATGAGAAAGACTTTAGCTGGGAAAACAGCATGAGAAGGAAAGCAAGATTGGCTGGAGGGGAGAGCCCAAATGAAAGTCAACATGGGCGAGACGTGAGGAACTGGCGTTGTTGCCTTGGGAATATTTCCTGGATTATTCATCTCACTGCCCCTGCTGAAGGTCTACACTAAACAGCCCTGGTCCTCTTTTGGGGTGGCCTTCTAATCAGTTTCTTGGGCCACCTAATCTGTGTCTCCACTGTGTCCTTGGTTGCCCCTGCTGCCTTTCTAAATCACAAACCTCCAAAAGCTTTTCCTCTTATTGGCAAGATATTTAAGATCTTCACATCAGAATCCAGTCTGCCTTACCCAGTTTCCTCCTCTTTAGCTCTCCCTGTCTCCTACCCTCAGGCCCAAACACCGCTTTCAGGTTTTACGTGACAATCAAAGCACTTAGATTTCTGCATCAAGAACTTTCATGCAGGGCTGGCAAGATGGTCAGAGGGAAGAGCACTCACTGTGGGTGTCTGACAACCTGAGCTCACTCCCCAGAACCCACGGAGGAAGGAGCCCATCCTGAAACTTGTCCTCTGATCCTCACATGATCACCCTGGCACAAGCACACACACACATACACACACACACACACACAAACACACAGATATATGAGAGACAGGGTTTCTCTGTGTAGCCTTGGCTGTCCTGGACTTGCTCTGTAGCCCAGGCTGGCCTCAAATTCACAGAGATCTGCCTGCCTCTGCCTCCCGGAGTGCTGGGATTACAGGTGTATACTATCACACCCAGCTATAAATAAATAAATAAATAAATAAATATATATATATATATATATATATATATTTTTTTTTTTTTAAGAGCCCTGGAACTGGAAAGTTGGATCAGCAGTTAAAGGCACTGGCTGCTTGACCAGAGGACCCAGGTTTGATTCCCAGTATCCACATGGTGGTTGATAATCCCAGATCCAGGGGAGCCTATGTCCTCTTCTAGCCTCCTCAGGAACTGTGCACATGTGATGCACAGACATGCATCCAGGCAAACAGCCAAACATACAAAATTAATCATAAAAAATAACTGAGCCCAGTTGATTATCCAGTACCCAGTTGTCAGCCCTGAAATCAGATGCATACTAAATGAACTAATCAGATTGTAAGAGTGAATGTGAGTGTGTGTGTAAGATAATAACAACTAAAAAAAAAGACTACAGTTTTAAGAGGGAGCAAGGAGAGTGGGTTCATACAAAGGGTTGGAGGGAGGAGAAATAATTATATAATAATAATAATAATAATAACAATAATAATAATAATGAAGATCAGGGCATAGTGGCACAGGCCTTTGATCCCAGCACTCAGAAAGCAAAGGCAGGTGGATCTTTATGAGTCCGAGGCCAACCTGGTCCATATAGTGAATGCACAGGCCAGCTACATAGTGAGACCCTATCACGAAAATAAACAAAAGAACTTTTATGCCCCGTAGCCTTTGTTCATGCTGCTCCTGGTCTAGAAGTTCTTCTGCCACTCATCCACTTGGCAAACTGACTTATCTCCCTGTCTCTGAGTCACTTGGCCCCTCTGTTTGCTTTGTTTGTTTGTTTGTAAAGATTTTTAAAATTTTATGTGCATTGGTGTTTTGCCTGCGTGTATGTCTATGTGAGGGTCTCAGATCCCCTGGAACTGAAGTTACAGATGGCCATGTGGGTGGTGAGAACTGAACCCAGGTCCTCTGGAAGAATAGCCAGTGCTCTAAACTACTGAGCCATCTCTCCAGCCGTTCCCCCTCCCCGTTTCTAGCACTTTTTCTGCTCCCATCTGTTCTGTGTGTTCATGTCTCTCTGGCTAGTTCTCACCACATATAAACTCCCTGGAAATAAGGGCTAAGTCATGTTTATGCCCCCTTTCCCCTCATGTGACAAGTTTACATCATGAGGGGTTCAACCAGTATTTCTGAGACGCATCCCTGTGGAGTCAGGGATGAAGGTAGTGAAGAAGCAGGGCTAGATGGATGGGGAAGAACTGATGGGGCCCCACCCGAGCTAAGGAGCTACGGGCAGTTAGTGGCTGCTGGACGGGGGTCACTTTCCTTCAGGGCTGTTGCCACCACTAAGTTGGCCCTGACACAGTAAATAAACCCCTACACATGCAGTGGCCCTAATTAAATTCAGTGGGTTATTTAAAGCAAAACAGAACAAAAACCTATGAAACTAGAAGGAAGACCTGTTGGAGAAAAGGGTATCAGAGGGAGTTGAGGGGGATAAGAGGGGAATGTGGGTGAGGAAGATCAATTACATTCATGAATGAAACTGTCAAATACTAAATAAAAAATTATTAAAAATAAATAGGGCTTGGGTAAGGACGAGCCAGCAGCAAAGGCTGGAGGAATGCTCACAGGTGCACGAATGATGTTAAGCAGGGCCTTGTCACGGTAAATTCGCACTTCCCCATTGGCCAGAGCAGCCATGACAGCCTGCAGGCCCCGGGATCGCTGCTCCAGTAGGTTCATGGTCAGGATGGCTGCAGGCATCTGCAATGTCCACAGCTTCTTACCCTGGCAAGAAACAGCCAGTGTCTGCAGGGAGCTCAGGGCCTCACATGGAAAGAAGGGATGGCTGGAGTGAGGAGCAATGGAAAGCTTTGGGCTCACAGGGCAGATGGTGTGGAGGGGTAGGGGCTTGCTGGAGACCCCACCTTGTGGGTGAAGCCATGCAGACTCTCTTGGGTGCTGCCCACCACCAGGATCTTGTGTACTCGGACCAGCCCCACAGGCTGGGCGCTCAACTCGATGCAGTACTTGGGGTGTTTGGAGTCTCTGTGGAGTAAAGACACATTCCCTTTGCCCAGAGAAGCTGTGGCTTCTCCGTGGCTGACCCATCACTTATGAGCCCAGATTAACCTGAAGCACCCCTGGGCCTGAGTGGATGATGGGATTATTTCTCCATCTACCACTTAGTAGATGGGTGACCTTGGATAACACCAGGTATGTTTTCCTCCTGTCCCCTCCTGCCCTTCACTATGATGACAAGTGAGCCAGCCTGGGATTTTGAGTACATTTACCGAGGAGGAGCCTCGCCAGTGCCATTGGATTTAGGAAGCTTACTGGCTTATCAGAAAAGAATGGCCCACTAACTGTTGATGTCACCTTCAGTTTCTGGTCTCTCCATCTTAGTTTTCCTTTGCCAGAGAGGGGGTTAATGTCTACCTTTCCTCCTTTGGCTGTGGCCCACTTTCTCCAGTGTAATGACTGTATATCTCACAGGGTTTGGGGCTCTGGGAACTCTCTCTTCTTCGCCTTCCAGATTTCGGGACTACAGGTGCACGCCCCCTTCAAGCCACCACCACAGATGATGTCTCTTTTCCCACTAAGCCTCCATTTCTTCTCAGTCAATAGTCATCTATCTCGCAGTACCTTTGATATGTCTTTCCCATGAATGCAGGGACTGTCTCTACAGTATTCCACTCAGCAGGCACACTCCAGCACACTGAACAGTGCTGAAGGCAAAGGAGATGCTCAATAATGTCTTCAATTAAAAGGCTGTCTAAGCTGGGCATGGTGGCAATAAGCCTTTAATCCAAGCACTCAGGGAGGCAGAGGCAGGTGGATCTCTGGGAGTCTGAGGCTAACCTGGTCTACAAAGTAAGTCTAAGACAGCTACACAGAGAAACTCTTAATCGAAAAACAAAACAAAATTCAATAAATAAATAAATAAATAAATAAAAGACTATCTAGTGGGCTGGAGAAATGGCTCAGAGGTTAAGAGCACTGACTGCCCTTCCAAAAGACCCAGGTTTGATTCCTAGCATCCATATCACGGGTCACAGTCACCTGAAAATCCAGTCCTAAGAGGCTCATGACCTCTTCTAGCCTTTGTGGGTGTCACATGCACGTGGTATACAGACATGCACATGGACAAAATACTCATAAACATGAAATAATCTAACTGGGGGCGGCAGCACACACCTGCAATCCCAGCACTTGGGAGACACAGGCAGGCAGATCTCTGTGAATTTGAAGCCAGCCTGGTCTACAAAGCAAGTTCCAGGATAGTCAGAGCTACACAGAGAAACCCTTCTCAAACAAACAACAACAAAACAAAAAAAGCAAACTGTCTGCAATATCAAACTAATGCATGTATCACATACATCCTAAAACATAATAAATACAAGAGATTAGGTTTCCTCCATCCTCTGACTCACTGCTCGCGTATTACAACCATCATGCCAGGCTCTTACCTTGTCAGCCTCCTCCTCTCCTCAACCCTCACCAGTTCAACCTCCTTTACAAAATTCTCATGTCTTTTCAACCCCCAGTTCCAGCACCAAAACCTCATGTTCATCTTGAAAGCCTCTGAAACCACCAGGTCTGGAAGCCACAGCTGCAGCTACCTTCTCAGGATATAGATGCTCCCATTTCGGCAGGCAGCAGTCAGCCGGAACTCCACATCAAACTGGCCAGAAACATCCAGGAAGACGGGGACACTGGGCAGGCTCATCTGCAGAGAAAAGGCTCAAACCTACTGATCATAGTTGGAAGAAACTGTTAATTCTTGACTAAAATCCTGATCTCTTCATTCACTTCCTAGTGGTCACAGCTTAAATTCCTATGCAGGGTTAAGTTACACCATTTGGCTAAACTCTGCCACCTCCAGGAAAGTATGAGAAGTAGACATACGAAGGTGTTTGACCTTCATAGAAGAAGGAAGAAAGACCACTGCAGCAGTATTAGTAACGGTGAAACCATTTAAGTGGACACCACGTGGCAAGTAAATACATACATACATAAATACATAAATAAATATATATATATGTTTCTCTCTCTCTCTTTCTCATATATATATTACCCCACTTTCTCATATATATATATATGAGAGAGAGAGAGAGAGAGAATGGCTCTGTGGAGGCTTTAAAAGGGCTGATAAAAAGCTGGGAATGGTGGTATACACCGTAACATCAGCACTTGGAAGATGGAGGCAGGAGGATCACAAGTTCAGGCTATCCTGGGCTACACTGCAAAAAAAGCAAAGAATAACAATAAAAAGGTTGACATGGTTTTGTGATGACACTGATGTCATACAGTACCACAAAAAGACAAACTGTTGGACTCTGAGCATGAGCCTGATGAGCTAAGGATGCAGTACTGCTTGCACTTCACTTTCAACTGGACAAAAACTGAGATTCACCTGTGCCGAGTTTCAGTGAAGACACTACATAGGTCAGGCTGGCCTGTGGGCAACTGTCTGGATTGTTACTTGAGGTGGCAAGGCACACACTGAGTGTGGCCAGTACCAATTCACTGGCGGGCCCTGAGCTGTCTGAGAGAAGAAGGTCAGCTGCAGATTAAGAACAAGCTGACAAACCGTGTGGTGTATCCCTTCCTCTGCTCTAGACTGTGGATGTGATGTGACAAGCTGCTTGAGTTCCTGCCCTGACTCCTCTGAAACGACAGACTGTGACCTGGAATTGTAATTCAATCAAGCCCCCTCCTCCCTGAGCTGCTCTTGGCCAGGGAACTTTATCACAGCAGTGGTAATGAAGCTAGAAACACACCTCCACATAAAATGGTCATGATTGACTCAAGCTAGGAAACTAGTCCGCGCCTGAAACCCTCCAGAAGGATCCACTATAAATCTTTTACACTAGATTTGAGTAGTTGTGAGCATTTGGGACATCTTTTTCTTTATGCTTAGCTACACTTGCTCATTTTTCTTCAGTGAACTGATACTACCCACACTGGGAGAGCACGAAGGGGAACGCAGCCTGGACCTCGTGTATACTGACCTTGGCCAAAATGGTGAAGGCCTCAGGGTCAAGAACGAGGAGTTCCTTGTTCTCAGTGCCTAGCACCAGACAGGACACTGCATCCTCATCAGCCAGGTTCTTTTTCAGGGTGGTCATAGTGGTAATGACTGTCTGTAGAAGTCCCCTCCGTGTCCCCAGACACCCAAAAAAACAGAGGAGGAAGGGAGAGGGCAGAAGAGGAGCAAACATGAGAGGCATGTCTGAAGGTTGATGGCAACCTAATTTCTTAACAGTAAGTATTGCCTAATCCACTTATGGGCACGTGTTCATTTTGTAATTATAACTGGACATTAAAAAAAGGATGCTTCATTTTTGCAGAGAATGAACTAGCAGAACCAAAATATTTTTCTTTGGATGAATGATCACATTCATCTTGCTGGGCAAGAATCAATAAGATTGCCCAGAGGAGTGCTAGAGAAATGAACCACTGAGTGTGGTAGTGCAGGCCGGCAAGCTCAGCACTTAGGAGGCAGAGGCAAGAGGATCCGAGGAACAAAGCCGAACTCAGCTAATGAGATGCTGTCAGTGGTGCATGCCTCTGATCCCAGCACTCTGGAGGCAGAGGCAGGAAATGAGTTTGAGGCCAGCCTGGGCTACAAATGAGTCCAAGACAGAGAAACCCTGTCTGAAAAAAAAAGGAAATGATCTATCATCATTTTGATATGTGGTTTGAAGGTTTTATGTTACTTAAAAGTAAAATAAAAATACAGCAAGCAATAACAAAAAAATCTTATGAAAAGCAAACAAATGAAAGAAATCACAACTAACCAATTAAATAATGAGCTATTAGAATTAGAATTCTCAAAGGCTATTTAAGACTCAAAATATGTTGTCAAAATATTATTCAAGAGAAGCAGCATAAAAAAGCACAGTGCGAAGGAAATGTACAGAAATGGTAAGCAGTGGGTATCTCTAGCTCATGGAATTTCATCTTTATTTTTGAATATTCTGTAATAAAAATGTAATTGTCTTTACCCTTGAGAAAATGAGCTTAATAATATGTCATAACTGCTTCATAGCCATCCCTATTAACTAGAAATGTACAGAAGGTGGCCTGCTTTGAGACCCTAGACACATAATGTGGCTGGACGGAAAACTGCAGGGTGCCACTGGCCAGGTTTGATGTTAGAATTAACTACTGATTACCTGTTTGGTTTTTGTTGTTGTTGTTTTGTTTTGTCTTTTGTTTTTTATGTAAGTGTTTGAAGCTGCGGATTCAAGTAGGAGCTGAGTTTGATCCCCAGAAGCCATGCAAGAAATGCCAGGCATGGTGATACATTCCTATAATAGCAATATTGGGGAGGCAAGGACAGATGGATCCCTGGGACTTCCTGGCCAGATAGTGTAGCCTAATTGGTGCATTCTATGCCAAAAGAGACCTCATCTCAAAGGAGATGGATGGCATTCCTCAGGATGACACCTGAGGTCATGCTCTGGTCTCCACACCCACGCACACACACATATGCACTTGTCCACATGAACACACACGATTTTAAAAATATAAACACTTTATAGGGCAATAAAAGGCATTACCTGCCGCTTGATAGCCTTGGACTTGTGCTGGTTCACAAACGCCTCCATTTCACTCAGTTCCAGCTGCAGAAACCTGCACACAGGAGGAACTAGCACCAGCATGCCATGGCCTGGCTGCCCTTGGTGCACAGACAGTCCCTTGCCCTGAGTCCACAGACTCTCACCTGAGTGACTGTACAGACAAAGGTATCTCTGCCTTTTCCCTGCAATGAGAGGCCAACACGGCTGGTTTAGTGAGGGTTCACAGGAGAGTTTGGGGATCAAGGAGTGGAATGTGAGGGTGTGGGCTCACCTGATGCCCTCCAGCATCTCCTTCAGGGTTAATGGGTCGATCTGGTCCTGTGTCAGCATGGGGAGAAGAAGAGCCTGTGAGCCCTAGCAGCCATGTCCTCAGCCAGCTCAGTGGGGACAAGGGGCAGATCTTCCTCTCCACTCCACTTTCTTTCCAATGGCCTGGCACTGAACCCCAAGTCCAAGATCTTGATCTGAATCCATCTCAGGATCATGTTCACCTCTTTACTGCTGCCTCCTGGAGGTATCCCTATTCTCCAAGGTCATCCCCCACTCACTCTGGTGAGCCTCTCCCTTCACTGGCTTCCCTTACCCCTCAGATAGGAAGGGGTGTGGCTAATGCTGAGGGATCCTCTGGCTTCTGTTCTCTCAGTGGCTTCCATCTTTGTGCTCTTGTTTCTTATGTCACTTACCTCTTTGGCTTGGTTCCAAAGGTCTTGTTCCAAAGGGTTTGGAGGTAATTGGGGCAAGCTGAACTTGAAGTAGGGTCTAAGATTCTTATATACATAGACACAAGGCCCTGAGGCGAGGGCTAGGGCAGGTGTCCTGGGCTCGTGCTGCTCCATGAGGAAGGTGGCAGCCGAGGCTGGCAGGGCAGGCAGTGGGCTTTCTGTCAGTACTGTTGGTCCTTTGAGCACCTTCAGGCGGGGCTGCTGCCCACTGGGGCCAAGGTCTCCCACCACCAGCTGCAAGGAGAGGAGACCATTCAGCATACTGGGTTATCCTCTTGAATGAGCTTCATCTTGGGCTCAGCCTTTTGGTTGGTGCTTCCTAATCCATCCTCTGTTATAGATTTTGTATTAATCCCAGGTGTGGGATGTGGGACTGATTCAGATAGTCCACAGAAGCAATTTGCCTCCTGCGGGCCCTGAGAGGAGCTCTTTGCCAGATGCAGATACTTTAAATCTGAGGACTCTGGAGAAAGAATAAATGTGAGCGCCCAGGGAGTGTGGAGGTGCTCCGAGAAAGAACAAGGCTGCTGCTGCTTCCCCCTTTGTTGTTATTAATGCAGTAAGACAAAAAGTTGGAAATCTCCTGAAATAAGGGATCCCCTTAGGAGAATTATTTGACCATTCTGAGCTCAGGCTTCTCTCTTGCAAAGTGGGAATGCCTACATCATGAAAGCTAGAGGAAATCAAATAAAAACTTGAATTATAGAGCCTGGTAAGTGCTCAGGAGCAGGTGAGGGTTCATCCTTTCATTATCCACTCCTTTTCTTTTCCTGTGGTGGTGGAGACTGAACCCAGGACTTTGAACATAGTTGTAATAGTCTCTGTTATAAGGCTAAGATATATTTATTTTATATTTGCATTGAAATCAATTTTTACTAAGGAAAAATCTCAATTCTAAAGAAAAGTATTATAGACCCCTTAATAACATGATCAGCTTCTATAACCACCAGCCTCTCGATAATCTATTTCTTCTTGAGAAACAGAAAAACCTCACTTCCCAAAGTTTTGCTTCCCTTCATATTCTAAGTTATCCATGCCACAGCACATGAGGCAGGGAGATCAGAGGACAACTTTAGGGAGCTGGTTCTCTCCCTTTACTCCATGCATCCAAAGGATTGAACTCAAGTCATCAGGCTTGGCAGCAAGCACCTTTGCCCAGTGAGATGCTAATGCCCATTGCCAATCATGGTATTATCTCTTGCACCAAAGAATCATGTCACAATATTTAAACTAAGAGGTTGTATGCTCACCTCGGCAGCATATACACTAAAATCTGAATGATACAGATTATTAACATAGTCTCTACTCAAAGATTGCACTCAGAAACTGGGGGTGTTAGCCTACACCTCTAATCCCAGCACTTGGAAGGCAGAGACAGGTGAGTTTGAGGCTAGCCTGGAACGCTGGACTACATGGTAAGTTCCAGAACAGCCAAGGTTACTATATGGAGAATTTGTCTTAAAAAAAAAAAAAAGACACAGCTTTCTGAATCATATCACATTTTAAGCCTGTTATTGTATGATAAACTAAAAGATTAAGCAATTACAATTAGAGAATTGGGGCCTGAGGTGGTTAAGGTGCTTACCACCGTGCCTGGTGACCTCCTGAGTGCAATCTCTGGAATCTACATGGGAAAGAACTGACTTGCAAAAGTTGTCACCTGATCCTCACGCTTCATGTATCCTCCCACAATAAATAAATAAATAGAGAAACAAACAAATAAACAATCCCAAATTTAATTTTGATTTTGTTGCTAATTTTTGTTTTGGGATGGGGATTGTTTTGTTAGGGTTTTTTGTTGTTGTTTTGTTTTGTTTTGATGCAGGTCTCACAATGTAGCCCTGGCTGGCCTTGAACTTGACAGGCCAGCCTCAGACTCATAGATCTGCCTGTTTCTGTTGTCCAAGTGCTGAGATTAAAGGCATACACCACCACTTGTGGCCTCCAAATTTTTAGAGAATCATACTTCTTAGTATTACAAAACCCATTTTGCTGTTTTATTTCTGCAGTCCGTGTTACAAAATTAATATTTACTTTCCAAATTAAAAAGAAATTCTGGGAGTGGAGGGATGGCTCAGTGGTTAAGAGCACTGGCTGCTCTTCCAGAGGACTCTGGTTTAATTCCCAGCAACCACAGGGCAACTTTCAACTGTCTGTAACTCCAGTTCTAAAGGATTTGACACTCTTACACAAAGCATACATGCAAGCAAAACACCAATGCACATAAAATGAAAATAAATAAACCATTAAGAGAAAGAAAGACGTTCCAATTAAATGTGCCTTTTCGGTACTAGTGAGTTCCAGGGTATGTTGCGCTCTTTGCAAACTTCACTTCTGAGTTTTCCTACTAAACTTTCTGAGTGCCTACCTTGTACTCTCCGTCGCCATGCAAATCTGCCAACGCTGGAAAACACAAGAGGGCCGTACATGAGTCTCAGAATCCCAAAGGTTTCTCCATGGGACCGTTACCTAATACTCCCATCCTCCTAGAATCCTCATTTTCCTAGGTCTGGCGACTCACCTAGGCAGGAGGAGAAAGTGTGGATGTTGGCCATAGGGTCGTAGTGTGCGTCCAGCCATTTCGAATTGGCTTCGTTGCTGCAAGGGAAAGGAGGAGAAGATAGCTGGAGAGTGAGTCCCACAGGAAAGGAAAAAGGCGCTGAGGGAGGCGACGCCTAAGACTGAGAGCGTGGAGCTCTGAAAGGATACTACAGTAAGTCTGAATCTGGGCTCAACTGGCGGCAGGAGTGACCAGCCAATCACGTACAGAGACACTTCTTGGCCATCAACTTCCGCGTCTGATTTCTACCGGGCCCTTCCAGAACTTCTAGCGCTGCCAGAAAGCAAGAGCCCAGCACCCGACACTAAGGCACCATCTATTCATCTGAGGAAAAGGGAAGCAGGGGGACCGAAGACTTCACCTCTCAGCTCGCCCGCTGTCAGAATCCGATGAAGATGTGGCAGCCATCTTCCCTGGCGTCGCCTTGGCAACCAGCTCAGGCATAGCGCAACGCCCAATAGAATCCGGACATCCGAAAGCCCAGAAACAAACGTTCCGGAATAAAATTGTCCGGGTTCGGACCTAACAAGATAAGGGCCAGTTTCCTTGCCCTGTGCAACGTTGATTTATGGTTCTGCATCAAAATAAGGGTCTTAAGACAATGCAGACAGTCCGGATGAGACCTGATAGGCTAGAGACAGATGGAAAGGGAGGAGGACCTCCCCTACCAGTGGACTAGGGGAGGGGCATGGGAGGAGAAGAGGGCGGGGACGAGGGAGGAGGCTTCTCCTGGGCTACAAAGTGAATAAATTGTAAAAACAACAAAAAACCGGAGGCCTTGAATTCAAAGCCTGGGGAGGAGCCCTTTAGGGGTTAAGATCACCAAAATGAACTGCCTCAATTTTCACGGTTAGACCAGTTGAAAAGGGTCCTGTCCTTTCTGCTTTACTGTAGAGGTCCAGGCTGAGAAGCAATTTAAAGGGTGGGATCTCATGGTAGTACGTTCTAGTTCTTAGGCTCCTGAAATATTTTAAAGTTCAAGAACGCTTGCTGCTATTGCAGAGGACTCTGGATCACTTCTCAGTACCCACATAGCCACTCACAATTCTGTAACTCTGGTTCCAGGGAATCTGATGCCATCTTCTGGCCTCTGCTGTCATCAGCACACACGTGGAGAAACGCATACATACACATAAAAGTAAATCTTAAAAAAAACAAAAAAATAAAAAAAAAGGAGAGCTGCAGATTTCACACTGTGACTTTGTGCCCTCCTTTGGAAATGATATCAAAATCCTACTGTGGACCTGAAGCCAAAATTGGGGTACTTTGCATTCCCCAAGCTTTGAACTCAAAGAGTAATAATCACACACATTGCACAGACAGCAGTGGTTTGTGGTATTTATTTTTCTGGCTATAAAAGTCATACACGAAGAGCACGGGATCTGGTGAGAATGCTTTGAGCACTGGCTCTGTCACATGCCACCTGCCGGATAAAGACCAGTCACTTCTCAGAACTGCCATTTTCCCGTGGGAAACTGGACTGGGCACCCTGTGGAGCTCCCTCCACAGACGGCAGTGCAGATGGAGGAACTGAGGAAGTACTTGGTGAACTGGAAAGTGCTGACAAATGGAAGGGTTAATACCACCACCCTCAGCTGAGGTAGCACCAAAGTCCAAGCTCCTGCCGCTCCCCCAGCTCCTAATCACACACACAACTCAGAGCCACCAACAGCCCTGGTTTGATGGAGTGGGGAGAGACCACACAGATCTTCTCAGGCCTGGCCAGATGGGGCCATCTTGATCTGGTCCCTCCAGAATCGGGCATCTGCTGTGGCCAGCTGGGGAAGGACCTCATCCAGCTCAGGCCCATCCTCGGGAAAACGCTCACAGAAGGATCGGATGAGACCAGCGGCTGAGGCCTCGTATTCTACAAGTTGTACTTCTGAGCCTGGGAGGAGATGGAGAGAGAACAGCAGAACAGAAGGATGTGACTAGAGGAGTAACAGTTATAGGAGCAGCAAGTTCTGACTGAGCTCTATGGCACAAACTGGTCGATGTTCAGGCTCGTTATCTAACTTAGACATTAGAATAACTCTTCGAGAAAGGCAGAATTACTGGGAGGAATCGTAACTGAACTGCTACCTGCTTTCTTCTTTCCCCTTAAGCCAAGATTTAAACCAAACCTGGTATGGCAGCATACACCGCTAATCCCAGCATCAGGGGGCTGAGGGAGGGTCATTAATTTTATGGCTGGCCTGGAAGATCCGGGGCTTAACAAAACCAGTATAACCTCACCACTCATTAACAAAAATGACTGATAAAAATGTTATGTCGGGGGCTGGGAGACAGACAGATCAGGTGTTAAGAGTGCTTGCTCTTGTTGAGGACCCGGCTGCTCCTGGCTTGCCCTCTGGCACCCCCATGGTGGCTCACAACCATCTGTAATTCCAGTCCCAGGGGATCCAATGCCCTCTTGTGGCCTCCTAGGGCCCTGCGTGCACACAGTGCATACACACATGCAGGCAAAACATGCATAAAATAATCTAAAATTAATTTTCAAATGCCATATTAGATGAAACATACACAGTCCTCGGCCTCTTGAAACTCACAGTCCAGCAACTGTTTCATCTGTCTAGACCATGGGCAAGTTTCCCAGCTGCTGTAGGCCTCAGTGCCTTGTGGGTAAAGTGGGGAATGAGCACAGCACCCCTCCTCTCAAGGTGCTAAGGTGACTGCATATGCTAGAGCATCAGAAGGTGCTCAGTGAGTGCCAGCTACCTGAGCAGCAGCGTTAAGACACCACCTCTGGGCATCTTGCCGCTTAAATGGGCCCGCCTGTGTCAAGGCCCCTGAATTTTGGTGGGAAGCACCCCCTCTACCACTCTTCAGCTGCTCTACCTTTGCATGCTGTGTGGTGTGCGGCACTGAGAGGTACACAGCAGCTAAGGGTGCTAACAGGGGTGAGTTCAGGCTGGCATGGCCTAACGCTCAGGTCCCGACTCTGGCCCCACTAAGCTGTATGGGCTGAGGCAAACACGAAGACCATTTGTGTGTGTGCCTTTCAGCTCCCAGATGAAAACTGGTGAGCAGATAGTAACCTTTTTTTTTTTCTTCCCAGTACTGGGGATGGCACCTAGGACCTTATATGGCAGTGCAAAGCACGCTGTCAGTGAGTTATAATCCCAGCCTACTGTGAAAACATTTCGCCCCGTATCTGGGACCTGCAAGTCCACCACCACCGTCACGACCACCAATACCAAAGTGCTGGGGGTAGAACCCACGGCCTGTTACATGCTGGGCCGCACCCCGACTCACCACTACCTTTGAAGACTCCAACCTGTTCCTTGGGTCTGCTTTAAGCACCACTTCCTGGACACTCTGAAGCTACAGATGGGATCTTTATCAGAGCACTGTTACTGCCCTTTAAAGGTTCACTCATGTTTCCCTTGGGTGATTAGTGCCTCTCGGTTTTCCTTCCTAACGGGCTCTGAACTGCTTCGGGGAATGGCCTTGGCCCCATCCATGCTCCCTCCCTCAGTGGCCTCCCTACACTGGATGTATCAAAGCACAAAGAAAAATGAAACTGAGAGATAAAGGGCTGAAGGGGTTACTTTGTGTCCAGGGGCCCTGGATCGCATGTCTCAGGAGGCTGCCACTTGACAGGGACCTGACCAACAAGAAGAACCATGCCAAGCAGAGGGAACAGCGTGTACAGAGGCTATCGAGTAGAGTGGACGGGGTGCATTGGAGAGACAAGAGGGCACACAAGGTGCCAGCACCATGCAAGCAGGGTCAGGGATTCTGGAAATGGAACTGTTACTTGAGAAAGGGGACCATCCTGAACGTTGCTGATTCAAATTCTCTTAGGTCCTACTTGGACTGTGCAGTCTGAGCTCATCTCCTGGCTTTACCTCCTGCTGGGTCCTTCCACAGCCAGAAGCCTCCGGGTCCTGGATGGCCTCCACAAGCTCCTACTCTGTTGGCCCTCCTGAAACCTCTTACTGTCTGACTGTGTCTCTGTGTGAGATGGAAAATATCAAGGTTCGGGGCCTGGGGTCTGTCGGAAAGAACACGGCGTGATGTCCGTTACCTTCGAGGCGAGTGTTGGGCTGAACGATAAGCTTCCGGGATTCCTTGCGCAGCAGAACTGTGTCCCTGAGGGTGAGGAAGCATTCTGGGGGTGCATCAGTGACCGCCGCATACCCCTCATACAGGGCCCGCCCTGCAACCACATCCCCTGTGGACTTCAGCACCTGTAGGAAGGAGTAATTAAGTGCCTCCGGTAGAGTAATTAAGTGCCTCCGGTAGGCACTCACCTTGCATCCACAGGACTCTGCCAGTGGCCTTGGCCAGCTGTGCCCGGCTCTGGATAGGATGTGCTACGGTTTGTCATCTCTAAAATTTCGGTGCTAAAACAACCTATGATTGCATCACTTGGAAGGGAGGGACAAGAAGATCAACAGGTGGGAACCATCCTTGGCAACATAGGAAATACAGCCTAAGCCACATAAGACTGTTTCAAAATCAAACAGTCAAAAATCTCAGATGGCTTTTTAAAAAAGATTTATTTATTTATTATATGTAAGTGCTCTATCTGCATATACATCTATCTGCATGCCAGAAGAAGGCATCAGATTGCAGTATAGATGGTTGCTGGGAACTGAACTCAGGACCTCTGAAAGAGCAGACGGTGCTCTTAACTGATGAGCCATCTCACCAGCCCCCCCCCCTTTGTTTTTGGTTTTTGTTTGTTTGTTTGTTTTGGCTTTTGAGACAGGGTTTTTCTGTGTAGCCTTGGCTGTCCTGAACTCACTTTGTAGACCAGGCTGGCCTTGAACTCAGAGATCCACTTGCCTCTGCCTCCCCGAGTGCTGAGAACACAAGCGTGGACCACCACACCCTGCTGGTGGCTTTTTTTTTTTTAAGACAGCTTCTCACTATGTAGAACAGGCTGGCCTTGAACTCACAGGAGAACTACAAGCTTCTGCCTTCTGAGTGCCAAGATTAAAGGTATAGGGCAGAATGTCTGACAGTGGGTGAGAACTCATGAGTTCAAATCCCCAGGCCCCATGTAAAAAGCTGGGCATTGTCACATGGGCCTGCAATCCCAGTGCTAGGGAGGGGGGACGGGGGGATGACGGGGCCTGCTGGCTGCCAGCCTTGCTCCAGGCTCAGTGAAGGACCCCGTTCCAAAGGACTGGGCAGAGTGACGGGAACAGGACACACACGTGCAGCCGGCCTAGGCTAGCCTCGTTATGTAGGGAAGACTGACCCTATATTCCTGATCCTTCAGCCTCCACTCCTGAGTGCTGGGATCACAGGAATGAGCCGACACTTGTATGCACTGCTGAGCATGTGACCAGGGCTTCATGTACACTAGGCAAGCACTCTACCAACTGCCCGATAACCCAGGCCGTTAGTACCCCAGACAATGCAATGCTATGCAATTAATTCTTATTCCATACTGTTTAGGGAATGATGACTAGAAAAAAATATTGTGGCCATCCAGTACATATGAGATGATTCTCCTAAATATTTGTGTGTGTGTGTATGTGTGTGTGAAGTCAGCAGAATTTATGGATGTGGACCTGGGGGATACAGAAAGGGGACTATAGAAATAACAGGAATCAGGGGGTCCCTGGGCAAAAATGAAGAGGCCTTGCTATGTCTGAATATGGGGCTGATACTAAGTTCCAGCCAGTCAGCCACATAAGAACTGAGCCCACTGTTACCAGACCTTCCACAAAGCCACAAATACAGATTCTTACCTTACCTTTGTTAACACGGTAAGACAGAAAACATGGCTGACACAGTAAACAGCTACAGCAAAGATACCTTCATGTTCTGTGTCTATAAAACGTTGCTGAGGAGACCGAACCTGACGCTGCAAGATTCCCCTGTACAAGGACCAGACTGGGCCACTCACGGTGGTCCCGCCTTTATCCCAGCACAGGGAGACAGAGCACGTCAGCCTCTGGAGTTTGAGGCCATCCTGGTCTACACAGAGAGTTGTGGGCCAGCCAGGGCTACACAGTGAGACCTGGTAGTACACACCTATCATTTCAGCACTTGGGAGGCAGAGGCAGGAGGACACAAGTTCAAGGCCAGCCTGGTCTGCATAGTGAGTTCTGGGCCATCCAGGGATACGCATGTAAGACTCTTATCTCAAAATGTTAAAAAAAAAAATTAAAGAATAGAAAATAAGTAAGAAAAATGAAAAACTAAAATCAATAAACAGGGCTGGTGGGACAGCTTGGCTGACCAGCATACTTGTCACACGAGCCTGATGACCAGAGTTTGATCCTCAAAGTCTACATAAAAAAAGCAGGAGGATCAACTCCACAAGCGATCTTTAACCTTCACACTGTGGCACATGCACAACCCCTCTATCTCCCTCTCTCACGCACACGCACACCTTTAAAAACAGAGACACCCCACACTCCCACATGTTTTATGGAAAGATGCGTTAGTCCTTCCTGGGAACAGATGGGCACACAATCACAAAGACATACTTTGATTCCTAGTTCAAACAACCATAACGTCATGGTTAATAATACGTGAGTTGTTGAAAACACCTAAGATAGGCCCACTCTTGTAGAAAGTACTATACCAGGCCGGATGTGGTGGTACACACATTTAATCTCAGCACTCGGGAGACAGAGGCAGGATAGTTCGAGGCCAGCCTGATCTAGAAATCAAGTCAGGGACAGTCAGGGCCATACAGAGAAACCCTGTCTCTGAAAACAAACAAACAAACAAACAAAACACAAAACTAAAAAAAGAAAGTATTATACTATAAAGACAGCTTTCTCATGGGGCAGAGGAGGAGGAGTCTGAGTCCCAACACCCACATGGTGGCTCACAACCATCTGTAAAGGGAACTGATGCCCTCTTCTGGCCTCTGCAAGTACCAGGCCTTTCCTTTCCTTTTGCTCACCCTCAGTGCCACCCAGCAGTGTTACCACTGTACAGCTCTTGCCACGATCTTAAGGCATCCTGTGTACTTACTCGCTCTCTGCTTGCTGTCTGCATCCCTGTGTGACCGTGTGAGAAACTGCTCATAGCTTGCTGAATAAAGGAACTGGCCGGGAGGTGAAGACGTATTGACAGGACGGGAGGGAGGGACAGAGAAGAGGTGGGAGGTGGCCGAGGTGAGGGACCTTCACTTACCTGGAGTCTCCGTAGGAAGCGCTCCAAGGCCGGCCTGCCCACCGAGCGGATCTTGCTGCGGTCCAGGCGGACCCGGGCATCTGGGCGCCCATCGGAGCCCGTGGTGGGAGTGACAGTAACGAGTCCCTCGCCAGCCTCCAGCAAAACCCTCAGGATCACAAACCGGGCCTGCATGTGGGCCTGTCAGGGCGGGAGGAAAGAGGGAGTGTGTAGCCGATACCGAGTTAACATGGTCGACCTGCTAATGGTCAGTTGTCATTATCCATTCATTCCCGGTTACTCTGTGGGTCCTCTGCCCCGCGCCCTCAAACTCCTCCTTTCTCCTGCCTTCACTGAGGCAGGCTGTGTGAAGACAGCCTGCTGCCCTTTGGCCCCTCATCACTTGCCACAGCTCTTAATGCTCGTGAGGTTCCCTCACTAAGTCCTGGAGGACGTGTATGTATACCACATGTGTGCACTGTCTGTAGAATCCAGAAGGCTTTGGATTCCTTGGAACTGAAGTTACAGACAATTTTCTTAGCTGTCCTGAGGGTGCTGAAATTGAACCCCCGTGTCTTCTGGAAGAGCAGCCGGCGGTCTTAACCACTGAGCCATCTCTCCAGCCCTCTTTTCTCTTTTGAAATGGGATCTTGCTATGCTGCCCCGGCTTCTCAGGAATGTCTGGGTTCAAGTAAACATAGAGCCTCATCTCCCCAGGAGCCGTGAGGCTGTTTAGTGTGTTCCCTGGGAGGACACACACTCTCTCCTCAAACCGTATTTGCCTGCCTTTGTTAGAAATAGAAATCAAAAGCAAGGTGGCCTGATGAGTAAAGCACTTGCCATGCAAACCTGACAACCTGAGTTTGACTCCCAGGACTCACAAGATGGAAGGAGAGAGACTGGTTCTACAAAGTCATCCTCTGGTGTGAGCATACACACCTATGAGCGCACACACACAAATGATTTAAACAATTTAAATCACTGTTGGTTACCATAGTTTCAAACTCTATGTTGGCCACACTATATGTTTTCAAACTATACACAGTGGTGTACGCCTTTGGTCCCAGCACTCAGGAGGCAGAGGCAGGCGGATCTCTGAGTTGGAGGCCAGCCTGGTTCCAGAGTGAGTTACAGGTCAGTGAAAGGTTAAAAAGAGAAACCAAAGCTCTCTGTTGAGACTGAGTAGCTGAGTCCAGTGGCTAAGAAGGAAGATCTGGTGAATTTGAACCCTGACTCTTTCTCCAGCAGATATGATATGGCTTCCTCACAACAGAGCCTGGGGTCAGAGCCTTAGGGGGTGCACTTGTCATCCCTTGCCCCTGCATCCTGACTGTGGCCACACGGCAGGCTCCCTGCCAGTCCTACCTGTCGCCAGTTGGCCGCTTCTGGGGTGTAGAACTCCAAAGCCAACAGCCCAGCCCGAACCATATTGAGCCAGTTTACGTAAATGACGTCTTCGGCATCAGCTCCCTCAAAGCCAAAGATCCTGGTGGAGTGGGAATGGGAACGATCAGGTTAGCCCTGTGCTCCAACACCCTGAGAGCTGCCAGTGTGGGGACCTGGCCCAGCACCCCCCTCTAGCCCACTGTCCCTACTCCAGCACTTGGGGGTTGAGGCAGAGGTAGAGGCCCACACTCTCTGCACGGCACTCTTCGTAGCTGGAGGCGATGGTGCTGAATTTGCTGTCCCAGGTCTCTCCGCTCCGGTACCAGCTCTGAACCTAGAAGGACCCAGGAATCAGGCTCTGCCCTCGCCTCCCATCCCAGCAGCCTGGCTCCGCAGGAACTCTCCTCACCTGCTCCCCCGTCTCTGGGTTGATCACCGACTCCTGGTCAAAGTTGAATGCGCCTTTCTCATCCTGCACAGTAAAGGTCATGAATGTGGGGTGGGCTGGGGGACAGTATCCCTGGGCAGAGTGTAAATGACTCAGAAAGATAGCAAGGGGGAATAGGCAGGCAACCCTCAAAGCTCTGTGATGCCGACCACCTCCTCAAATCCCTAGGTAGTTAGGATCCATCCACTCACTCACTTCACTGTACAGAGAGGGAAACTGGGGTCCAGACAAGGAAGGGACCACCTGAAATTGTATGTGAACTGAGACTCTCCAGAGGTGAGTGGGAGACACTCCAATGTGTGGGCCAACGAGTCTGGCTGCTTCCTCCCCCTGTGCTTCCCAGCCCGCCACTCACCCTGCCCACACGCTCGCTCCTCCCCAGCCCACATATGCTGAGTGTCTCTCATGTCTCACACGTTTAATCCTCACAGCCACCTCCTGGAGAAGGCTCTATCATCACCACACATCGCAGGTAGCAAAACTGAGGCTCAGGACCAAAGGCCCCGAAATGGAATCAGGCCTCATAACCTCTTTGCCTCCCAATACTAGCACGTTTGCTAAGACCCCACTGCGCCGGGGCTTATGCTTCCCCTTCCCTCTTATTCTTCACAATGGTTCGTATGATGACGTCAGAAACCCCACTGGAGAGATGGGTTCAGTGGGGCCCAGCCAGAAGAAAAGGGTTATTTAAGGCCATCATGGACTGAGTGAAGAATGGATGAGACACCACACCGGGCTGCTGTCCCTTCAGCTGCTCTCTGAATTCTCTTGACTGACCAGGCCCAGCTCCAGCCCTCCCTCATCTGAAGAGACAGCCCCACCAGTGGGTGTAAGCCCAGCCCAGAACCCCATTCTCACTGATGGTCCTTACCCTCCTCTGGTTAGCTCAGCCATGTGGCTCCACACTGGAGCCCACGAGTCTCCTTAGCCTGGTGGAAAGACAGTCAGCCTTTCCATGCTCCCCAAGCCAAGGGCCCCAGGCGCCAAGGCCAATGGGGAAGAAGTGCTCTGAGGAGACAGACCCTTAAGCAGGAAAGACTTAACCTCCCTCCAAAATGCTCCCGGAGCCCAGATGAATGAATGGGTAAAGAGGGCTCTCCAAGACAGCTCAACAAGAGGGATTGCTGGGCTCAGGCCTGGAAAGCGCCCCTTGAAGACAGGAGCCAGGCAGCCCCTAGACAGAGGCCAGGAGGGGCCGGTCTCTGCCGCAGCCTGTGCCAAGGCTGTAGCGCCATCGGTCTCATCCTTGAGCATTTGTACACCTTGTACTACTCCAGATGCTCAAGGAGCCACGTCTCCCTAGAAATGAACGGCATCACTCGCGGGCGGGACAGCTCAGGTGCTCCCCGCCGGCCCTTCTCACCTGCACAAAGAGCTTGCCGCTGCCGTGGCCCAACAGCTCATGTAGCCCCACCTGCACATCAAAGGACGGCCCCTTCCAGCGGATATACAGGTCCTGCCAAGACAGGGGAAGCCCACCTTACCCTCACAATGACCCAGGAGGAAGGACTGCTTCCCTCCACTGTGCATCCTGAGAGGAAATGGAAGCTTCCAAGTGTCAAAGGGTCACTTGGCAGGAAAGTGGCTAAGCCAGAACCAAAGCGGGACTCTGACCTTCCCATGTGTTGGTCCATATGTGTTCCCAGACTCGAGGAAGCCAAGCAGAGCCTAGCCCCAAGCCTCAGGCCCAACGCGTACCTTGTCGTCTTCCTCCAAGAATGTGAGCTTCTCCCGCTTCGTGGCATAGGCCACGGCCAGCACATTCCCCAGAGACACGTTCTTAAAGCCCTCTGTCTGTCGCAGGTCATCATCTAGAAGACACGGAAGAGAGCTGATGGAGGGAAGGGCAGAGGTCAAGGGACACTGACAGAAGAGGGAGGGGCAAAGGGCACTTTGTGGCCATGTGTGGAAGGGGAGGAATATACGGGGTCTTCCTTGAACTGGGGGGGTATATGAAGGGAGCTCACAGTTGGGGATGTTGATGCCTGCAGGGATGCCAGAGCCGGCAAAGGTGAGGACATCCAGGGAAGTGAAGTCAGGGGTGAGAAACTTGTCCTTCTCAAAGGCAGGAGGCCAAGGCAGCTCCTTCAGCAGCTGCTCAGCACTCGCCACCAGCCTCTCGAACTTGGCACTCATGGCTTTGTTCACCATGGCCACGAAGCCTGTGGGGTGGAGGGGGCTGTGGTTTGGTAGCATCCTGGGACCCCACTGCACTCTACCCAGCTCCTCCGGCCATCTCGTTTATGCTGAACACAGTAGCCCTATGCTGGCTGCAGGAGAACGCAAGGCCCCAGGCCGAAAAGCTGCAAGCGTTGAGAAGGCCTTCGTGTTCCTATGACCTCAGGTCTGAGCTCCTAGGTACTGCTGGCACTTTCCTCCCTCTTGCCAGGCTAATCTCTGCCTTCAGCCTCTCTATACTAAATGGGGAGAACGAGAGCAGGCAGAGACGGGTCCAGCAATGACTTGCCTGCAGGATGAGGACCGAGGCAGTGTGCCATCGGCTGGGGATGAGAGCAGCCACATCAGTGTCAGAGGCAGCCACATCACGTCAGTGTCAGTGATGCTCAGAGATCTGACTTACTTAGCTTATGGTCACAGATGGCCAAATCCAGGCCAAGAAATCAAGCCTGCCTGCTGACTGTCTATCAAGAGCCTTATTGGGTCAGGCACAAAAGGCAAAACAGGGAAAAGTCTCCAAGTCAGGGTAACTGGGCTCAGCCACCACTATGGTAAAAGCCTCAGGTTAACTTTGTACTACACAATGCCCGGGACATTCTAAGTCAACTGCCCCAGGGCCTGCTGTCATTCCTTCTAGGAGGGAAGGCCAGAACCCTCGAGGGAGAAAGGGAGTGTGAACTCAGACCTGTGCAAAAGAGATTTCCACCCAACCTCCCCGCTCCACAAGAAGTTACCTTCAAACTCTCCTCGGGAGCCAAAGGGGTCGCGGTAGCTCTCAATGAAGCCAATGTAACTAGAGGCGAGAAGGGGAGAGATGGAGGCAATCTGGCAGAAGGCGTGGAGGGGTGGCAGGGGCGGGCACCTCACCTCTCTACAATGGGGCCTTTGTCCTGAATCCAGAAGCGGGAGCCTCTCTTATGGGCCTCAATGGAGCCCTGGGTGAAGCTCTCTATGTACTGGGCCAGCATCTGCTCCTGGTGGCTGTTGGCTGCGTATGCCTAGGGGTAAAGAGGGCTCTGGTAAGCTGTGGGCCGTCCACCTTTGCTGCCCAGAGGGGTTGTGCGTGGCCGGGTCAGCCCTACCTTGGCTTTCTCCAAGTGTTCTACCACCTTCTGGAGGATGGGAGCATAGTCTCCCCGGGTGACCTGGAAATGGCTCCCCTGGAACTCATAACTCTTCAGCTTGGAAGTCAATTCGGAGTCGAGAGCAGGGTCTAAGGAGTGAGGCAACCCTCAGGGAAAAGGCCAGTATTGGGCACCTCAGCAGGCTTTTCAAGCTGACCGACTAAGAACTTCAATGGCTCCCCATTGCCAATAGAAATTAGGATAAATTGTCTTCTTCAAACATGCATATATTAGGGGTCAGGAATTCAGCTCAATTGACAGAGTGCTTGCCTAGGATACACAAACACAGGTTTGACACCTAGTACTGCATAAACCAAGCATGGTGGCGCGCACCTGTAAGCTTGGTGCTTGGGAGATGGAGACAGGAGAATCACACTGAGTTTGAGGCCAGCCTGAGCTAGAGTAAGACCTTGTCTCAAAAAACACACGGGCTAGAGAATTGGCTCAGAGAGCACAGGTCCTAACCATCCAGCCTGAGGACCTGAGTTTAGTCCTGTGGCAGCTCATACTGTTCCCCCTATCTGCAGTGCATATGATCTATTCATTCACTCTAAGCCCCCACATTTCCACGTTGAGTACCTGAGTAATATCAAGCACTAGACACTGGGAAAGATGATGACAGAAACACATAGCCCATCCTGGCAGACGGCTTGTCATTAAGACACAGATGACCAACAAGGAAACTACGGGGAACGCTGGGAAAGGCCCCTTAAAAGGCGCCATCCACACCCAGCCGTGGAATGAGGAGGAGCTGCCAGGGCAAACACCGATGGGCTAGAAGCTGTTCTGAGCAGGAAGCGGGAAACAAACTGTATGAACACTTGGTGACAAGATGTAGGAAGGTGTAGAACATGGGTTGAGCAGAGCGCCGGAGGCTGGGAACTGGCTGGGGATGTGGGGGGTTAACAACGAGCTAGTGGAGGTTAGCACAAGGGCCTGAATATATTCTCTGTCCTTCTTTATCACAGGTCCCTACGGCTGCCGCTCTCTGAGTGACTGAGGCGAGGCTATGTTCACTCTGGGGTGGGCTCAAGACCAGGGAGAGCCGATCAGAAACCTGTCTCTTGTCTAATAAAATCATCCAGAGAGTTGAGAACCACTCTTTTGGTTGTTGTTGTTTTTCGAGACAGGGTTTCTCTGTGGAGCCTTGGCTGTCTTGGAACTTACTCTGTAGACCAGGCTGGCCTCAAACTCAGAGATCTGCCTGCCTCTGCCTCCTGAATGCTGGGATTACAGGCATCCGCCTCCACCACCCAGCTGAGAGCCACTCTTTTGCTGAATGAAGAAAGAACTGAGACCAAAGGACTCTTTCCGCTGGACAGCTGGGCTGCTGTCCTGCACCACCCGGGTCATTAGGTGGCTGATAGTCGACTTTAGGGCCTGAGCGCACCTGTTTTGAGTACTGAAGCCAGTCGCACCTCATAGTGGGACTTCCCTTCCTGGTCAACCACCTTGAAGAGCCGTGTGTTGTATGCACTGAGGTTCTGGGAAAAAAAACCAGAGCAGGATTTGAAGGATGGTGAGATCAATGAAGCCCAGGGAGAGTGGGGAAGTGACCATCCCATTGGACAGTGAGGAAAAGTAGGTTGGGCCTCTCTGAGGAACCTTCCCAAGCCCACAGTGGGAGGGAAGGCAAGCAGGGATGACTGTCGAGCTGTGCTCCACACACAAAATGCTAACTCAAAAAAATAAAATCCATAATATACTGGGGCCGAGAGGTGGCTTGGCAGTTAAGAGTGCTTACTGCACCGTCCTTGCAGAGCACCCAGGTTTGGTTCCCAGCACCTACGCAGTGGCTCACAGCAGTCTCTAACTCCAGGCCCAGGACAGGCAGGGCTCCTGCACAAAGGTGATGCACATTCCATACTTCAGGCACACACACACACACAACACTAAAATAAATACTTTTTTTAATGAAAAAATATATTACACATATATTATAATATTTTTAGGGACCTGTTATAAAGCAGGATAGAGACCATATTTAGGCCCCTACATCATTCTCTCCGAAGACCTAAGATCTCATAAATATATATAATATGTATATATAATATAACATATATATATTACATAGATATATTTTTTAAGGTCAGCCTGATCTACAGAGAATCCAACACAGAAAAAAACCCTGTCTTGACAAAACAAATATTATATATGTGTGTGTGTGCGCATACGTATATATGTATGTATATGTACGTATATATGTATGGGGCCCACACATGTGCCACAGAGCGTGGGTGGAAATTTCAATTTCAGAAATCAGTTCTATCTACATAGATCCCAGAGGATCAAATTCATGTCATTGCCTTATCAGCAAGCATCTTTGCCCCTGAGCCATTCACCAGCCCCATGGGCACTAACTTTCTCTAGCTGGTTGTGTGAGGCATGGAGCCACCCAGCTAGCTCTCACTGTGTGAAACGGAAAGGGCCACACAGCTGGCAGGTGGCTGAGGATCACAGGGTCCAGGAGCCCCATCTTGGAAGTGTGGGAAGGGCAAGGGTGGATGCCTCCTGGCACATGGGTAACATCTCAGTCTTTCTGGTTGGCGCAAGCTTACCTCACGCACAAAGAATCCTTAGGTCTTTTCCGTCTCAAGGACCCAAGGTGCCCATATGTCTTTGAGTTCAAGCTGGGACCCAAGAGCAGGTGGCAGTGGTGAAGGGGTGGGGACAAGGAGCCCCATCAAACTACTGTCCCAGATTGCCAATTCCCAAACCTGAGAGTCCAGAAAGTCCTGGGCCAGCTTAGCATCCTCCATGGTACAATCCCCAGAGAAATAGGTGGTGACTCCCTGTTAGGGAAGACACAGTGAGAGAAGGTGAGTGGAGAGACAAGAGAACGGAGTTATTGAGGGCGCAGGTCAGGCCCTATGAGGCAGCTGATGGCTTCCTTCCTAGGCTCTCTGCATCTCCTCCCAGCACTTCCACCCTGTCCCATCGACTTCCAGGGGAAAAGCTATAAAACACATTTTCATCTCAGACATCTTTAATTTTTTTTCTCCTTTGAGATAGGGTCTCACTATGTAGACCACACTGGCCTCAAACTCACAATCATCATGACTCAACCTTCCAAGGACTGGGATTACAGGCTTGTGCCACCATGCCTAACTCAGTCTTTCTAGCCCCACCCCCATCCTCCCTAACCAGCCCACCACTAAGGCTTCCACACCCTCTTCCCAGACAGCCCAGCAATCCCTAGAGGCAGGGACTCTTGAGTCCCTACATTATTCTCTCCTAGATGCCTTCTCCTCCTGATCTCCTCTCCTTCCCTCTTTGTGCACCCACATCCTGGCAGGACAGACCTGGAAGGACATTCTGGAAACATCCTGTCCAGCTCTCTTCCCATTTTACAAGCAGGCCTGTGATGCTGACTGGCTTTAGCTGGAGAGCAGGAGGAGCGGTCGTCTCTCATCAGCTGCCCTCCCATGCCTACCAAGCAACCTCAAGGGTACCCTCCCATCTGCCAAGCTCCTGGAGGGTGGGGCTCACCTCCTTCCCCAGCCCAAGGTGCCGAAGCCCTGGCTCCAGGGAGAACATAAGCTCCCCACAGGTCTGCCAGAGGTCCCTGACTTCTTCCGGCTGCTGCTGAGCAGCCTTACTCCCCAGAATCACACGTTCCAGCTTTTCCTGCAAGGAGAAAGGAAGCCATTGGTCCGGCCACATGCCCTTCAAACTTCCTGAACCCAAGGCCTCGTAGCATAGCACAGAAAGCAGCAAGCTCTGAGTAGAGCTGAACCCCAGGCTACCTCACACCTGCACGGTCAAACACTTAACATTACCAGGCCACTTGTAAGGCATTAACATCTGAGGAACCCTAGTGATGGGCTTTGCCTATCCCGGGGATGACCAGTGGGTGTCTAACAGTTCACATTTGTACAACCCGCACTTGCTTGATCAGCAACCTTGAAGGGCTGTGCTTTTCCTTTATGTGTACATCTGCAACACCTGGGGTGCTGATGACACCCGTGGACACGGTGTCCTAGTGACAGGGCTTTCATTCCAACCAGGGTCCCTTTTTCATTCTCCAACCACAGCCCACCAGTGACCTCCTGCCACCCTCCCTAGCTCACCTTGGGCAGGTTAGGAACAAACTTGGTGTCACCAAAGGACTTATAGTTGCCCATGTTGGAGTAGACTCCCGCAGCATATACCAGGAATGCCTGGAAAGTGGAGACAACATGGTATCAAGCATATGAGAATCCCCACTCCCTTTCCCTTTCAGGAAAAGGACAGCCTGAGACCAGAACACCAGGGCAGACCAGTGTGGGAAAGGCTGGGAAATCACAGGGCAGAGCCCTGATCCTAGGAGGCTCCAGTCTGCCCCAATTCCTTGTCACAGATGAATTTTTACCCCCACCCCACTGGGTAGCCAAACTGGTTTCAGCAGCTACCAGACATACATAGGGTGATGACAGTAGGAAGCTGCCTCCCAAGGGTAGTCATGTAAGCTGGCTAGGCCAGTCAGGGAAATCACCTTCTCCTGCTATCAGCTGAACTTAACAGTCAAACTGGCCAATATCACCAAGCCTAGATGCTCTATAACTGGAATGGTGAGGAAAAAGCTGAGAGATGAAGGTCCCATCTCAAGACAGCATTGAATAACTGAATCCAGTTATACCTGAAGGCCCCTCTAGCACTGGACCTTGCAATTATGTGAGCTAATCATTTGTTTTCGTTCTCTCTTTCTTTTCTTTCCTTTTTTTTTTTTTTTTTTCCCTATTTTTGAGATAGGTCTCCATGTGTAGTCCTGGCTGTCCTGGTACTCATGTAGACCAGACTGGCGCTACAACTCACAGCGATCACCTGTGTCTGCCTCCCAAGGGCTATGATCACAGGCCTATGCCACCACATGAGGCTCATAATTCATTCTCTCTCTTCCACCCTCTCTCTCTCTCCAGGAGGCAGACAGAAGCAGGTGGATTCCTGTGAGTTCAAGGCCAGCTTGATCTACAGAGCAAGTTCCAGAACAGCCAGGGCTACACAGAGAAACCTTGTCTTGAAAAACAAAAACAAAACAAAACAAAAGACTAATTTGATTATAGTGTACTGCTATAGCGTGCTTCCTAGGCCACAAAAAGAAATGGACTAATACACTCTCCCTGGAAATTCTCCAGGACACAGAGATCTGAAAAAATAGGCGGTAGACAGAACACTGAGAACACGACACTTAAGGTTACACGGGGTTGGGAAAATGGTTCAGTGAGTAAGAGTGCTTGCCATGTAAGCATGAGGAGCTGAGTCTGAATACGCAGCGCTCACATAAGAGTCAGGCGTGGCCATGCACACATGTAACCCCAGCCCTGGGCAGGCGGTGCGTACACAGGTTATGCTGGAAGCTTGAGAGGCAGTCAACATCTCCAGAACAAGCCTCAGGTTCAGTATGAGACCGTGTGCTGGGGCTGGAGAAGATGGCTCAGTGAGCAAGTGCTCTTCCAGAGGACCCGGGTTCAGTTCTCAGCACCCATGTCAGGTGGATCCCACGCCTCTTGCCTCTGTGGGCACTTGTAACTCCCATGCACTGACACATACGTACATGTGCTAAAATAAAACAAATCTTTGTAAAAGAGATCCTGTTTCAAGGGAGTAACTTCTTTTCTGATATCTATATATTTGACGTTTGCACATGTACACACAAGACCGTCATTTTACATTTTAAAGAACTAAGTTAAGCTGGGAAGTGGTGGCTCGTGCCTTTGACCCCAGTGCTTGAGAGGCAGAGGCAGGTGGATCTCTGAGTTCGAGGCCAGCCCCTGGTCTACAGAGTGAGCCCCGGGTAAGCTAAATGGGGTCCTGGCATAGTGTGCACATACAGGCATCAGCATCCCGTGCACTCATCCAGAACAGAAAAGGACTGGCCACAGTGGCTACCTCTGGAGAGACAACAAACGTGTGTGAGCTTTTGTGTTTTGTATGTTTCTGAACTGCAGCAATGTACTAGGAATTAGTATGTTATTCAACTAAAATATCCACAGCCAAGAACTAGGAGACAAACATTCTACCCAGGCCCCTCATAATGCGGAAGTGTTACCCAGATGCCTTCCTCCACCCTCTCGGTATCATCTGTACAGTCACTGCAGACTGCGGAGAACCATGACAAGTAGGCTGGCCTCAAACTCACAGCCATCGTTAAGCGCTGGGGTTAAAGGTGCAGGCCACCACACCCGCCTTGTTTCCCTCCATTATGAAGCCAGCACTGTGCTAAGCAGGGCACCACAATACTAGGCGCAGGCCATGTGCGTATTCTACAGATGACAAGCCTGAAGCTTTTCAGGGGTCTGTGTATGTGCGTGTGAGTATGTGAGCATGTTTGTATGCGTGTGAGCATGAGTGTGTATGTGTTAATCTAATCCTCTACCCAGCTGGGGAGAGAGAGAGCTGTGCCCCTTGCCCCTTCACACCCTTCTGGAAGCCCCTCAGGGACCCAGGCTGGTCCATGGGAACTGACCTGATACTCTTCTTCAGTAAGGCCCTCAGCCAGGGCATGCTGGCGCAGCTGGTCGGGGTCCTGGGCACGGAAGAGGCGGCTTAGCAGGGCATAGATGTAGGGGGCTTCAGGGGATGTCTGAAGCAGCACAGCCAGGCCTCCATACCAAGCGGCCCTGGACAGGTGGTGGGCGTAGAGGCGCTCTGTGGGTGACAGCAGGCGGAAGGCCTCCCGGCAGTCCAGGCTAGACACACCGATGTCATTGGGCAGGATGTACTGGGTATCTGCCATGAGCCCTGCAAGGACACATCGCAGTCAGCTCAGAGAGCACACAATCTTCACGTCTGCTCTCAACTCTCATAACAGAACTTCTTCCACCCAAAAGCCCAGGAGGGAGTTTTACAGTAGCAGCTATTCACCTGATGCTGAAATTCAAAGGATCAAATACTTAGTGAGCCAGTATTGGAGTGTGGCCCCTCGAACTTCCAGTCTGAATCCAACTACCTCGCATTACAGATGAGGAAACGGAGGCTCAAAGATGCCAAGACTTCTGTTTGTTGTTTCTTTTTTCTTTCTCTTGTTGGTTATTCAAGACAGGGTTTCTCTGTGTAACAGCCCAGGCTGTCCTGGAACTCGCTATGTAAAGCAGTCTGTGCCTCCTGGGTGCTGGGATTAATGGCAAGCACCACCAAGACTTTTTTCTAAGCACTGGGAGGAAGAACCAGCAGAACAGAGCTTCATGCTAGACTCCCGCCCAAGACACTCCTTTCTCACCTCCACCTTTTCAGACTTCAGAGCCTCTCTCTTCAGAATTCCTCTAGCACCTCTAGCCCATCACAACTGCTGACAACGGCAGGCGTCTGGTTGCTTGCTGGGCACCCACCCCCCTGTTCCAGCCCTGCTCCACCAAAGAGTTCTAAAAACCAAGCCAGCTGCTTCACTGTCCTGCATCTCTCTTTCCTCCTCTGTAAAACTGATCGTGAAAATGACACCAAACTCAACAGCTGGGTATGCAAATTAGAAGAGGCCAACCCCACAGCGGGGATATAACTCAGTTGGTACAATGTTAGCCTAGCCAACAACCAGGCCCTGGGTTGGATTCCAAGGCCAGTCTGGGAGTACATGAAACCCTGTCAGAATAAGCAAATAAAGAAGAGCAGCGATGTTTCCTGTGCGCTTTCCCTTCCCAGCATCTGCCCTGGTCTCATCTCCTCAGCTCTCCACTTCCTTCTGTTGCTGCACCTGGGAAGCCATATCCACAGCCCATTTTCCAGGTAGGGACAATGACACTTGGAAAGCAAACAATTTATCCAGTTGGGGCCCAGGGAATTCCAAACCCACCTCACTCTCCACGCCCCGCCCCTGACGAAGCACACGTGTCCACACTCCCTAAGCCCCATTCGCGCGGCTCCACCCAACCCAACTACCCGGTCACCGAGGCTCGGAAAGGGGTGTTAACTCCTTACTGCCCGGAAATCCTCCTTGGCCCGAAAACAGGGAGAGTTTTGGAAAAGGCAATGAAAGGCGAACAGAAAGAGGATGATCTTGCGGACACAGGCAGGCCTCGCTCTGATCCCCTAAAGATGACACCCCTTGACCCCAAAACCAGGGCGCCGCACCTCACCTGCTGCAGCTTCTCGATTCGCAAACTCACTTCCTGCTTCCGGCTCCCCCCCATTCATTGGGACTTCACAAGCCCCGCCCCAGCAACCAATAGTCTGGCCCCAGGGATCAGATGGGCAGCAGCTCCGGCCAGTAAAGGAGCCGAGATCAGCACCTCCCCTCATCTACTCCCCGCCCCTGGCGCTACGGGTGGCGCTTCCTTGGGATGTCCCTGAGGCCTTGGCCTTTTGTCCGCTTGCCTTCCTCACCCGCCCGCTGTAGTGGCGAGGGGTCGAGGGTATTGAGAAGGTGTAGGAAGCAGCTTGAGTATCTGGATACCCCACTTGGCCCACAGTCAGAGAGGACTGACAGAGGTCTCCAAACACAGGGTCCGTTTATACAGGAGCCTCCACACACGTAGCTGGGACCCTGCTCTCTTTGGGGTTTCTCCTCCAGTTTCCTTCCCCCTGGGTTTGGCAGTCAGCAACCTGCACCGAAGGAGAGCATAGCAGCGTGGATCCCCCTCCTCTCTGGATTTGGGGTTTGGAGATGCTATTTGGAGGCTATGTGCAAGGAAGCTCCTGGTGGAGCAGTAGTACCACCCACCTAGAGGGTTGCAGAAAAATGCTGCAGGCGCTTCACTGGCCGCCGTGGGCCTGGAAGGAGTTCTTAAAACACTGAGCGCTCCAGTTTCCTCAACCCACGCAAAGGCGAGGCCAGCGAAGAACTGGCATTTTCTTGGTGCAGCCATCTGCCAGACAGACTAGAAAAGCACCCTCCGGTGACTCGGCAGCCCAGGACACAGGCACACATGCTATCCACCCTTAGTATTCAAGGTGGTGTCGGTCCGGGTGACCCTTAACATTGCAAAGACCTTGGGTTAGCCTGAGGTCAAACCATGTGTCTGTCACCTACCAGCTGTGTGGCTTTAGGTGGGTCACTTCTCTGACTCTTGAGTCCTGTCAGCTTTACTTCTGGACTAATAAATGAATCTACATCAAGGGATGGGCAACCATAAAGGAGTAACGCTGCCCCCTAGCGTTGTGTAGGCGGTGGTGTCTTGGGACTGAAATCTTACACACTCCCCTTACAGGAACCAGTTTCTCATTCACAAAGGTGCCCTAAAGGCTAGGCTTGTCACCACAGCCTTAGTAGCTGTTGGTTCTGATTGGTGAGTGTCATTAGAGTGTCGTCTTAAGGGGGAATCCTGTAAAAATATCTACATGTTGAGCAAAGTCCCCTTCTATCCTTTTGCTTGTCTTGTTTTTAGACTAGGTATAAAGTTGACTCGGATTAAGGTGGAATGTAACCGGAACCAGGTAGGAGAGGGAGAGCTATCCACAGTCACCAAAGGGTAGCTCAGGCAAGTGAAAAATCCCAAGACCCAAGACCCCCAACCAAACTGCATGATGCCATTTTATAATCTCAATTAATAGGAATAATTATTGAAGTCCTTCACCAACAGCTTGCCATATAGAATCTCATTTAATTCTTGCAAAACCCCTGAGATAGCATAAGACTGTTGTACCAATTGCACAGATGAGAGGGCCTTTGATTTTCCTAAGACCTTACACTACACTGTTTCCTCCCTCTGCCCCAACTCACTCACTCTTGTCTCTGATTCTATCACTATGACACATCATGGCTTTTCTGTATGTTTACATCGTCCTCATAAGGAGAGTACTCTGTTTTTGTTTGAGACAGGGTTTTCGCCATGTAGCCAGGCTAGCCTTGAACACACGATCTTCCTTCCTTAGCCTACCAAATGCTGGGATTACAAGCACATGCCACCATGCCTAGCCTTAGAGACCATCATTCCATTTAACAGTCGTGGAACCTGAAACTCCCAAGAGCTGGCTCCCGCCACCAGCCTGAGTTCTTCCCAAAGCCCAGTCAGGTACCTTTTGTTTGTCCTTTTTCCCAGAGTCCGAGATTCAACACCAGAAATGAGATCAGAGTGTGTTCCTCTGCCTCGTCCTCAACAGAATCATTAGCAAGAACTGGGCAGAGTTTCATTTCTAGTGTTTTGGGGGGAGGGTTGAAATGCTCCCTACACTCTGGCAGCCCCTTCTGCTATGCATCGCACTGTAGCTATGTGATGCCCTGTCTGCTCTGTGATAGCTGCCTTCTGCACCCCCCTAAGGTTCTGGCTTCTGTCTTGCCCTGAGGACAAAGAAAGTTCTACACACAGAGCCACCTCCTTTTATTTCTCTATAGTCTGTCTATACTGGTTTTCCTGGTCAGCTTTCCCTTGAATGGTCAGAGGAAACCCAGCTCAGCCCTTGGCTCACAGGAAGATCTGACTCACAAACAGGAGGAATAGGGAGATGTTCAGCACTAAGTTGACTTCCACACTCACCAAGACTCACCAGGTCCTAGCCGACAACCCTGATCCCATCTCCTTTTTCTGTTGCCCTGCATATTGGCTGTTAGGCATTCTCCCTGCCCTTCTATCCTATTGCCCTTACCCAGGCTACCTTCCTAACTCCATCCTGCCTCTACAGTGTCTGTCATTCAAGATGTAGCTCTGGTTTTGGGCCATCCAATTTCTCAGAACAACCCTAACATGTTCAGGTGGCCAACAGGACGTGGTGGTCAGCTTCTGCCATTAGTCCCACAGGCCCCTCCTCTAACCGGGAGCCCTGCATGGGGCTGGGCACTGAGTAGGCAGATATCCATGTGTGTTCTTCAGCTTTTCCACGAAACAGACTCTAAGCAGCCTCGCCTCCATCCTGCCCAGCCTTAGTATGAGCTGAGAGGGGCAGTTGTGGCTTCCAATAAAGTTGCAACCAGGTTGTAACCTTATCTCTCTATGAACCCAAGTGGAGATACCTTTCTTGGATCACTGTGAGGATTAAATAAGATCTTTGAGAAGCAGAGCCCTGGTACCTAGTGAAAGCAGCTGTGATTACTGTTAGGATGGAGTGCGGCACAAAATGAATATTCAGCAATGGTAGCCCTTGTGTCAGAGGCGGTTGCTGTGGGGCAGTGAGTCCTCCCCCAGCTTTGACTCCTGACTGTCCACAAATGAGGATCTGAATTCTCCATCAGAGCCACACTCCAGCATCCCCTTAACCTATTTCTCCGCCCCTACTCTCTTACCCTGAGTCTGTGCCAAGAGGGTACAGAGCCTTTACCTTGTGGGCCAGGAAGATTCCAAGCCACCATGGAGGCTGAGCTCCTCCACGAAGCCTCTTACTTTGCCAAATCCAGCTAGGGTTGTTCTCCAGCCCTGGAATTCTCTGATTCTAACACATATGAAGCTGTCTGCCCTCCACTAGGCTCCACCACATGGAGAACCTGGTTTGATTATCCATGTGTCCTCCACTTAGCACTATACTTCCTGGATTGGGAGTCAGCAAATGCTGATCTCATCCTGCCTGTCAGCTCATCACTCACTGAGGACTGGAGGTATTGCATGCATTCGGGACACGTGGATCTGGGAGGGCAGCTGAGCAACAAGGTTTATAGAGTAACCCAGGGCAGCAGCGGGAAGGAGGAATAGCTGCACTGGATTGGCTGGTTCAGAGCACAACCAGCCTAAGCTGGAAGTCAGGGACCATGGCCCCTTCACTCCCCCAGGGGCACAGTGTAGGCGGCATGATGTAGGATGCCCCAGGAAGGACAAGGGCATGGGGCGCCCTCCATCAGCCTGGGGCAGAGCTGGTGCTAAAGTCCCCATCAGTATGACTGGGATAGAGATCTCAGGGATCCTCTTAGAGGCGAGAGTTGAGGGGAGGGTCACAGCCCATCCTATGTGTCCAACTGGTGTGGCTATTGCCAGCAGGCAGAATCCCACATGCAGAACTCCATCTGAACAGCAGGAGATGGGGGACCTGGGTGGCAGGCGGGCATGGCAGCAAGGACGCTGGAGAGCCTAGTCCAGCGGCCCCTGGAAAATTAGGCGGACACAGCCATGCTCACCAGTGAGCCAAGCCCCGCAAAAGGGGCAGGCTGCATGGAAAGCGTGGGTGCCGTGTGGCAGTGGTGTCTGGGCCCAATAGCGGGCAGTCTTCTCAGAACACACGTGGCCACAGGGTGCAAAGGCGTGGCTGGGTGGCCCAGGGTCCAGGCAGAGACCGGCCTCCTGGCCGAGCCACAGAGGCACATAGGGTCCCACAAGGCGGCAGAGAGGACACTCGCGCTCCTGGGGGCCTCGCTCCCTTCGGCAGCCCCAGCCATGGTAGCCATGGACATGACCACAACGGACGTAGACCCAGGGCTGTTGCTTGTCAGGTGCTGTGCGGCCACGGGCTGGACTGGGGAAGGCCAAGGTGCTGAGACCCACAGGACACTGGGGCCGGGCTGCGTTGGCCTCCTGTCGCTGGGCCTCAAGTTGTTTCAGTGTGGGTGCCCTCAGCAGCCCTGCCGGAGTGCGCCACAGCAGCGTGGCCCCGCACAGGTCAATCAGCGAACCATCTTGCAAGACGTTGGATTCGTTTTCCACCTGCCGGAGGCAGCAGAAGGCCTTAGCCCAAGAGCTCTCTGGTCCTGCCATCGGGAAGCCTCACCCCAGAGAAGCCACCCATCTGGCCAGCTGAGACAAGACGTCAGATGCTCCCCAACACATACAGCCCCTTACTCTCAGCAGTGCTGGGGCTTTGGTATTGTCACAGGTCAAATCAGGAGCTCTGGCCCATAGCAAGTTTTTTCTGAAATGTTTCCCAAAGCTCTCCCATAATGGTAGAAGTAGGATAATACAGAGACAGCAAATACCGCCCATGGGGAATACTGGTACACAGCCCAAAGCAGCTATCCCACAGGTCATGGATCACAGAAAGAACTCCAGAGCCAGAGAGCCTGGGTTTGAACCCTGGTCTTGCTCAGTCACTTACTCAGTGTTGCTAAGAAGATAATTTAACTTCTGCATCTTGGTCTCTTGGACCTCAAACTGGATTATTCCATAACTCAAGTGGGCCTTGCAAAGATTAAATAAGTCAACCAAAACAAGAACGTGAAACAATGCCTAGTATATGTCTGTGTTGATGATTCATATGCATTCTTTGTTTTGTTTTTTAATTTTATGCTTTGTCTGCATTTATGCCTGTGCACTGCATGGGTGCCCAGTGCCCATGAAGGCCAGAAAAGGGTGTTGGATCCCCTGGAACTAGTTTTGGTTGGTTGTAAGCGGCCATATGGGTGCTGGAAATCAGACCTGGGTCTTCTGGAAGAACAGCCAGTGCTCTTGCCTCTGAATGCGACAGTCCCACTACAAGCTGCCAACACTCTGGGCTATAAGTTGTTCATACACAGGCCGAGTGTCACCCTTGGAAGAGGGTGTGATTTTCTAAGCTGCTGGCAGCCTCAAAGCCATTTGGTACCACACAGTGCATTTGTGTGGCTCTATTTCATATCACCTGCTAGATCCCCAGGGATGAAACTACACTTTACGGACCTTGCTCTGGTCCTGTCTTTGGAGTTAACTGACACCTGTCAAGAACCCCCTGAGCCTGGGGCTCACCAAACAGCCCAGTGGGACTCTCTTGGAGAGAAGTGCTATAGATCATTTCCCAGCTTGGAAAGGCAGTGAACGGATTATGAGACCTGGGAAGGGTGGGGAGTAGAGGAGGCCACCTACCAGCTTCCCCCGCTGCTGGGCTGAGCGGCTATCCCGCAGTGTGTACACATTCCCGCAGACAGAAATCTCCCTCCAGACACCTGGGGCAGAGTCCTCGGAGAAGCCACCTGCTGGGTGCATCACCAAGACCCCGTTGGTTGTCAGGCCATCCATCAGACCATCAGGAGTCCTCCATTTGGCTGCCCGCTCCTAGGACCACATGAAGGATAAGCTCACAACCCCAGGAGCTCCCAAAAGGCTGCATGCCAAAGGTGGTGTCCCCCCACCTTCAAGATCTGGGGTTTCCCAGACAGGACTTCAGGTCTTGGGCACCACCTGGCTGACCTCTTTGTACCTCATTTTGCTTCTTCAAGAAGTGGGCTGCTGTGCCATGGGAGAGTGATATACAGAAGAAGCCCATGTACAGGCCCACACTCTAGCCTGCTTCCCTCCCACCCTCCCCTCTGCTCTCTCTTTTGAAGGGTTGGCCCTGCCTGGGGGCTCACTCACTCCAAGAAAGATGTTGCTAGAGGCATCGAAGCCAGCAGCATAGATGCGGGCAGTATAGGGTGGCCGGCGGTCACAGAGGATACGGCAGGCATAGCGAGAGATGGTACTTTGGGCAGAAGGGCTCTCTGTGGCCCCTCCACCAGGAGATGTGTCTGTCACCACAAAGTCAATCATGTTTTCAGTCGAGCGGCCGATCTATAAGGAGAGGAGGGCAAGAATACACACAGGCAAGTTTCACGGTTTTCTCACCCAGCGTCTCAGCAGCCACCAAACAATGGAGAGCCAAGAGGAGAGCACACCACAACTTTCTAGAGTCTAGACCCTTCGGGCTGCACACAGGTTCCCTACATCTGATCAGTCCTGTCCGAGGAACACCTCACTCAGTAAAAACCCGCTCATCTGCTAACAGGCCAATTAAGAGGCGATACTCTGGAATATTAGCAATGAATTGTATCTATCTTAGGAAAAGGGTTTTTGTTTGTTTGTTTGTTTGTTTGTTGAGACAGGGTTTCTCTGAGTAACCCTGAATGTCCTGGACCTCACTCTGTAGACCAGGCTGGTTTCATGCTCTGAGATCCACCTGCCTCTGCCTCTCAAGTCCTGGCATTACAGGCGTGTGCCACCACCGCCCAGCTCTTGTTTTGTTAAGCACAGTCTCCCTTTGAAGCCTGCACTGGCCTGGAGCTTGCTATGTAGATCAGGCTGGCCTCAGCTTCACTTATCTCCACCTCCCCAGTGCTAGGATTACAGGTGTACACTACCACGCTCAGCTTAGTACTTTTGTCTGTGTATGTGAGTGTGAGTGCCTTTACAGTGCCTATAGAGGCCAAGAGCATCCACTCCCCTGGAACTGAGCTACAGGCAGCAGATGTGGGTGCTAAGAACTGAGCCTAAGTCCTTTGCAAGAGCAAGAAGTGCTCTTAACCTCTAACCCATCTCTCTCTAGGTCTAAGCTAAGCATTTTATGTGTAAGACCTCAGTCACTGCTCTCATGGTGGGGAGGCTACTATAAGCCTCATTTCACAGATGAGAAAAATGAGACCCAGAGATGTTAAATGGCTCTTGGCCAAAGTCACAGGGCTGGTACTTGAACCCAGGCGTGATGAAGCTTAACCCTATACTCTGCACTTCAAAGCTGTGCAGTCTCCCACCCTCTAGGTGTCTCGACTCTGAGGGCTGCTTGTTGGTATGTTCTTTTGAAATGTACACGCCTTACCCTTGTTCATTCAAATACTGATCCCCCCCCCCACCCGTTTTCAATCCGGATATTGCATTGTGATACTTATTCTAAGCATCCTGTCTCAACTTTATGTAAACAGGCCAATGTTGAGCTGAGAGGAGCCAGAGGGCAGGAAAAAAGGAGAGAGAGAGAGAGAGAGAGAGAGAGAGAGAGAGAGAGAGAGCGTGAGCGAGCACGGAGCGAGCTTGGAGGAATGCTTGACGGCTGAGAGGCAGGAGCAGAGATCTGGGAACAGTGTGGAGAGAATGAACCAGACCTAAGATTTCACAAAAAGCAAGTATAATGGGTAAAATCTAAATGTTAGGAAACTATGAGGGCTTGGAGGTTTAGGAGGGAGTAACTATTGCTCAGCATTGTGTTCTAGGTTAACTAAATAAACCCAGTCTCTGTGTGGTGATTTGGTTATACAGCTGTTTAGGACTAACAGCAGCATTACCAGAAGATATATAAACAGTAAATATTAATCGTCACTCACAACAGCTGCTGATTTGTTATTGACTGCAAAGTCAGCAACCCAGACTAAGACATCCCATCTGAAGGGCCATATGCCACATGAATGCTCAGAAACACCTTTCTCGGGGCCTCTGGGCCCATGGCCTGATCCTGAACACCTGCAGAACACAGAGGCTGGAAGGCTGGACATACCTGGAACATGTCTGTGTCGCTGTCATGTGTGTACTCCACTATGACTGAGTGGCTCCGGGACAGTGTGTATGAGATGCTGTGCTGGCCTCGGTTACTCAGGGCCTGGTGGAGAGAAGGCAGTCACTTCCCAGGGTATGGAAGAAGTGTAAAGCTTCCAGCCAGAGGCCACCCAAGGCCCAGTAGCCACTCCCAGGAAGGGGCAGCTCCATCCTGTGCAGAGGAGACTGTATAGAAGGAGCTCTTAGCTGGTTCTCTTGTTTAATCTTCTAGCTATCTCAGAAAAATGTGCTTACTGTTCCATTTTTACAATTAGAAATCTTGGCTCAGAGGCAAGAACTGGCCTTCGGCCACACACCTGGAAACAGCAGAGACTTAATTCCACACCAACCCTCTGACACCAAAGGTTTTTCTTTAGTGTTATGTGTGGCAGCTCTTCTTGGTTGTCAGACTGACTACATCATGAATTAACTAAAACCCAATGACTGGGCACACCTGTGAGGGATTTTTGCTTAATTAAGTCAGTTAAAGTGGGAAGACCCACTTCTAATCTGGAGGTGGGAAAATAAATCTTTAATCTGAGCCACACCTACTGCTGTCGGCCTATATAAAGCTCTCTCTTTTTGCCTGTTTGTTCTTCCTCTCACTAGCAAGTCCTTCTCCGGCATTGGGGCCTACTGGTTTGGGATTCCAGCATATGCTGAAGACCGGCTGGGACATCCAGCCTCATGGACTGAACAACTACTGGATATTTGGACCTTCCATTAGTAGGCAGCCATTGCTGGATTAGCTGGACCACAGCCTGCAAGCCATTCTAATAAATCCCCCAAAGACAGATAAGACAGACAGACAGAGATTCATTCCATTCGTTCTGTTTCTCTAGACTAACCCTGACTAATATATTGTGTGGACATCACATCTGCTCTTGGAGCTTGGCTATCTTTGGAGTAATGCTGATAGGTGCTGCAGGGGTGACTCAGTGAGCAAGATCACTTTCTGTTTTTATAGTGGACCCAGGCTTGATCCTAGCACTCATATGTCAGCTTACAAGGGTTTATAACTCCAGTCCCGGGGATCCAATACCTTCTTCTGGCTTCCACAGGAACTGCATGATCACAGTGCATAGACATTCACGCAAGCAAAATATCTATACACATAAAAATAAATTTACAAGTTTTAAATAAGTAAAAATTTTAGTCAGTGAATGGGCTGTGGCAGTCAAGGAAACATTTCAAAGGCTATTAAGGGATGGGCACACTGTGAAAGATACCTGTGATCACCATTTTGGGGTGTATCTGTAGTGTGGAATATGTGCATGTATGTGCACAGGTTTTGTGCCCACAAAGGCCACTGGGTGTCTTCTAACACTGATTAATGTCCCTTAAGAAGCCTGGAGCTTGTATTTTCTGGTTAGGATGATGCCCAGCAAGCCCCAGCAAAACTTCTGTCTTTGCCCTCAACAGGCACACCTGCTCTTATCATATGAGTGCTGGGGATCCAAATGCAAATCCCCAGGCTTGTACAGCAAGCCCTACTACCCTACGGAGCTATCATCTCTCCAGACCCATCACCACCATTTCTTTGCTGAGCCTGAGAGGCAGTGGGCTTCCCTGCTCCAGAAAGGTAGGTTTAGGAAGGCTGGAGACCTGGGCCTGGGCACACAGGACAGGATGGCATTCAGTCCATTGGTATAGGTGCTTGCCTTGGAGACGAGTGGTGTGGAGATGTGGTGCATGACGTCTGGCTTCACTCCGTTGGCATGTGGCCGGCGGCTCAGTGCCAGGCGGCTTCGGCGGCGGCCCTTGTCCCCGTTGGCTAGACACCCATTGTAGCTGTGGATGTGGTGGTGGGGAGATAGGGGGAGGAGAGAAAGGAGGAGAAAGTGAGCCTTAGGAGACCTGGAGGAAACTGCCAACTCAGAGCAGACTCTGCCTGATAAACACGAAGCACCCAAAGCTAGAAGAGCCTGGAATGGCTGCATTGAGGGGTGGGGGGTGGAGTCCCTCCTTCAGTGACCAAGTGTTCCCTGGATGCCTCCGCTGTAACAGCAGGTGCTACGGTGGTAGAAGTGATGCAACACAGTCATGCTGGTGCCCTCAGTGGAGGAGAGAGCTCAGCGTCTCATAGGATCCAAGCGTCACCCACCATGACCCAGGCACAAGTCAAGTACACTCAAGGCCGGGAGGGAGGAGGTGGTAATGACCCAGGATCAGGATTCTGGGAGAGGAAACACCTATATTGGACCTTGAAGAACTGGAAAGACTTCCTCTGCGGCAAAGAATGGTTCATCACACGGCGTCCGAAAGGGAAACCGCTTCTAACTTTACTCCCTCCATCATCTCCACACCTTCCTTTCCAGCTTTTATTCAGGGGATGGACTCTCAGAAGCAAGGATAAGGTGAGTCATTGTACTGTTTGCTGCCTCTGCTGCCCTTGGTCCTGGTCCTCCATGTTTTCAATTACCTAATGGAATCTGCAAGATGTCCTGCCAGGCAAATGTCTTTCTTCCTATTTTATAGATTAAACAAATCAAGGCCCAGGGAGGGAAAATGACTTGCCTCAAGCTATGAAACTTAAAAAAAAAAAAAAAACAAAAAAAACCCACAAAGAAACAAAAAACAAAACCAAGAGTGTGGTCATACTCACCTAGATTTGCCAAAGTCGCACAGGTTAGAGGACTCTGAGCCTAGGCTCTAAGACTGGCAGGTTTCGTGAGACCCAAATTGAGTGACTTGGTTGGTAGAGATTAGTATGGAGATATGAATACCAAGCTAAGAATGTCTTTCCGTAAGTAGTGGGGAAAACTTTAGAGAAGAAAGTAAGTAGCTGGGGATATAGCTCAGTGGGTAGAGTGTTTGCCTAGCACGTACAATGGCCTGGGTTAGATTCCCAGCAGCACATATGTGAGTCTGGTGGCACACGCCTGTAATCCTAGAACCTGAGAGGAATGAGGATCAGGAGCTCAAGGTCACCCTCAGCTACACAGGGGACAGGTGGAGGCCAGCCTGAGCTCTGTGAGACCCTTCTCAAAAAAGGAAAAAAAAAAAAAAAGACACCAAAATAAGGACCAATTAGAATTTCCTAGTGAGTTTGTTAAAATCCACATTCTCTAGACCCAACCAGAGATTTCTGCCTCTCTAGGTGTGGGGTTCCTCTCAATATCTCACATTTTCTTCTCTCTCCCCTCCCTCCTTCCTTCCCTCTCTTTTCTTTTTGTTGATTTTGGGGACAAGATCTGCAACCCGGGTTGGCCCCCTCCTGAGCGCTGGGATTACAGGTGTGTGCATGACACCTTACTTGATGTGTGATTTCCATGTGTGCGCCATAGCTCTGCTCTCCTTAAGACAGAGGGCTATGAACAAAGCCCCACCCCTTAGTCCGCAGTCTCCTCCATCCCTGCCTTGCACCCAGACAGAAACACAACCCTTCCCTCTGTCAGGACACAAAGCAGATGTAAGCAGCCCTGTGAGGAACAGCTCTTCTACCCTTCTGCGCACTCCTCCTGTATAGGCAGGACCAGGCCTGGGGGAGACAGGTCAGGATGCAGGCTGAGGACTCTCAGGAACCTGGCATACACCCTGGCTCTTCCAGCCATCACACAGCCGCTATAAAATGGACCTCATTTGTCAGGACCTACTTGGAAGGTTGATTTTATCTTTAAACAAGATCAAGCACTTTAAAACGCTTGACCGAGTTTGGCATGGTTATAGCAAGCTGAACTAGCTATTATTGTTATTAGGAAAAAAAAAAAGGCAAAGGGATACATATAAGTCACCAAATGACAGCCATTGTTATGTATGGTTAATCTCCATCATGATCCTACAGTGGACCAAGTAGTGTCTTCAGGGCAGAGGCGGGACCAAAAGGAGACACAGAAGGAAAGGGAGAAGGATCTCTAGGGAGGAGTTTCATGGGAGATGCAGGTATCCAGGCAAAGACCAGGGAGGGACAGGGCCTGTCCAGCCATCAAGTCCCATCACTTTCTCTCTCATAGCTTCCACTTTCTCATCTGTAGCATGAGGGTGAACTGCAGCTTAGTGACAGAGTGCTAGATCTACAGTAGGAAGACCTGGGTTCAAATCCTAGCCCTGTCACTTACCAGCTGTGTACCCTTAGGCCAGTCACTTCCCCTTTCTGAGCCTCAGTTTCCTCACCTCCTTCCTCATGGCATCTTTACAAAGGTTGAAATGAAATAATGTCTATGAAAAGGCTTGGCACTGCCTGCCTCCCAGACTCTTGGTATGTGCTGGGTACTGGTCTGTGTTCTTTATAGAAATCCCTTCTTCCTTTCCTTCCTTCAAATAACCTTTGGGTGTATGGCTTAGTACCAACACTGTCTTCAGAATGGGGAAACAAGGGCACAGGAAAGTTCGGCAACTTGCAGAAGCAGAATGGAAACCAAGCAGATCTGTGCAGAACCAGAGTTCTTCACACCAAAACACAGTAGATGCTTTACAGACTCTTCCCGAGACTCTTTTGTTCTCACTGATTAGAAACTGTGGTGAGCAGCTAGAATTGTCTCATGGTGCACACCTTTAATCCCAGGCAGAAGCAGGTGGATCTCAGAATTCAAGGCCAGCCTGGTCTACAGAGTAAGTCCAGGACAGCCAGGGCTACACAGAGAAACCGTCTCAAAAACAAAACAAAACAAAACAAGACAAAACCGGAAACTGATTTGGTCAATTTTGTCTTTTGTCTGGGAAAGTGACAAGAAGCAGAGTCCTGGGGAGCGCAGCTGGTGCCCGCTGTTGTTTTGGCTGACCTGGCCCATCACCCCTGAGCTAGGGAGGCTCACCCCAGGACGATGAGTTCACCATACTTGATGGGTTCCTCGCCTGGTAGTGCTTCTTCACCAGAAGAGAGGATGCAAGAGCCCTTGTTCCCTGGGTGCTGGAGGTCGGAGGTTCGAGGAGATCCCACTTCCGGGTTTCCTTCCAGCACCATGCTGAGCAGAGTGGGAGAGAAAAGAAGTCTGCAGCTTCCCACACCAACTCCTCTCAAGCTCTGGTTAGCTGCAAGGCTCCTTAGGCCAAGGCAAGAGCGACCCTTCAACACTTATTATAACTGCCTCCCCTAAATGGCGAGGTTGCTGGGATACCAGGGAGGGAGACCGGTGAGACAGGGCCAAGAAAGCGATGGCAATGCCAGCCAGCCAGGATATTCGGTGGGGCCAGTAGAACATATAAACTTTACATAGAATGTGCTTGGCAGAGGGGCAGCCAGGACTTAAGGGACCTTCTCTCTGGTCTGAGACTTAATTCCTGGCTTAAGTTCTTACCCCCAAAACCTAGGTGACCCCCTCTGTCAGGTTCTCGGATCTATGTGGTCACTCTAATCTTACTGCCCTTTTGCAGGTTTGGCCTCTGTCGGTCGGTCTGTTCTCAATGACTCTCTGTCCTCCCAGCACGTCCTTTTCTCTTTCCACACTCTATTCCCCACTTCTATCCACCGACCTCCTCTACTGGCCTGCCTTCCTCTCGCCATCCACCTGACTCAGTCTCCCTGTCTCGGCCTGTCACTCCAGGCAGGCCTCCAGATCCCTTCCCGGTGCGCGCCCTCTCCCTCCCTCAGGTGTCAGCCTGCGGTCCTCAGGCCTCTCGGGTCTCTCAGGAGGCCTGTGGAGGCGGCGGTCCCCCGTCGGGCTCTCCCCTCCGCAGCGGAGCCGATCCCCCGCAGGCTACCGATGTAACAATCCCAACGCCGCCGGAGGGTTTGCGCCGAGGCAGGCCCTCAACCCGCGCTCGGGACGGGCACAAACGACGGCCCAGCGCCTACGCACACACACACCCGGCGGCCCCAGGCAAACAGGCGCGGGCACGCAGCGGGTCTCGCACGCCCCGAGCACCGCCGGCGAAGCCCAGACCGGGCACAGCGCGTCCGAGAGCGGCTACCGCAGGGACGCGCCCACGCGCTCACAGCCCCGGGCGCCGGCCCTCGCACCCGCTCTCCCCACCCCGCCACCGGCACGAACGCAAACACGCCCCCCGCGCACGCCCCCCTCCCCGCCCCTCCGCCCTGCCGGCCTCACCTGGCGGCGTTCCGGGGCTCTCCGTCGGCTGCTCGCCCCAACCCGCCTCACCTCTGCTGCGCCCGGGGACTGCTGCGGCGGGATGGGCCCGGCCCGCGGCTGCTCGGTGCAGACTCGTCACGGGGACGCTCCGAACCCGGAGGAGGGAGGGATGTGCACACAGACCTCCACGCTCCACCCCCTGCCCCGCGCTCCGCCCCCAGGGGGCCCCGCCTTACCCTGAGGCTCCGCCTCCTGCGGCTAAGCCTGCTTGCAGTCAGGGGTGCTGACAGGGGTTTTCAGGAGCCCGCGCCCCTTTCTGAGCCCCGCCCCCGGAACCAGTGAAGTACCGCCCGCGATTTCCTCTGAAGGACTCCCTATCCCCTTCAGGCCTGTTGAGGGACTCCCCTTAGGAGACCCTTCTCCAGTTCCAGGCCCGGGATACTTCATCCTCACTCCAGGGTCTCCTGGGTTTTCCCTGAGACCGGAGCCTCCTTTCCCCAACCTTAGATTGGGTACTTCCCACCTCCTGCTCTAAAACCCGGCCTCCCATTAATTAGAAACCGCTTGATTAGAGAGCCCAAGGGCTAGCAGTTAACTACCAGAGGAAGCAGAGGAAGGTGTGTCACGGAGGTTGAAGAAAGCCACTGTGGTGGTCTTGAGTGCAAATCTGTCCTCCAGTTCAGCTCGAACACCTTCTCTCTCCGTAACATTCAGTGGGCTCTGGCCTCTTTGGTGAGCAGAGACACGCACCGGGGTCCTCCCCTCCCACCAGCATGCACCAATCCTATGTAAAGCCTCAAAGGAAAGCAGACTTTTAGATGCTCAGTTCCTGTGGGCGAACTGAGCGCCATAGGCTTACAAATATTTTCTTATGTCTAGCTCTCATTAAGTCCTGGCAGGCAGGTACAGTAATTGTCCTGTGCCATCCCTCACCTGTTTTCCTCTGCCTCCTAAAAGCTAGAATTAAAAGCAAGGACCACCAAGCCCTAGGACCATCTGACTTAGAAAGTTGACGTAAGCCTCTACTGCTTAGCATCTCTTGGTCTGGAACAATATCCCAGTGGCCAGTTAGTCCCCAGGTTTGCTCATTTGTTTTGAGACAGGGTTCTATTCAGTTCAGGCTAACCTTGAACTCAAAGCTGAGGATGATCCGATTCTCCTGGCTCTACTTTCCAAATGCTGGGATTACAGGTGTATGACCACACCTAGTTTATTCAGTGCCTGGACTTAAACACGGCATTTCATAGGTGCCAGGCAAATACGCCACCAACAGAGCTACAGCTCCACCCCAGCTCCTGAGTCTGAAGAGGAAATCTAGGACCTATGCACAGAGGAGGTGGACTGTGATTTCTGCCACAAAGAATGAGTGGGAGTTTGCAAATGCAATCTTTCTCCCAACTTCCCAGACTCTTTAAGGCCCACAGTTACTCCACTGACTCCCTCCCTAAAAACAGGTGAAAATACCAACTGCTTTGCCAACTGTTCTGAGGCCGAGTAGCCAAAGAAACATACTCATCGGTCATACAAGAACGTCTTAGAAGAAGCCACCATCCAGGAGGCCACACAAATCCCTTCCCGGAGGATGTTTTCAATTCTGAAGGCCTGGAGCAGGACATTGGTCCTACTCTTGTATTCTAACACTCTGTCTTCCAGGGAAGGCCCTCATGACCACGTACTGAACTTCAGTTTACATATGAGGAAATGGAAGCCCAGAGAGGGAAGGAAGCTTGCTCCAGGTTTCACAGGGGCGGAGCCACCACCTGGATCCCCCCCCCCCCATTGTAACCACCCAGTCCCAGACTACAGTAAAGGACTGAGCGGTTGCCAAGATTCAAAGGAGACTGCTTTCTTCTGGGTTACTTCTCTAGGTATACCTAATTCCAGCACAGTCCAGGTACAGGAGTGCAAGGGCTCCGACATCATCAACTTTATCCCAACATTCAAGAGGTATCAGTAAATCCAAAGCCATCCTGGTCTACCTAGTGAGTCCCAGGTCAGTCAGGGTTACAAGTGAGATGCTGTCTCAAGACAAAACAGGGGAGGTCTGGAGACATGGCTTAGCACTTTAGTTCCCAGCCCCCACATAAGGCAGCTCCCAGCTCCAGGAGACACACTCTTCAGGCCCGTGTGGGCATTTGCATATACACACACAGGCACATAAAATAAAATAAACCTTTTTTAAAGAAATAAAGAAAATCACAACAAACAAACAGTAGCAAACTCCTGGCTGGATGTTTCGGGAGAGGCAAGGGAGATGCTGCCTCTGTCCTTAAGCCTGTGCTGGAACCAGAGGGCGAGCTCAGAAAAGACAGGGCCCTCAGATGGATTTGGGGATAGAGAGCAGAGGAGATCTGGCTTTACTGCTCACGTCACCACTCTATCAGGAATCCCCAGCCGCGGGGGGACAGCAGCGTGCGTACTTTGTGCTGTGGTCACCACAGCTAATCCATGGACTCTTCAAGGCACCAGTGACATTGGAAATTATCTGTTTCAGAAGGGAAAGATTGAGAGAGGTTAGGAGGTCCATGGGGAACTCACAGCTGAGAAGGCGGCATGGGGCATCTGGATTTGATGAGCAGAACAGCAAAATAGCAAGATACAAGTATCTCTGTAGACTCTGACATGGAAGAAAGACAGCTAGGCTCTTGAACTAAGCTCCTAGTCTCTGGTCCTCTGGCTCACCCCAGTGCTATGACTCTAGGGAAACGTCCTGAGATCAGCAAGTTCATCTGTAATGGCATGGTCTGGTGCTTTGTATTTGATTGTTAATTATTTTGCCCCCTGAGGTCTGCCTGCTATCTTTTATGAGCAGACATGTACCCCCAAATGACATTTGCAATCTTTTTTTTTTTTCCCCGAGACAAGGTTTTCTCTGTGTAGCCTTGGCTGTCCTGGACTCACTTTGCAGACCAGGCTGGCCTTGAACTTACTGAAATCCCCCTGCTTCTGCCTCCCTGCGTGCTGGGATCACAGGTGTGCACCACAGGACCCAGCCAGTTTGTAATCTTTGTCTCCAAATTATCCCTGGTTGGCTGAACAAATGCCTACATACCTGGGCAGGGCAGAAGTGAGGTGGGCGCGGCCAAAGTTCGAGGGCTTGGAGGGAGACAGAGAGCCAGGTGGAGGAGAAAGGAGAGCTGCGGTTGGCTAGGTAAAGAACTACTGTGAGCTGCAGGGAGTGAAGAGTGGCCTCCTGGGTGGAGTGCATGGGAAAGTGTCTACTGAAACAATGGACGGGAAGCACCCCAAATAGGAATGGTGAAAGCAAACGGCTGAGAGGTGTAGCGCTCTTTTTTAAAACTGTTTTATTTGGGGCCTCAACCTCCCTCCCAACCTACACAGGAGAGAGGTTAGTGGGGAGAGAGGGCCCCTTTACTTCTCCCTGCTGTTTAGGGTTGAGGGGTTCTTTTTGGACACATTAGTTTCTGTCAGCAGCTGACGCAGGCAGAAGTCTTCAAGTCTCTATGCCCTGAAGGGTTTCTGTCTGTCTGCTCCAAACCACCACACTGTCCATTTCTGGTCTCTTTAAACTGCTGCACGCCACAGGACAACACCACACGCCACACCACCTCTTTCTGGGCTCTCATATTGATATCCTCCAAGCCGTAGACCACACCCCTCTATACCAGCTGGCCAACATCACGCCCTGCATGTGACAATTAACAGCTGTGGACAAACTATAGCCCAACTAAAATCCCACACTTGGGATTAAAACAAAAACATATTTACATAACATAACTGAGTTTACAAAGAAACCAAAATTTCCATCACAGTGGTAACAAGGTAAATTAGGGGGTATTATCTGTGCAGCCCCAGGTGAAACAAGGCTTTTATTGATATGGTAGCAGGTTAATAATAACTGCCGTAACAATTATAGGCATGAATAATAAACATTATTAGCCTTTTTTAATTTTCTAAACCAGTCATCACAAATAGGAGAGAAGTAGGGAGGAGGATGGATGGCTCAAGATTGGGCTGAGGGTCTGGAGAGATGGCTCATGATTAAGAATATTTGCTGCGCTTGCAGAGGACCCAGGTTCCGTTCCCAGCACCCATATAGTGGCTCTCAGCTATCTGTAACTACAGTTCCAGGGGATCCAATGTGGTGCACATACATACATGCAGGCAAAACACTCACACACATAAACATAAATAAACCAAAAAGAGAGAAGAAGGAGGAGAAGGGGAAGAGGAAGAGGAGGAAGAGGAAGAAGAAAGAAGACCCGGCTGAACTCTGAAATGACTGGGAACATAAAACTGTACTGAGCTGTGCTGCTTCCCAAGAGATGTCGAGGGGATGAAATGAGGATTGCTTTCTTGAGGAACAGACTTGAGGAACTACAGTGCACAAAGCAGATCCAGCTTGCAGCATACTTTCGTAGGTAGTACTTTAAAAATATTTTTATCATTTTTTTATGGTGGAAAAGTATATATTTAGATTAGAATTAACCAGCTAGACTCAGTTTAGACGTTCCCAATCGTGTTGGCAACATCCAGAGCATCATAATCAGGAGCCAACCGAACGTACGCCTTCTTCTCTCCATCAGGCCTTATCAGGGTATTAACTTTGGCCACATCAAAGTCATAGAGTTTCTTCACGGCCTGTTTGATCTGCTGCTTGTTGGCCTTGACATCCACAATGAACACAAGTGTGTTGTTGTCCTCTGTTTTCTTCATGGCTGATTCGGTGGTCAGGGGAAATTTGATGATGACATAGTGGTCAAGCTTGTTTCTCCTGGGCGCACTCTTTCAAGGGCATTTGGGCTTCCTCCGGAGCTGCAGGGTCTTGGGCTGCCAGAAGGTGGGTGACGTGCGGATCTTCTTCTTTTTGTGGCTGTGGACGCCTTTCAACACTGCCTTCTTAGCTTTCAAGGCCTTCGCTTTGGCCACAGCTTTGGGAGGGGCAGGAGCTTCCTTCTTCGCCTTCGGCGCCATCTTGGTGAGAAGGCTATCATTTTTAATTATGTGTGCATATGTGTGTGGATATGTGCACATGAGTGCAGGTGCCTTAGAGGCTCAGAGGAGTTGGATCCTCTGGAGCTGGAGTTATGGATGATTGTGATCTGCCTGATGTGGGTGCTGGGAACTGGACTCTGGCCCTCTGGAGTAAGTGCTCGTAACTGCTGAACCTTCCCTCCAGTCCCCAGATATAGTGTTTTGTTGGTATGTAGCCATGCCCCTTCATTTGTTGTACGTGGCTGTTGTTACAGACACCCCACAGAACTGTGAGAGATAGAAGAGGTCTCCAGTCTAAAACTGTGGATGGCTGGACCCTTAATAAATTCATTGATTTCTTTTTTTTTTTAAGAAGGTGATGAATGTGGCCTGGTGGTGGTGCATGCCTTTAATCCCAGCACTCAGGAGGCAGAAGCAGGCATATCTCTGTGAGTAAAAGGCCAGCCTGGTCTATAGACAGCCAAGACTGTACAGAGAAACCTTATCTCCAAAATAAAGTTATAATTTATATCTCCCTTTTACACTGAAAGTACTAATGATTCCTAAAAATGACATGTCTGATGCCCCTCTGGAGGTCGCGGGGAGGACTAAAGACAAAGGTCATTGAGAACAGCTCGTCTCCGTGTCTGACTGTGTTAGTTATTGGCAGTTTCATAATGCAGCATTGGCCAGGCACTGTACTGGAGTTTTCAGGATCTGGGCTCTGGCGGTCCCGGTCCCAACAAGCTAGACTCTGTCCTCCGCCCTCAGCATGTCAATTAAAGAGACAGGTAACAGCAAAAAGCAGAGAAGGAAGACTTGCCCGATGTGGCCATATCGAGGAGAGAAATGGTGACTCACGGGTCTACCCTCCAGGTCCTGGCAAGAGGTTTAAATGGAGGACAAGAGAGACACAAAACTAAGTGGTCCTGGTGGAGGTGTAGTCGCACCCATCACTGACATGCAGTGAGGGTCACAGCTGTCCTGCAAGGTGACCTGATAACTTGTCAGAACTCCATGAAGTCTCCTCACAGGAGGCTGCTCCTCCTCTGGCTGGCATCAGGCTTCAGCCTTTCCCTTCTCCTGGCATAAGGTTCCTGGAGATATTGTAATCCTTTGGAGTTCATCGTTTCCATAGTTTGACAGGAGAAGTGTCTCTACCTAAAATATCTTCCCTCCTGATATGATGGTTATAGTGTGGTGGCGCGCTGGGAGTCGGTCTGGTGCCCCATGTAGTGTATTCAAATGCTGAATTTTGGGCCCCGAGATCTGGTTGCAGTCCAGATGAGAGCATTGTCAAGTATATTGATCAATGTTGTGTAAACTTTGCTCCCCAATTATTTCTCATTGGTTAATAAAAAAAGCTGGATGGCATATAGCTGGGCAAAAGAGATGGAGGTGGTATTTCCTTTCCCAGTCTTGGGGAATCTCAGGTAGAGACCATGAGAGAAAGGGGGGAAAAAAGAAGAGGCAGAGAAAGGATATGTTGAGAACCACTGCCCTGATGGAGCAGAACAGCCCAGTCAAGACTGATATGGCAAATAACTTGGGGCACCTGGCTAGGAGATAGCAAGACTAGCGTAGAGGATTAGTATAAATGGCTATCTGCCTGGTTATGGTGCTTAAAGCTTATTAATAAATCCTATGACTCTCTGTCTCATGAGTGATTAGAAAAAGCCCCCCCCCCCAATATAAATTGTCATTACAGTGGTACATGCACAAATCCTAGCACTTGGAAAGTTGAGGCTGGGGGATCATGAGCTGGAGACCACATAGCGAGTTCCATGCCGTCCTGGGCTATGCAGCATGACTTTGTATAGTGTGTATTTTTTAATCTGTTTTATTTGGGTTCCTTATGCTTCTCCCTCTCTTCCAACCCTTATCCGTCCTGATACCTTCCAACATCCCAATAGTAGGTAGGAAAGAAAGGTTAGTGGGGAAAGGGGGCACAGGTCTCTTAGCTACTTCCTGCTGGTTGGGGTCATTGGGTTCCTTGGTGCAAGTCCAATCTTCTTTCAGAATATCTCCAACTTCTCGTCAAACTGCATCAGCCACAAACAGCAACATGGCGGGGGAGCAGCAGCAGCAGCAGCAGCAGCAGCAGCAGCAGCAGCAGCACTCATCTCCTTTCTCAGAGCCCCCTTCCCCCCCCCACCCCCGCTCTGGTATTTATATCTTCTCAGAGTCCTCAAACTGAAACTTTCTGCAGCTGGCAAAGATCACACCCCTGCCTGAGCATGAGACAATCATAGTTAACAGCTATGGACAAACCAAAGCAGCCCCATACACCTAGGCTTAAAACAAAAACATGGTTACATAATGTAACTGAATTTTTTTCAAGAAACCAAAACTTCTGCTACAACTCTGTCTTAAAACAAACAAAAGTAGCAAAACTGAATGTGGTTTTATATACACTTTAATCTCAGCACTTAGAAGACAGAGGGAGCTGGGTATTCTAGTCTCAAAATAGCTGCACAAAGCACTCAGACTTTGGTCTCAGTTAGATATGGATGGTTTATTGAATATTGAATGCACCACCCAAAGACTGGTCAGACCAGGGACAAAGAAAGGAACTAGGGAGCCTGACTATGACATCTACAAGTTCTCACAGCAGGGTTTTTATAGAAAGAATCAAATGCAAAACAAAACAAAACAAAAAGGTGTGTTCCATAGCTGGGCGTAGTGGTGTAGGCCTTTAGTTCCAGCACTATGAAGGCAGAGCCAAATGAATCGTTCAAGGCCAGCCTGGTCTACATAGTAAGTTCTAGGACAGCCAGGGCTATGTAGAGAGACCTTGTCTCAAACAAAAATAAAACCATGAGATTATACCCAGCTCTCTCTCTGAGTGCGTGTGTATGTGTGTGTGCTGTATGTCTGTTCACCATGTATTGTACCTGGTGTCTGCAGAAGCCAGAAAAGTAGAGCTAAGCCTCTGGAACTGGAGTTACACAGGATTGTGAATCACAGTCTGGGTGCTGGGAATCAAACCCAGGTGAACATGGGGTCTACCTTCTTTCGCTAAGGTCTCACTGGTGGGATGGATACCCTACTTTGATATGGCACCCCTAGGTTGCTCTTGCCACAGCTTGCAGAGTTATGCAGTGGGGGGAGGGGTGCCAGGGAAGCTGGACCTGAAGCTGCTGGATGGGTTTTCTACCAAGCACTCAGCTCCTGTGGCAGGGGTGTCTCTTGGGGAGACCTGCCATTGCTCCTGGCAGCACCATAACACTGACTCAGGGATGTCACTGGGCACAGAGCACGGTGATAAAAAGCAGGGCCTCTAGGTCCCTACACAAAGGACCTGACTTTATTTGCAGCAGGTTGTGGAGATGTTCCAGCCTAAGAGCACTTTTAAAAACCGTAGGGAGATGGGTTTGGGAGACGGTGCAGTGGTTAAAGCGTTTCCTGCACAAGGGGCGAGGGACAGGGATTGAATCTCAAAAGGGGAAGAAAAGCAGTGCAGGGGTTGCAAGAGGCCGTGTGGAGGAAGCTGGTAGAATCCGGAGAGGCAGGCTACAGAATAGGCTTCATGGAGAGAGACTATAAAGGAAGAAACCAGAGAATCCTCCTGGAATTTTGAAGGACCCCAAACACTGACTGAGTGGATAGTTCCTTCAAAGCAGTCTTAGTCTGCTGACTGGGTCAGCTTGCGGAGAACTTTACATTCTGGACTACTGTAGAAGATAAAGGAGAATTCAACCTGCAATGAATGAAGCTTCACCGCCAGGTGTGGTCAGTCAGAGAGTCCTTACACAGTCGTCGCTATTCCAAAGTGCACAAGGTTGCTTGAGGGAGTAATAACAAAGGCTTCAAATACCCGTTGCTTCAAATGCCATCCACTAAAAAGTAAGTAATGACAAGGAGCCCTGCAGAGTATGGAACAGGATGCAGAGAGCTAAAACACACAACACAAAATCTTCTGCTCTCAATAAAAAGTGAAGGGCAGGGAAGCGATGAAGTATGCCTGGTAAACTGGTTGCCTGGCGTGGGGGTGGGGGTGGGGGGCAGAGATTTTGCATTTCAAAAGCTCCGGGAAGGTTTGTTCCTTTGTACAAAGAGCGGTGAATGCTTTCTTGGTTCAAACAGTGTTCTAAAACAACGCGTAAAACTGAGCTGTCACAGTAATTCTGAAAGACACCTATAATATCCATTGTGCAGAGAATGAAACAGGTATCAGAAACGGTAACCTAACCATAACTCTTAACTATGATCAAGAGCAGCGGGCCGTCTGTTTCCCGTCTGTACTTGTAATGATATTGCCTTTCATGAAAAAAAAATATATAAGGAAACAGAAGACTCAAAGGACTCCTACTTTGAATAAACGTGCTCCATTTCAAACACTAAGAGAACACTGTGTCCAGCAGATGGCAACCCAGAGCACAGGCAACAAGCAGGCTCGGGGTAAGGAGCTGAACCTACATCCCCACAATCCTGTGCGCAGGCTCCAAGTCCTGAACTTGGCTGTCTAAGGTCGTGCCTGTGCGCACGCCTGAGGGAATATGTACTGAAACCACATGAGTTTTCTTCCTAGTTTCAGAGCGCAAAGTTCCAAAAAAATTCAAATTCATTAACTCGTCTTTAGCTGGAGGGCTGTAGGACTGAAACAAGGCTGCTCTTTGCTGGCCTAAGCCTAGCCTAACGCGAGGACCCTTAACCTCTGACCCAAAATGGCAGCGCTCAGCGCGTAGCTCTTGCTTCTCTGAGGTGAAGATTGAAGATCCCACATCATGTCGAAGCTAAGCCGGGTCACTCGGAACCTCAAGAAGCCCGACCCCAGCGGTGTGATCCGGGCCATCTTGCGAGCAGGCCAAGCTGTACCTGGGCCGCCACTAGGTCCTATCCTGGGTCAGGTGCGGTGTCTGGAGCCCGGCGTGGGAGACGCGGGAGGGTGGACGGCAGGAGGTGGGGACGTGCCCCGGAGCCGGGGAAGTCTCGCTTATAAACGTGTCTCCGCTGTTCACAGCAGCAGGCCTCATGTCCTTGTGTTACTTATGTAGCGTCCTTAGACCTCAGCTTCTCTGACCCAGTTGGCTAGTTGCTCATTAAGTGGTATCTTGTGGACTAATCGTCTGGCGTCCAAAGCTGTAATTGAGTCTGGGTAGAAGAATTATAGGAACACAAGGAAATGAAGATGAAGGAGGGAAGAGACAGGGGTTCCTGGGTGGTAGAAAGTCTTCATGCTCTGCCCTCAACTTTCTATATGCCTTCCTCGAAGCGGGGTGTCTCTATCAACCAGTTCTGCAAAGAGTTCAACGAGAAGACAAAGGACATCAAAGAAGGCATTCCCCTGCCCACAAAGATTTTTATAAAGGTACAGAGTCTCGCTCTCCCATATTCTTCCTTGGTGTTGAAACTGGTTATCCTGGTTGCTTCGCTGTCCCTAACTTGGTTGCCACCTTCCGCCTTTCTTATTTACACAGTGAAGCCTAAAGCATAATCTCTGACCTGGCTTGGTGCTGCATATTGTGGTTCTTATCTTTCATCTCACTGAGGCTTCCAGAGTAGAGCTGGGCGAGGAATGAACATGGTGGGATGTATAAAAAGACGCCACAGGAAGGCAAGGTGATAGGAGAAGGAAAGGGACATTAGAGATTTCTTGGACCAGATAGAAAATCAAATTCTCGTATATATATTTTTATCTACTAAGCCGGACAGGACGTTTGAGCTCAAGATTGGGCAGCCCACTATCTCCTACTTTTTGAAGGCAGCTGCTGGGATCGAGAAGGGAGCCCGGCAAACAGGTAAGGACTGGAGTGGACCCCTGTGATTTGATGTATCCAGGAAAAAAAGCAGTGACACTTGGAAGAATTACTCATTCCTTCTTCCCAGGGAGAGAGGTGGCAGGCCTGGTGAGTGTGAAGCACATCTATGAGATTGCCTGTGTCAAAGCTAAGGATGATGTTTTTGCCCTGCGAGATACTCCCCTGTCTTCCATTGTCCGTTCCATCATTGGCTCTGCCCGCTCCCTGGGCATTCGGGTGGTGAAGGAGTGAGTATCTGCCCGTTCCATCATTGGCTCTGCCCACTCCCTGGGCACTCGTGTGGTCAAGGAGTGAGTATATTGAGAGGAATGGTGTGAAGAGGAAACCCAAAACAGTTCTGTTTTGTTTGGTTTGGGTTTTTGAGACAGGGTTTCTCTGTGTAGTCTCGGCTGTCCTGTACTTCCTCTGAGGACCAGGCTAGCCTTGAACTCAGAGATTAGCCTGCCTCTGTCTTCAGGGTGCTGGGATTAAAGGTGTTAGCTACTGCCACCCATCACAGAAAGTTTTTGATTTGGGAGTAAAGCTAAGGGGGCCCATTACAGTGAATTAGTTGAGTTTTTGGAAAATATTTTATAATATATTGGCTATACAGATTATGTTTCATTATGACATTTTCATACATGTAGAATTTTTAAATCAAAGGACCTGAAATTCTAGCAGAAGGATATGGCCAAAGCCTCATTTATTCATTTGGAATATACTTCATAAGCACATTTTCTGTACTAGACATGGTCCTGGACACTGGATATACCCAGGAATGAGCAGTAGTGCTTGGCCAAGCTGGAGAACTATGCAGTCCTAAAGTACAGGCAATCCATACATAGAGCCTGGTCAATGTTGTTAAAGAAAAAAAAAAAAAAATCAGTGAGGAGAGTCCCTGCTTTTTCCTGAGGACTCTTTTTTTTTTTTTTTTTTTTGAGTCCTCTTTGATGGAGGTGATATCGAACAGCTCAGGAAAAGGAGGGTAAGAGAGCAAGTGTTCCAAAAAGTAGAAAAAGTAGTGTGAGCAATGAGAGGTAAGAGGCTGAAGCTAACAAAGTTCATTGGGTCGAGGAGTCTTGTATAGAGGCAGATGGGATATGGCCTGAGAGGAACCAGTCAGGAAGGATCTTTTGAGCTGTTGCACATTCAGACTCTATCCTAAGGCCGACAGTCACCCCAGTCAGCTTTAGAGGAGCACAGGGATAGTTTTTTTGAAGTAACTTGTCAAGTAGGAGAGCATTTGGCCCAGACCACGGCAGAGACGGGCTGGGACCGTCATGCCCTACAGCAAGGCTGGCATCAGTTGCTCTTCACAGGGGCTCAGGTTAGAACATAGCCTACCTTGATGTTTTTACAAATCCTTACTTTATGGGGCACAGAGAGAAATAGATCAGATCTACATACACTGTGCAACTCCCTCATTTACAGTGTTTGTGGCTCAAAGGAAGGCCTAGTAAACCCCAACAGTCTGGTAGACCACAGGCACTCAGAGTCGAGGAAGGTAGAACATGCGGCTCATGGTTCCAGGCAGAGAAAAGAGATGAGCAGAAGTCTGAAAGTTGGAAAGTCCAGGGAGGGGACAGGGCAGCTGGGGTCTGTCAGGACCCTCTTCTCACTAACCGTCTTTCTCCCCCTATAGCCTCACCGCAGAAGAACTGGCAGCTTTCCAGAAGGAGCGAGCTGTGTTTTTGGCTGCTCAGAAAGAGGCAGATTTGGCAGCCCTGGAAGAAGCTGCCAAGAAGTGACCCCAGCCTTCCACACTCTGGGATTTTGAAGCAAGAGGCTGAGAAGGGGTCCCACTGAGAAAGCCGAGCCAAAGGAGAGGAAGGCACTTCACAGCAGCATGATTTATAGTTCTATGCGTATGGCTGTGCCAAGGGATCGAGCCTAAGTAAACATCCTATGCCATCTGTCTCGACTTCTCTTCTGAGACCCCAGAGGTGGGGACTGATACTGACAGTCACCATCCTTCCCAGGTGTGAGCTGCCCCACACCTTTTGAACACAGGCTCGGCCAAGCAGGTTACCATGCCCAGGGCCTTAGTCAAAAGAACCAGAGCTTGGTACTTAATAAAGATAAGGTATTTTTTTGGCTTCTGATTCATGGTGCTGGTGTCCGACAAGGGCTCACTTGGTTGCATCACAGCACGGCAAAGTAGAAACAGTCACTCGCATGGGGCCATCTGTGAGGGGTAGCCTCACCTGTAGCAGTTTTCTCCTTGAGGCCAGTGTTGATGAAGGTAGGACTCCGAGCACCTTCAGTTACACTCCACTTTTAAAATTTAGATTTATTTGTTTTCTTTTATATGCCTGCGTGTCTGTGTGTGCACCGTGTACATGCTTGGTGCCTGTCAGAAGAGGATATTGGATTCCCCCGGAACTGGATTTATGGGTAGTCGTGAACCACTATGTGGATGGTGGGGACTGAACCTGGGCCGTCTTGCAAGAGCAACAAATAAGTGCTCTTAACTGCTGAGCCATGTCTCCATCCACCATCCTCCCACCCCCAGCAGGGTTTCTCTGTGTAGCCTTGGCTGTCCTGGGCTTGCTTTGTAGACCAGGCTGCCCTCAGAGATCTGTCTGCCTCTGCCTCCGAGTGCTGGGGTCCATTCCCACCCAGATTTTTTTCTTTTTAATAGGATCTCACTATGCAGTCCTAATGTCCTCAGACTCTAAGAGATTTGCCTGCCCCTACCTCCCATGTGCTCGGATTAAAGGCCACCATTCCTGACATAGGCCCCTCTTCTGAGGATTCTAACCCCTACCACACTACACACCACGCCTCTAGCACACAAATCTCTGGGGAACATAGCATTTTGTTAGGTCCAGGAATCACTGAAGGAAGACCTCAGCCTCAGGAAGTATGCAAAGGCAAGGGGCATTTATTCTGCAGAAATTTCCAGCATTCCAGGGCCACCATTCCATAGAATGGAACCTTGAAGTGAGCATGAGGGCTCAATTTAAAGACAGGTCTTTCCGGTGCGTTTAGGTAATCTTTACGTTGATTGGTGCTGATCTAGGGAATACTGGAGAACTCAGGATTAGTTCTGCAGTTGGAGGACTTCATGGAGTGCCCACATAACTGTCATTTTAACCAGCTAGACCAAGCATTTCTAACTGACTTTAATTTGATCGGTCAAGTGCTTGGGGACTTTACTGAGTTATTGTTTCTGGTTTTCAGGAAGGTTATTGAGTTATTATATCTGGTTTTCATAGGCTATAGTTTCCTGTTCTGAGAAATAGAAACTCAGGCCTGTTTAGTTTGAAGCCAATTTTGAAACCTGTCATGGAATCAGACTGGCTTACTAAAAATCATTCCCCTCAATTTATGTTCTGAGTTGTTACAAGTGGAAGTAAAGTCCAGGGGAAAATCCTGTGCTCAGGGTTGAACATATAGTTTCCTGGTAGAGCTTCTGCTTGTGCGAAGCCCCAACTTCCATTCTCAGCGCTACACAACAAAGAGAGATCAGTCCGTGTTCTTTCCCTTGGGGATGAGAAAAGGCAGAATTGATGGGCTCTGTGGACACTAAGGCTTGGGTGTACTACTTGTCTTTCCTTAGGAGTATAATATTGGGGAGTTTCCACCTAAGAAGTGGGGTTCTGTAGGAAAGTCCAGCTCACAGGCAGGGTTATACCTAGATAGAGGGGCAGCCTCAGGTCTCCCTACTGTGTTGATGCACTTTGTATCTGAGACAGCATCTCATGTAGTGTTGGCTGGCCTGGAGCCAGCTACCAGGCTGGCTTCAGACTCAAAGGTCTGCCCGCCTCTACCTCATTGGTGCTGAGGTTAACCGCCAAATCCAGCTCCTTGCTAAGGTTAGTTATTTGTTTGCCTTTTAAAGGTTACTGTTTTACTATGCTTCTGGGAATGAAACCCAGAACCTCATAAATACAAAGCCAGAGCTCAGAGGATCACTGAGCTCTACTCTTAGGCCTTTGCAGAACTCCTGAATCTACCCTTGAATTGGGGGACAACTGACCTGAATTGTAGCTCCAGACCCACATAAGTGGAGTTCCAGTAGATGCCTGCTTGAGGAGTTCTGGGGACCCTTGGCCTCCTGCTTCCCCATTCTTCAGAATATCAAGTGTTCTCTCAGGAGAAAGGCAGAATTGGCAGGGGAGATGAAATTTGCATTTGCCATGTGTTACATGCTGGACACTTTGCCAGAATTCTGGAGAATTTTAGTCAATTTATCACATAAAAACATTGTTTACTAATATTACAATTAATACTGTTTTTTTTACATGTGTATAATGTATATACACATATCTTTTGTCTTAGTCTTTCAAAACAGGGCTTCTCCATGTAGCCCTGGCTGTCCTGGAAACTTATAGACTAGGCTGGCCTCAAACTCAGAGAAATCCACCTGCCTCTGCCTCCCTTGAGCTGGGATTAAAGGCCTGTGCCACCACCCAGCTATGTGCTGGTTTAATAAAGGAGTGGTTGTAGGTTTTCTTCTAACATTTATAACTTCACTAGTCCTGAGTAGTTGGTTGGGTTTCCAGTACCAAGCATGGTTCCCTCTTGTTGAGTTTTTAAGTCCAATTAAAGAGCTATTGGTGAGCCAGGCGTGGTGTGCTTACCTGTAATCCCAGGTGGCAGGGGCAGGTGGATATCTGCATTCCAGGCCAGCCTGATCTACAAAGCAAGTCCAGGACAGCCAAAGCTACAGAGATAAATGCTGTTTAAACGAGAGAGAGAGGAGAGAGCGAGAGAGCGCGAGAGCTATTGGTTACCACCAAGGTGCACATGCCAGCATGGCACCCTTAACCATGCCGTGCCGGTTATTGATGTTCATAGGTACAGCTGGGTAGGACTATTGGTTGCTTCTCTCCTTGGACCCTAGTAGCATGTCTACTTTGATGCCATAAAAGATAGTCCCCAGGAAGGATATTTTCAGGTCAGTGCAGGACACTATTTCACACTGAGAAAATTTAGGAAGTGTTGGAAAGCACCTATAAGATGGCTCAGACTCTAAGGTAGTTGCTGTGCATGAGAATCCGAATTCAATCACCTAGAACCCACGTGAAAAAGCTGATTGTAGGGCTTAGAAGGATGCTCTTCCAGAGGTCCTGAGTTCAATTCCCCCCAACCACAAGGTGCTTCACAACCATCTGTACCGAGATCTGAAGCCCTCTCCTGGCATGCAGGTGTACATGCAGATAGAGCCCTGAAATACATAAATAAATCTGAAGGAGGAGGAGGAAGACTGGCTTCATGACACCTGCCTTTAATCCCAGCACATGGGAGGCAGAGGCAGATGGATCTCTGTGAGTTTGAGGCCAGCCTGCTCTACATAGAGAATTCCAGGACAGCCAAACTTAAACAAAGAGAAACCCTGTATCAAAAAAACAAAAAGTGTACTTTAAATATTAAAAAAAAAAAAAAGCAAAAATCTCTTCTAGTCCTCTTCTATCCGAGGCCCCTGCTAATAGTTTGTTGTGGTCTTTTCTACTGTGTGTGTGTGTGTGTGTGTAAGGGGTGCACACTCACATTTCACGCCATAGAACACATGTAGGAGTCAGAAGACAGCCTCTGTTGTTCCTCAGCTTCCCTTCGATGCAGACAGTGTTCCTTTGATGCATACCTACGTACACCTGGCTAGCTCCCAGGCATGCTCTTTTCTCCATCTCCTACCTTGCTATAGGAGCACTGTAATTACAGACATGTGACCGAGCTCAACTTGACCTGAGTTTTGGGGATCTGAACTCAGCCAGTGTTTTACCCATTACGCCTTCTCCCCCAATGCAGTTTCCTGCTATTTTGGGCGCATATTTACATATAATATTTTTTTAAAAAAACGTTGAGATCTGGAGTGTAACTCAGTGGTAGAGACCTTATCTTTTTCTATCTTCCCTGCCCCCAGACAGGGTTTCTCTGTGTAGCCTTTGCTGTCCTGGACTCACTCTTAGGCCAAGCTGGTCTCTAACTCAGAAATCCTCCTGCCTCTGCCTCCCAGAGTGCTGGCATCACAGGTGTGCGCCACTGCACCCAGATTTTTTCCTACCTTTTTAAAAGAGAAGGATCTCTTTTTAAAATACTATTAGCAGGGCATGGTGGCTCGTACCTTAATCCCAGCATATGAGGGAGGCAGAGGCAGGCAGTTCTCTGTGAGCCTGGTCTACAAAGAAAATTCCAGGACAGCCAGGGCTGTTACACAGAGAAATCCTGTCTTGAAAAACCAAAATAATGATGATGGCAATAATAATATAAATATATAAAATACTATTATTTTTCTTTTATATGTATAATTGTTGGTATATATGTAATGTAGTGTGTGGCATGTTATCTGTTGCCCAGGGAAGCCTGGAAAGAAGGTTGGATTTACAGACACTGGAGTTAGGAATAGTGACCATATGGGTGCCCGGATCCATCTTGGATCCTCTGCAAGAGCTGCAAGTACTCTTACCTGTAGAACCATCTTTCCAGTCCCCCTTTTCTTTTCTTCCCCCTAGACAAGGTTTCTCTGTGCAGCCCTGGCTGTCCTAGAGCTCACTCTGTAGACCAGGCTGGCCTTGAACTTAGAGGTCTGCCTACCTCTGCCTCCCAAGTGCTGGGATTAATGGTGGCTTCTCTTTCTACTGTTTTTTTTTTCTTTCAATTTTTCATGTGTGTTGGTGTTTTACCTGTATGTATGTTTATGTGAGGGTGTTGGATCTTCTGAAAATGGAATTTCAGACAGTTGTGAGCTGCCATGTGGGTGCTGGGAATTGAACCCTGGTCCTCTGGAAGAGCAGCCAGTGCTCTTAACCTCTGAGCCATCTTCTCTTTCTACTTTTTCTTATTTATGTTGTTTGGGGGAGGGGATTTTTGTTTTTGTTTTTTTCAAGACAGGGTTTCTCTGTGTAGCCGTGGCTGTCCTGGACTCACTTCGTAGTCTCCCCAAGTGCTGGGATTACAGGTAAGCATCACGGCACCCAGCTTCTCTTTCTACTTTTAATTAAGGAATTATTTAGACTATTTTTCACTGCCATCTTTCTGTAACAATTTGTGTATATTGTGTCTGTCTGTACAAAGGCCAGAGGACAAGCTTGGGTGTCTTCCTTCCTTAGCAGGTTTCCAAAAAAATTTTTTTTAATTTTTAATTCTGTGCGTATGTGGGAGTTCCTTATGTGCATGTGAGGGTAGGTGCCTGTGGAGGCCAGCAGAGGGCATAGTGGGGTCCTCTGGAGTAGGAGTTACAGGTGGTTGTGAGCCACCCGATATGGGTGCTGAGAACCCAACTTGGGTGCTTTCGGTCGCAGCAAGCACTCAGCCACCGAGCGGAGTCTTCAGGCCCCTCCATCTGATTTCTTGAGACAGAGTCTCTCACTGACATGAAGCTCAACAGCTGCGCCAGGCTGGCTGGCCCCTGAGCCCCAGGGATCTGCTGGTCTCTGCCTCCCTGGCTCTAGGGTTACAGGTAGGTGTGAGCATGCCTGGCTCTGGCCTGTGGACCTCCAGGTCCTTGTCTCCAAGGCTTATTCTGACTTTTTGGTATATCCTATTTTGGCCTTTTGGGGTTTTTGTTTGTTTGTTTGTTTTGTTTTTCAAGACAGCGTTCCCTGTGTATCCATGGATGTCCTGGAATCACTTTGTAGACCAGGCTGGCCTCAAACTGACAGAGATCCACCTGCCTCCGCCTTTCAAACCCTGGGATTAAATGCAGGCGTCATCACGCCCTGCTTTATCTGACAAAATTCTTAACTGTTTTGTATTCTTTTGGTTGTATTTAAAAGGAATTGCAAGTCAGGCATGATAAAGGAGCCTGAGGAAGCAAGATGGTGAATTTAAGGCCCTGGCTATGCCCAGCAAAACCTTGTCCCAAACAGTGCTGTATAAAATGCATATCCGTAAATTCCAGTACAACATTTCCTTAGCAACTGGGCTCCTGGAACCTGGCTAGGGACATGAAGGGAATCAAGAAAGACAAACACATGTACAATGAAGCTACCACTGCTTGGAACCCCCGCATGTCATTTGGTTGGGAGGGGCAACTAGTCTCTACAAAAGGTTTCTGTGGGTAAGCAATCTCAGATTGTAAGTATCTCAGACTAGGAAACTGTAGTTACCAATCTTTTCACACACTGATTAGTCCTTCATTAATATGTATACCGGACTTGCCGTTTCTCTTGAAACAGAACTATGTGGAGCCCTTGACAGGTTGTGACCATGGCAAAATACACATTCATTCAGAATTTCCATCTGCTGAATAGTTTTATATCGACTTGCCACAAGCTAAGTCATTTGAGAGGAGGAGGCCTCAGTTGAGAAAATGACTCCATAAGGTTGGGCTGTAGGCAAGCCTGTGGGGCATTTTCTTACTTTCTGATTGATAGGGGAGGGCCTAGTCCATTGTGAGTGGTACTATTCTTGGGCTGGTGGTCCTGGATTCTATAAGAAACCAGGCTGAGCAGGCCAGTAAGCAGCACTCCCCCATGGCCTCTGCGTCAGCTCCTGCCCCCAGGTTCCTGCCCAGCTTGAGTTCGTGCCCTCACTGCTTTTGCTGATGAACTGTTGTTATATGGAACTGTGAGTGAAATAAAGACTTTCCTTCCCAAGTTGTTTTTGGTCGCGGTGCTTAATCCCAGCAATAGTAGCTCTAACTAAGACACAGGGCTTCCTCCACTTCCGATACATTGGGTGGGAAAGAGTCAAGAGAATTTAGAGTTCAAGGCCAGTCAGGCTTACATGAAACCCTATCTCAAAAAAGAAAGAGACAGAGACAGAGATGGGGAGACAGAGAGAGAAAGAAAGGAAGAACAGAAAAGAGGGAGTGAGCTGGAGGTGTGGCGTAGGACACATGTGCTGCTCTTGCAGAGGATCAGTTTGCTCACCAGCACCCACAGAAAGCAGCTCACAACCAGCTGCAACTTGGACTTTGGGGGAGTTGACGCCCTCTTCTGGCTTCTGTGGGCACCTATATCCATGTGCCCACGCAGATGCAGACATGTGCATAAGAAAAATCAAAACAAACAAACAAAACAAAAACTATGGTAGTGGGTGCCTGTAGTCTCCGTACTCAAGAAGCTAAGGCAGGGGGATTGCTGTAAGCTTGAGGCTATCCTGGGCTAAAGAATGAGATCTGATTGGGGGGGGGGGGTGTTTTTTGCTTTTGTTGTTGTCGGTTTTTTGTTTGCTGTTTTGTTTTTTGTTTTTGAGACAGGTTTATCTCTGTAGCCCTGGCTGCTCTGAAACTCACTTTGTAGAGCAGGCTGGCCTCAAACTCCCAGAGATCCACCTGCCTCTCGGGTTGTTTAAAAGGTTACAATCCTGTGCATACATGTGCACACACATATTACAATTATAACAGTTGCAAACAGACATTTCTGTTACACGGTGAATAAAATCAGTTGTTAATTTAAGATTCATTCGGTTTTATTTATGTGCATACTTCTGTGTTTCTGCGGGTTTGTATGTGCACGTGAGTGCAGTGCACACAGAGGCCAGATGAGGCTTTGGCTCCCCTGGAGCCAGAGTTCAGGCTGCTGGGAGCCATCTGACTCATGGGTACTGGTATCTGGTTCTCTGCAAAAGCGGCTTGTGATCCTAACTGCTGATCCAGGGGGCGAGATTTCTGTCAAGTTGACACGAGCTATAGTCATCTGAGAGGAGGAAACCTCATTTGAGAAAATCCCTTCATAAGATTGGGCTGCAGGGAAGCCTGTAGGGCAGTTTTTAATTAATGATTGATGGGGAGGGCCCAGCCTCCACTGTGGCTGGTGGTCCTGGGTTCTAGAAGAAAGCAGGCTGAGCAAGCCACGGGGAACAAACCAGTAAGCAGCACCCTCCATGGCCTCTGCATCAACTTCTGTCTCCAGGTTCCTACCTTGCTTGCGCTCCTGTCCTGGCTTCCTTCAGGGATGGACTATGATATGGAAGTGTAAGCCAAATAAACGCTTTCCTCTCCAACTTGCTTTTGGTCATGGTGTTCCATCAGAGCACTAGTAGCTAACCCTAACTTGGACACCAGCCCTTTGGTTTTTGGTTTGGGGTTTAGTGTTGTTTGCAGGGGTTTCTTTTTGTTGTCATTTACAGGTTTCGTTTTGTTGAGACAAGGTCTTGCTATGCAACCCAGGTTACCCAGGAGCTCAAGATTCTTCGCCCTCTGCTGTTTTCAGGCTGGGATTACAGGTGTGCACACAGCAAGCACACTCCCCAAGAGTAAAAGCTAGATTTCCTCACAGTGTAGGAGTGCTGGGCAGTCCTCCCTCTAGCCTCTCTTCTCTTGCTTGCCTCAACCCACAGAACTTCCTGTTTATTTCTGAAGCAGGTCTAACACTTTTCCATTTCAAAGTCTTTACAAATGCTTCAGACTTGGACTGTTCTCTGTTCTCCTCTTTTAGGCGTGAGCTCCATGTCACCTGCAGAAGGTGGCACTGTAAACTGGTACTCAGATATTCATCACGTTGCTCCGGTTCTTGCCTTTAGTGTTTGCACCTTATCTCACCTTTTGTTCTTTCCAATTAAGAGCGCAGCTGTTTGGCCAGTCTTTCCAGAACCAAGGACAGCTCCCGGCTCAGGCAGGCATCACAAATCTCCACCCCAGGAGAAATGTGGAGAGCGGTAGTGCACAAGCTCACTCCTTCCTTTTGATTGTGTGTGTGTGCGCGCGTGTGAGCATGAATATCATGGTGTGCATGGAGCCCAGAGAATTCCTCACTGGAATCGGTTCTTTCTTTCCACCATGCGGAACCTAGGGATTGAGCTCAGGTTTTCTGGCATGGCGGTTAGTGCTTTTACCCACTGAGCTGTCCCCTTGAGTTCAGTCTTTCTGGCCCCCAAACTCAAGCCCCCTCTGGTTGTTTGGATGACAATGGTCCCCATAGGCTCATATATTTGGATGCCTAGCCCGCAGTTGGTGGACTGTTTAAGAAGGGTCAGGAGGTAAGGCCTTGCTGGAGGCGGCGTGCCACTGGGCGTGGGCTTTGAGCTTCCTCTCTGCCTCTATCTTGTGGATCAGAGGAAGGGTCTCAGCTCCTTCTCCAGCGCCACGCTTGCCTGCCTGCTGCCACGCTCCCCACCCTGATGGTCGCGGCCTCACCCTCTGAAACTCTGAGCAAGTCCCCACCTAAGTGCTTTACTTTGTGAGTTGCCTTGGTCATGGTGTCTCCTCACAGCAACAGAACAATGACTAAGACACCCTCTCTCATGTGCTCTGTTCCCAGAACATCAGTCACTTTCAGATTCTGAAGTCCTTTCCTCTCCACAGGACTCAGTGTATGTGTCTAAGGTGAAGACGTTCTGACCGCAGGGGCCTCGCCAGCCAGGAATGAAGCAGCTGCTTCTCCTTCCAGCAGGTGGCGACATTGTCTCTTCTATCTTATTGTTCTCCCTTCAGACCAGGTGGTCTGTAATCCCCCACCTGGGAGGCTGAGAAAGGGGAAATTGTGAAAGTCTGCCGCCTGTTTGGGTTACATAGTAAACTCCAGGTTGGCCTGAGCTGAACAATGATATGCTGTCTCCAAAAACAAAAACAAAAGTGAAATGAACAAAACCCAAAACACCACCATCACCACAACCACAACAAGAAACAAAGAGCAGGGGTCATTGTAAATACAGTACACATCTGTAATTTTATTTTAAAAGAAAAAAAAAACATACCTTTAATCCCGGCACTCAGTAGGCAGAGGCAGGCAGATCTCTGTGAGTTCGAGACCAGTCTGGTCTACAAAACAAGTTCCGGGACAGCAAAGGCTACACAGAGAACCTCTCTCAAAATAATAATAATACATGTTGGTTTTTTGAGACAGGGTTTTTCTGTGTGTAGTTTTGGCTGTCCTGGAACTCACTCTGTAGACCAGGCTGGCCTCACACTCACAGAGATCTGCCTGCCTCTGCCTCCTGAGTGCCGGGATTAAAGGTGTGCGCCACCACTGTCCAGCCAATAATAATGTTTTAAATTAATTAGTTAATTAAAAAAAACACCCCAGCAGGCAAATGATGTGATTTAGGAAAAAATCATCCCGAGTGAGGTATCCCAGAAGCAGAAAGACACACATGGTATATACTCACTTACAAATGGATACTAGACATATAATATAGGATAAACATACTAAAATCTGTACACCTAGAGAAGCTAAGCAAGAAGGAGGACCCTGGGTAAGATGATCAATCCTTACTCAGAGAGACAAATGGAATGGACATTGGAAGAAGGAGAAAATAGGAAACAGGACAGGAGTCTACCACAGAGGGCCTCTGAAAGACTGTCGAGCAGGGTATCAAAGCAGATGCTGAGACTCATAGCCAAACTTTGGGCAGAGTGCAGGGAATCTTATGAAAGAAGGGGGAGATAGTAAGACCTGGAAAGGACAGGAGCTCCACAAGGAGAGCAACAGAACCAAAATATATGGGCACAGGGGTCTTTTCTGAGACTGATACTCCAACCAAGGACCATTCATGGATATAACCTAGAACCCCTGTACAGATGTAGTCCATGGCAGCTCAGTATCCAAGTAGGTACCCTAGTAAGGGAAATAGGGACTGTCTCTGACATGAACTCAGTGGCTGGCTCTTTGACCAACTCCCCTAAGGGGGGAGCAGCTTTTCCAGGCCACAGAGGAGGACAATGCAGCCAGTCCTAATGAGACCTGATAAGCTAAAGTCAGATGGAAGGGGAGGAGGACCTCCCCTATCAGTGGACTTGGGGAGGGACATGGGAGGAGATGAGGGAGGGAGGGTGGGATTGGGAGGGAATGAGGGAGGGAGCTACAGCTGGGCTACAAAGTGAATAAACTGTAATTAATATAAAAATAAATATATATAATATCTACATTATAAAAAGCACAGAATAAACAGAATAAAACTCAGGATTTCTTTTCAAAAACAAACAAACAAACAAACAAAAAAACACCCCAAGACAATTCAGTGCTCAGGAGGCAAGATCTTCATGAGTTCAAAGCCAGTCTGGTCTATATAGCAAGTTCTAGGCCAGCCAGGGACTGTTACAACAAACAAGCAAAAAAACTTGTATATATATACATATATATATATATGTATATATATATGCACATACATGTATGTATTTATATATAGAGAGGGTGAGCAGGCCTGAGTATGTCCTGGGTGCAGTTAGAGGTCAGAGGACAACTCTGGATGTCTCCTTCCATCAAGAGTCAAATGCAGAGAGAGGATCCATTGTGGCCCAGGAACCTATCTTGCCATCTCAATGTCCCTGTGCTAAGGAGGGAACGGCCCTAAGTCAGGGTCCACTTGGGGATGACAGTGCCACTCTTGGCTTCACCCAAACTCCCATCAAAGGAGGGAAAGGACGACAAAGGGTCCCTGTGAATAGCTTCCTTTCTGTGGAAGAAGGGTCTTCTAAAGAGCCTGGCTCTGCAGTTGGGCTTCGCAAGGAGGGGAGACTGGGGAGGAGGGCGGGGGGCTGTGCCTTCATTTCTGTGGGAAGACTGGAGCCAGGGGCTGTCATCTCCTTGAGGAGCAGGCTCTAAGTCTCCAGGTCACCCCTGCCTTGTAGGGTCAAAGCAACTGGAGTCTTTTCCGCACTTCTTGGTCTAGAAAAGCCTTCTGTCTGGTCCTAACAGTGTCTCTTGGTTCCTGCCCTCATTGTATGTGTGAGGAAGGGGAGGCTTTAGACACACTCCAAAAAAATAAGTGGCGGGTGTGTGATTTAAATTAAGGTCTTTCTATTTGCTAATTTTCACTCATCTCCCACTAACTGTACTCTGTGGCTGTTGGGCCTTGGAGTTTGGAGTCAAACACCGTATTTTGAAGTCTCCTCCTCCACTGAGGTGCTCTCAGCAGACTTGGAGAGGTCAAAGGAGAAGACTGCTCCGGCCTCCCTGCTCCAACCGGCTCTTCCCTGCGTGGGGATCTGAGCCGAGTCACCTAAGATGGTGACTCCCTGGCTTTGGGAGCTGAGAGAACAGCACAGACTTGAGGGGTTTGGTGTGTTGTCCACCATACCTCTCTCTAACTGTGGGGCGGGGCCACCCATCATCTAATTGCTTCACCCGTGAAGTGGAGCTTTATTAAAGCGAATTAGGTATTTGCTGACCGAAGCCCTATGCGAGCTTCATAGGTTACAGTAGCCAATGTAAAGATCTGTGGCTCCACCAGGAGATCAGTATCCTGCAAGATCAGGCAGGAAAAGATTGGAAACTCTAAACCCATACCCAAGGTCAAGGCCAATCTGGACCCTCCTGTCTGTTCACCCTTGGCCCCCTGCTCCCCACCACACTGTGAACACTGGAAGCCCAGGGCAGAGAGAAGATTCCAGAGTCTTCGGTGTAGCGTCTGCTTCCGACAAGAGCTCAGTCTGCTAGCGTGGGCCACACACCGAAGGTTCAGAGTCCAGTGCAGAAATCGACAAGTTCAGGAAGAGATCCCAGGGCTGACAAGAGGTCCAACCCGTGTTTCCCGCCCCAGCCTCCCATCTGGGCTCAGCAAGCTCTCGCCTTCCCACCCTTCCCTTTCTGCAATAGTGCACGACACCGAAGGTACCAAAAAGGCAAACTGGACTTTATTATAAAGTTGGCTACAAAGTCACCGCAGCACCACGAGGTGGCCACCGGGGCAAGCCCAGGCGGTCTGGCGGCCGGGTGAGTCCCGCACCGGGTACACGCACTCGTGCAAGCACACGTGTGACGGCAGATCTGCCTTCCTCCATCGGAAAGGAATGTAGCGTCTCTTCGCGCCCCCCACCCCAGGCGCGGGGCGCAAAAGTCACAGGAAGGGCCGCCAGGGCGGCAGAGTCCGTCGGAATTGAAATCCCGTTACTGGTTAGTAGAGAATTCTACGTGGGTGTCAAGAGCCCCTCGGGGCACAGGCTAGCCCCAGGTGGGCCATGCCTTTCCCCCACCAAAGCCCAGGGGTGACTTGGCCCCTAGGAGTGGAGAACTGGCCCAGGCCCATGGGGCAGCGCGGTGGGGAAGTGAGACTCCCCCGTTGTCCGCTTGAAATCCATTCAAGGAAGCTCACTACGAGTGAATACAGATTGAAATGGAAACTGGGATCGCTCGAAGTCCCTTGATTTTAAAAAGTTGCTCCCCTCCCTTGCCCTCCCACCTCCCCCCCCCAAAATCCTTCAGGGCCTGGAGAATCAGATATATCCCCCTCTGGCCCCCAGAATCCCCCCAACAGTCCCGGGGGGGTGGAGAGCGGCTCCACGTCTTGATGACAATATGCCATACTTGACGACGGTAAGTCACAGACTTATTCAAAACGTTGGTTCCCCTCCACTTCCATCTGAGAGAGAGAGAGAGAGAGAAAGAGAGAGAGAGAGAGAGAGAGAGAGAGAGAGAGAGAGAGAGAGAGAGTCAGTCGAGCCTATTAGGAAAAAGGGTCCTTGGGCTCAGGCTGTGGTACCGTCTATGTCGGTACAGACTATGGGTTTCAAATGTGTCAGCCAAATGAGGAAATGATCCCCAGGGCATTAGCAGTCAAGGGGCAATATGGACAGATGGAAAGAAAATGTGGCCGCAGCTTTGGACAGCACAGGGTCACAGGGATGGAGCTAGGCACTCAGCTCTGTTCTTTCATTCTCCAGTTTCAACCAACTGTTGCTCTGCGTCCCCTTTAGGGGGAAGCATCAACTTCCATCAATTTCTGTTGTGACTTAAGTACTTTAAAAATACTTATGACTTAAGTTCCTTAACTCTGGGGCCTTGATAATTTTCATCTACAAAATGGGGGTGTGACGGGACTAGGTCTCTCACAAACCTTTTGCCTACAGATCGTCTGTCACTCTATCACGTATCACATCCCCTGCCCACCAGGTCTACTAATCTTTCATACAGAGTTCTGCGTTGCTCTTTCCCTTGCTACTCTCATCGGTAGGAGGTAACATTGTTCTCTTAATAAAACTGAGCTCCAGAAAGTGGAACTAATTTGCCCACTCTATCCAACATCTGATTGGAGGACAGGGACAGGACACTTAGGTTGGACTCACCTTCATGGAAGCTGTCTTGAACTTGGCTCTGGAGTTGATGCAACTCATCAGTAAACCCTTCGTAGGGGAATGTTGAGACACCTGTCTCAAAGGCGGTTTCATAAGTGGCCAAGTCCTCCAGGAAGCTATGATCTTCTGGGGACAGGTTGTTGCAAGGCGACAGGGCCCCTCCTGGGACCTCTGCCTCAGGATCCCCTGAGCCCCATTCCCCATTGGGGTCTGGAGTAGAGAGATCCATGAAGATGTCTTCCACTGGTGTCTCTTCCAGGAATAAACTATCAGGATCAACCAGGAAGTCCAGCTCCTGGCATTTCCAGGGTTTCAGATCCAGGCTAAGCACAGGGGGTCCAGCCCCTGACAGGGATAGGTTGGGGTTCAGGGGTTCCAGTCCTCCAAGCGGCTCCAGGCCCCCGGTGCCTGCCTCAGCTGAGAAGGGCCTGTCCATGCCCTGAGCCAGCTGGCTGATCTGCTGGATAAGGCGATCTATCTCATTTTGTTCTTTCTCGGTGTAGTGGAAGAAGCTTTGCTTGACCGGAGAGGCCTCAGGTGTGAGCAGGCCTTCAGGCACCAGGGGGACGTCCACAGAGAGGGGGCCCCGTAGCTGAGCTAGGGCCAGGAGTGTACAGTCCCCATTACCAGGGCTGCTAGGACTTGGGGGCAACTTCTCATAGAGAAAACTGCATCCCTCCTGGGCGAAGTAAGTCTTGGTAGGATTGGGGCTCAGTTGCTCTGGGAAGGTTTGGCTGGGACTGTTCAGGTGTGCTTGGAATGCCGTGCTGGGAGGAGTCAGCTGCTCATGGGTGGGGCTACCCAGAGGTTCTGGGAATTCAGCAGTGCTGGGAAGCAGCTGGTCAGGGAAGGTAGAGGTGCAGGGAGTGAGCTGGTCTTCATAGCTTCTGGCTGAGGTTTCAGTCAACTGTCCTTGTAGTGAACTGGTTAGTGGGTCTGGGAAAGTTGCACTGCTGGGTGTCAACTGATCAGAGAAAGTCACTGTGCTTGGTGTCAGCTGTTCTTGGAGAGAGCTGGAAGGAGTAGGCAATCGTGTCTGGAAGGGCTCATGGAGGCTGAAGAGGAAGGCACAGCCTCCTGGCTGGTGGGGTGTGTAAGGTGGAGTACACACAAAATCCTTGCTCAGGTCTGCTTGGAGGGAAGACTCAGGCCGAGAAGGGAAGGCCAGGTAACTGAAGTCCAGCTCTTTGGAGGGTTGGGGAAGCTCTTCAGAGGTTGAGGCCACACCTAGTTCAGGAGCCCTAGGGAAGCTAGTGCTTCTGGGAGCCCCAAGGGTGGATGTAAAGAGTGGGTTAGAGCATTGCTCCTGGGAGAAGATGTTCTCTGGGAATGAGTGTAGCACAGCCGGGGTTCCTAGGACATAGGCTGCCTGGGCGTCTTCAGAGTTTAGCTGCTGGCGGAGGCTCCAGGCTTCAGTGTCACTGGAAAGGGAAGAAGCAGCAGTTGTAAGGGTCTGATACCAGAGCCATTTTCTCAGTTGTGTTCCCTCTGTGATAATGTCAGCTCCTCCCCCCTCCTCCCGCCATCCCGTGTCTTACATCTTACCTGATAGGGTAGTTGTTGGCAGTAATAAGACCTTCCGGACCTTCTGAGTATAGCATGCAGTAAATCCACGCCCAGCCTCCATGCTTGGCTTGAAGTCTCACCACCATTTCTGCCTGAATATCTCCACTTTCAGCCACTGGGGAGAAAGAGAGATACAGGGTTAGAAAGTCCATCAAGAAACACCACCTACACACCCACCTTCCTCACCTCTACACTGATCGGAGAGAGCCATGATATCTTCCTTCTGACTACTCTAACCTGTACCTCTAGGCTCCCCGCCTTGACCTTTCCACTCAGTGTTTCCTATTCTTGCCTTAACTTCTTATCCTGAAGTTCCCTCCACAGTCTGCAAAACTCCTCAGCATCACTCTGGACTACAGCCCGTCCTTGGTCTGTCTCCCATGCTTTCTCCCAGCCTCTCAGGACACTCACACAGGCGGTAGTGTTGAGAAGAAGCGTGGGCCAGGTCCTCAGGGTGTAGCAGTCCATACCATGACTTACAGAGCAGTTCGCTGCGCTCAAAGCCCAGGTAGATTAGGACACTGGGAAGGTGGAGAGGGGAGGTCAGCTTTCTGTTTGCCTTACTTGAGATGCATGCACTCCACTCCCTCCCAGGGCCTCTGCCCACTCCACCCCCATCCTCCCTGCCCTGAATCTAAGATCAAGAATCTAAGGTCCCCTTCTTTCTGGCCTGCCTTCTTACTGGAATTTGAATACTCTGGGCTTACCTTTCAGAGATGTCCAGTAGGGCTAGATCCTTAGCATGCCGGCTCTGGAACATGGCCAGGAAGAGAGAAGCAGGACCAGGGCCTGGGCCAGGACGGGGTCTTGGCTCCAGCGGGGCACAGAAAGCTGTGAACACAGGGTTTCCTGCCCAGTAGGCTCCAGGGGGGTGAGCGTGGAACCGACCTCGGATGAGCACCAGTTTGTTGCCTGCACTCTGGCGCCGGAGAGACTTGGAGGTGTTGAATCGACAACGGAAAAGGCGATCTAGGTGAGCAAAAGGAAAAGCTGACTAAGTGGATGAGCACTGGAGGGAAAGTAGGTGGTTGAAGGAGGGGCAGCAGAAGAGCGGACTGAAGAAGGGAAAGAGGTTCTTACCAGCATCCAGAGCAGAGGGCATGCTGAGCTGCTGGCGTACAGTAAGATGGTCAGCAGGGTCAATGATGTCGTAGATACTGTCTCCCTGGGCAACCAGGTCCACCTAGAGGAATGGAAGGAGAGGTGATCATTAGTGAAGGCACCCAGAGCCAATCTGTGACCAATAGTTTTTCTCAGGGCAGGGCCCCCACCTCCAGTAACTCTCAGTTTCTCAATAGCGGACAGCTCGTTTGATCCCACATATGCCCCAACCTAAGATGCACAGTACTCACCATAGAGTGGCCTAGGTGCTCGCTCACACTCTCCGACAGGTACAGCAACTTCCCCTCAGCTGTGAACACAAGCAGAAATCCGGGTAGTGCAGCCACAATGTCTTCAAGCTCCTGAGCCGAGAGAAGCCCGGTGGGGCCAGCCAAAGGTGTGCCTGCAGGGTGAGAAGGTGTAACAAAACAGAAATGAGAAGAGGGGCATCCGAGTGTCAGAGAAGACCCAGGGAGTTCCCGCAGACCTATCTCTGCAGACACCTGTTGACGCTATGCTTGTGGATCTCGGCCAGGAGACCTGTTGCTGGAACTATCTAGCGGGGAGCCCTCCGACTTCCTAGCCCGGCAGGATCCTCAGCAGCCCTGAGCTGTCAGCACTGTGGACAGAGCTCCCCCGAAAGAACCGGGGCTCAGCACCGCGGACAGCACTCGGAACCGGCGGGTCTGTTTCAGCACCACGGGCAGCGCCAAGTGGGGGTGAGCGGCTTCAGGACCCCGGACAGCGCTCCAGAGCCCGTAGAGATCTCAGCATTTCCTAGCACTTGCTGCTCTCCCCCTGACTTTGCCTTAGCAGCCTTTCCCTGCAGCTCGCCAGACTTCCTTCCCTAAACTCCCCGATTCTTGGAGTGCCTCTGAGGCAACGGGAACCCGAATCACTCGTGTGAGCTCTCCATCTCCCACAAACCCGGGGCTAGGACCATCGTTCAGTCTGGTCTAGATGGAGGTCAGGAGAAAAAGTAGCAAGTCCGGAGTCCCCTCAAGCCCCTTCTCTCTACTGCCTTCCAACACGCTGTCTTAGACAAGCAGCGGTCTCAGCGCGTTCCCTAGCTCCTCCATCCCTGGTTCCCATCAGCTCTGGTCTCCAGGAGCCTAAGGCTGCTCACCTCCAGCAAAGAAGACACCCTTGCGAGTGTAGATGCAGGCAAGACTCATAATGTGCAGGTAGGACAGCCGGACCTTGTCTGCTTCGGCCAACGGCAGCAGTTCCTTGAGGTTCCGGATCTCGGCGTTGATCTGGTCGCGGCGCGCCTTGGAGGCGCCCTTGGTGGATCGGTACATGATTGCCGGCTGTGGGGCTCCAGCTCCGGCTCCCGAGCACCTGAGATCCTGTCCCGGCGCACCGGAGGCTTCCTCTTCCTTGCTTCCCGGTCTTTCGCTCGGGCTCTTGCTCGCTCTCGCTCCACTCCTGGGCTCCGCTCGGCAGCGCTGCCCCCCTCGCCTGCCTCGATCCGCCTTATATAGCTCCTGGCAGGCGTGGGGGGGCTGGTTTCAGAGACGGGGGGGCAGCGGGAGGCGGGAGGCTGGGCTAAAGCAAGCTGCAGCGAGAGCCACTGGCTGGGGAGGGGGGGCGCTCCTCCTCCCTCCCTGGCTTCCGACGTCATCTTGTGACGTGGAAGAGGAGAGGGAGGGGGCGGGAGAAGGGAGGGGGAAGAAGGGAGGCTGCGGGGGGGGGGGAACTGGCTAGAGCTGTGCAGAGCCAAGCGTGGGGTGCAGGGACCCAACTTTCCTATTATATTCTATTGGGGGAGGAACAGTGCATGGATTAGGGTGCTGTGAAGCCCCTGTCAGGAAAGTTTGCAGAAAGCAAAGAGGGGCTGCTACCAACATTAATTTTTCTAAGGAGTCGAAGGATGAGGGGGCAGGGTCCTCTGCCAATTTGCCTCTATCTGCCAGGCAAGGGTCACATTTGCAAGAGGGACTTGCCTTGGCTTCGGGGGCGGGGCTAGGTTGCAACTGAGGGTCTTTTCTAGGGTCTATTCAATCTGAAAGTGCCTTAGCCACTTTCAAATAAATAATAATAATTATTTTTCCCTCTCCAAGCCCTGGCCTGAGGGTCTAAATCTCAAATAGGGCGCGGTGGTAGTCCTGTTGGGAAGAGATAAGCTGAGTTCAGCCTTGAGGAACTCAAACATCTCCACTGTGGTCTGCAGTAATTCCTCCTTCCTTATTATTTAACCTTAGCCACCTGTGTGGGGAAACTGAGGCAGGGACCTAGGGCCCGGTGAGGATCTAGATCTGTATTTAGGGTTCCCCCTTCACTTCCTCGCGCTTGTCAGCCCCCAAGGCAAGCTATTCCCCCGCCCTCTTGCGAGCCCCGGTCTCCCCGGCGGGCTGGGGGCGGGGGCGGGGCCGGGGGAATCCCAGCTCCATATTAGGACAGGAATCCTCCGGCGGCTGCGGCGGCGGCAGCGGCGGGCGGGGCCAAGCGGCCTCCTCAGTGCTCCAGAGAGCTCCCCCCACCGCTCCGGCGGGGAAGAGGGGAGGCAGCCGAGAAGCCAGGTCTGGTGGATCCCCCCCGTGACTGCTGCAGCTACACAAGACCCTTCAGTTCCGCCAGGCGCCCCTCTCCAGCTCCCTCCAATTTTCCCTGCATCTTTAGCGCCAAGGATCCAAGCTCTGCCTCTCCGCTTTCCGCTGCGCTCACACACACACACACACACACACACACCTCCTTTTTTTTGTTCTTTTTCTCCCTTCGTTGAACGTTGGACAGTCTGTCTCGGCTTTGTCGACCCCCTCGCTCCCTGAACGTCGCACCTTTGAATTAATCATCTGTCTTTGTCAGGCTTGACTCCGTAGTGCAGCCTTTGCCCCACCTCCTCCTTCAGTCACTATATGTGATTGCTCTCCACGAAGCGAATGCGTAGTCCCCCTTTCTAAAACCCCAATGGACTAGGGAAACCTTTCGCCTGAACTCCCATTGAATAGCACTTTTAGGACCCATAAAACGAGACCATCTAAAACGCTGGGAAAGAGAGACAGAACCGGCTGCTTAAAGTCACAGAAGTAGAGATGAACTCTGACACCAAGGAGAAAAGCCTGTGGTCAGGAAACCTCCGTTCTTCATGGAAATGGATGGTAGCAAGAGAGGCGACGTGGGGTGACAAGAAGGGGGTGTGGGAAGAGGATGCTTTCGAGAATGAGGCTATGGCTGAGTAGTAGCACATACTCCTAGCATGCTCAAGGCTTGAGTTCAATCCCTAGTGACACCAAAAGGAAGACGGGGGGAAGGAATGAGAGAAGGAAGAGATGCATAGTTGTAAAGACCCTAACCTGGTTTTTGTACTATTTTTGTAGATATTGAAAGCATCTACATAAACAATCGTATGGCCAGTGGTACAACTGGGATAGAGGAAATTGTGTGTGTCTGTATGATATATGTCTCCTTTGTATGTTTCATCCTTCTCTAACTTTGATATCCCTACTCAACCCCTTCCCCAGGTTCATTCTCTTCTCTTGGTCTTTGGATTCCCTTTCTATTTGCAAGTCTAAGATGGGGTTTCTGGATTGGTTTGTTGGTTTTCCAGTGCTGAGGATGGAACCAGGGCTTTGTGTGTTAGGGGTTGGTCTGGTATTCCATATTCTAATGATAATTACTGCCCTCCCCCCAAGATCTGGTTGCTGCCTAGAAGAGCACATTCTCGATATACCTGTTGGTTTAGAGTCTTGGAGGGACCATGAGGAGGAGAGAGGAGAAGGAAGGATCTTGGGCGACTAGACCGAATGGACTAAGGGCGCCAGGCCAAGGGATGTGCACCATGGGGATAGTCTGATGGAACAGAAGGCATCAGAATGGCAAGTGATGAGCTTTTGTAAGGTTTTAAGGGTAGTAGGATTAGAATAGCTCAGAACCTGCCCAGCAAAGTGCCTACCACTTAGTAATAAGTCATAGCCTCTCTGTGTCAATCATTGGGGAACTAGCTGGTTAAGGAAAACCGCTGCTGTATTAAGTTCCTGCATACATTATTATTATAAATCATTTTACGTTTGTGCATGCTAGACAAGCATTACATCACCGGGACTCATTCATCCCTAGCATATCTCACAGACATACGCTTTAAGCCCTGGCTAGGAGAAATTCTTGGTATCTCCAGCTGGCCTCCAAGCACTAAAAGAAAGGGGTAGTGGCCACTGTCCATGGTGCTGAATATTGCCTTGCCAATCAGATTGGCCATGGTCTTCCTGTAATGTCAATGCAGAGCTGAGCCTCAGTATAGATGAGGATGGAGGATGAGGCTGCCCTCCTCTTCCCCGAAAATATATAAGGGGGGGTGTCAAGACTCCTGGGCTCTAGGAATTAGTTAAGCCAGGAAAGAGAATTAGGCTGAAGGGAAGATTCCTTGGATTTTTCCAGGAGAATGGACTAGGGATAAGGAACTTTGGAAGGCGAGGAAGGGTCTGGAAAGAAACAAGGGAGGGTTAGAGAGGGGATCGTCTTAGTCCTCTCATTCAAGCTGAGAAGCTCTGTGTGCCCCCAGTGTCTCTGTTCCTACTCCTCTGGCCCTGCCACCTCCATGAAGCTATTTTTAACTGTGCAGAACCAAAAATAGCCTGCAAGCAGCTTCAGGCCGTGGGAGAAGAGTTATTTATATCACCAGTGATGGTTCCGAAATAGCAAGCAGGAGGAGGGGGGCGGCTGGCATGCTAGAGAGCTCCTGGCCGCTGCTAAAAATACCGTCAGTGTGAGTCATCCTGGCCTGGCTGAGTCACCCCACTCTCTCCCCCCCAAGCGGCAGGCAGCAGCAGCAGCAGAACAGAATTGGAAGCCTGAGATGGGGGAGGCATCGCAGCCTTTGGTTATGGGAAAGTGGGCAAGGAATGAGTTGGGAGAGGGGCTTTGGGGTCTCTCTCTTCTGTGTGTGTGTGCACGCGCGCATGTGCGTGTATACTTGACTGAAGCTGTGTTGAATGTTCTGTGTCTGCATCCAAGCCTGTCTGTCTGAATACACTTATCTATCTGCATCCATGTATTTGTTTGCATGTGTTTTTGCACCTAGGGTCTGCATTCTTTTGTGTCTCCCTACTTGCTGGTATCAGCACCTATTGTTTTCTTCCAAGTCCCTGCCTTTCTATGCTGTATGCAGTTTTGTGCTTGCACCTATTTGTTTTTTGTAAATTTCTGTGAGTCTGTGTCCATATCTGAGCCTGTCTTGTGCATTGACAGTCTCACAGCACTAGACGGCTTGTGTAAATCGGCTGCTTCCTGAGACTCAGTGCACCTTCAGTTGCCCACTAGGACACCATCTATCCTTTGCTCATCTTTCTCCACCAAGCATCTTTCTTCCTAACTCCTCTAATCATTTGCAAAGGCCTCTCTGCTGCATGCAGTCTGGGAAGTGGAGGAAAACAAGTTCATAGGAACACCCCCCTTTCTCTAGAACCATCCTGAATCTTCTCTGGCCTGCAGGAGTAAGTGGTTTTCCATCACTCCATATTTGGGGAGCTGAGAGAAAGGCTTTCTTTAGTTCTAAAAAAATTGCTGGTGTGGGCAAGGCATGTGTAGCACGCACATACACACAGAGAGACACACACACAACTGAGAGAATGAGAGAGAAAAAATATCAAGGTCCCTTCTTTACTGAGCAGAGCTCGCATCTGTTGCCATGGAAACCCACCCACTCCTTCCCCGAAAAAATCACCAAGAAGAGGTGATGGCATCGAGAAGGGATTGGCTGATTCCTTTCTTTATTTTTTCTGAAAAAGGCCTCCTTTTTATAGCAAGAACAGGCCATGAGATCCCTTGCCCTGTCTTGCATGGCTTTCTCGGGGCTCTAGAGGGATACCGCCCCTCAACCTCTATTGGAGAAGAAGTGATGTATCTTTTTCAGAGATTTTCCAGAAGGAAGGCCTCCTGAGGCATTGGAATGGAGGATTTGATTCTTCACAATATCATGGAGACTCCTGGCTGCTCTTCTCCGAAAATGGAGCAAGGATGACAATGAGGGATGTTCAGGGCACACGTGCTATTTCTCTGCACAGTCTGTCCATGAGGAAGGGAAGGAAGGATGAAGGGAAGGAGACAGAGGGGAAGAGGGAAGAGAGAGACAATGAATGGATTCACTTGCCAGGGCTTCACAGAGGAAACGATGCCGGAGAATGTAGTGTTCAGAGATCATCTGAGCAGACAGGTGAACAGGATTACAACCTCATGTTGCAGTGGGCAGGACTGCAAGTTCCCACCGAACCACGGCTGTGCTTCCTGGAGGCCCCAGGAAGCTGGGCCCAGAGCTGAATGTTCTTGGAGAACATGGAGCTTGCTGTTCCTGACTCTGGTCCCAGCCTGAGTCTCAAAGGCCTCCTGCAAAGCCTGGCCACCAGCCACTGCAGCCATGTTGCTCCCTCAAGGGAACTCCAGCACCCTGCCAAATGCCTGGATAGTGGAGGGGAAGACAGAGTCTTTGCTTCCTCTTGGCTTGCTCCAGAAATGGGGTCACTGGGGACTGTAGGTTGGAAAGACAGACCAAGAATCTGACTCTAATGAAAGATTAGTCTCCATCCTAGAAGGCTACCGTCACCCTCAGGCATGCCTCTTGCGGTGGACTTTGCGCACTCTAAATGATGGAGTGAATGGATAAACAGATGTGCTCTGATCGCTTAGGACACTTCCATTTTGCATTTGTTTCCTTTCACGTGATGGGGGCATACATGTGTCATGGCGTATGTGTGTGGAGGTCAGAGCATAACTTGCAGGAACTAGTTCTTTCACTCCCCCACATAGCCTTCCTAACCGTTCTGTCAGCTCCTCTTAGACATTTTCTAAGGACTATTATGATCGCTATTTTGTCCATTATATAGTTGGTGAAATTAAGATCAGAAACAGACAACGACTTAGACTCACGGAGCAAGATGCTTGCAGTGCTGTGCTCTAAGCTCCTCCCCCCTCAGACTTGTTCTCTTGCCACATAGAGCAAGACTGGGACCTCTACACCATGGCCCCAAATAAAACCCACCAACCCCCATTTATTTTTATAAATGAAGTTTTACTGGGACACATTCAAATCCATTTGTTTACATATGGCTGGTGCCCATCTTCACACAGTCAGAATTAAGTAAGTGTAGAAGGGACCAGAGCCCACTAAGCCCAAACATCTTCTCCCTGGCCCTTGACAGAAAAAGCTTGCCATCCTTACTTAGCACAGAGGGTAAAGAAACAGCTTCCTCCTCTCTTTGTCCCTGCACCCCAGTTGCTCTGTCTCTCTCTGGCCCCAGAACAAACCAAGCTGTCACTTCATCTCTCTTCTCTTTTTACCCATCATACCCATCAAAGGGAGGAGAACTTGGGATGCCCTGACTGATGCCCAGCCATCTTTGAAACCATGAATCTGACTCTACACATCCCGCTCCCATGACAACATGAGTTCCAACTGACAATGAAGAGGCGGGCTACCCCATTCCATCCCTAGTCTTTTAGGACTGCATTTTATGGGAAGACAAATTGTCCTCTATTGGGGGTTAAGCTGTAATCAGGGAGACCACATTTTCTTATAGGGAAAAAATGAGCATGTTGTGAGATCTTGGACCTCCTGATGTCTCTAGTCTGACCCAGGAGAAGATACACCTCCCCAGAGAGGGTGAGCAATTTGTTCGGTGTCACACAGCCAGAATGAGATGAACTCAGAATTAAAATCCGAGCTTCTTAGCTTCCACAGTCTGTTTTCTTTAAAAAAGAAAGAAAGAAAGAAAGAAAGAAAGAAAGAAAGAAAGAAGCTAGATTTTCTTATTATATTCTTCTTTTGAATTGGTAGACTTATAGTCACAGAAATGTTTTCCAGAAGGTTCTCTGGCAGACACCAATCCTGTGTTTATGGTGCACCACTTATGCAACGGGGAAGCTAGCCCTCAGGTAGCGCTGGCTTGCGCAGCGCAGAGCTGGTTTCAGAGCGTCTCCACGGGCTGTTTTCCTTCTCCTACGGCCTTTTCATTGTGTGATCACTCCCTCAATTCTACTTGCTCATGGAAGCACTCAGAACATTTTATCTATTTATGGTTATGAAATCAACAAATCTCGTGTGAAGAGGGTACACGCTGTCACCCACGCATGGAAGCGGTCAGAGCCAGGGGAGTGGCTGAGCAGAGGTGAGGGACAGGGAGGGAAGGAGCGCGTAGGCGTAGGCGGGAGAGCCTGGAGCCTGGGTGGGGGGAAATGAAGGTATCTGGGCAAGGCTTGAGGAGGGAGCTGCTTAAGGTAGGGGAGGGCAGTTAATTCACGAAACAGGCTTTTAAAACTCAGGCCAGGGACCCCGAGTGCCTCAGCGATGTGATGATAGAATCAGAGGGCATCACCCAGAGAGGACCCCTTCATACACTCCTACCTATGCTCTTCCCCAGCAGTGGTGACTGGCATGATCCCTCTGCCCTCACACCTCCCCGCCGGTGCCTCTTCCTCAGTGCACTTTTTTAAAAAGTTGAGAGAGTCTCGTGTATTCTAATGTAACCTCATTATATAGGAGAGCATGACTTTGAGCTTCTGGTCCTCTGGCCTCTACCTCCCAGATGCCAGAGTTACAGGTGGGCACCTGTTTTGTCTCCCTCCTCTTGTGCCTACCATGCCCCTACACCGGTATCTAAGGCTGGCCACCATGTTACCACCATCCACCACAGGGCTGGGCAGGAATCGGGGACTAAGGGCATGGACATCGTGCTGGCCACACACACCTGCAGGATGAATTGGGGCCGCCCCTGTGGTGGTCACTGGCAGGGGAGAGGGGCAGAAGCTTGGCTTTAACACAATGGAAGGAGGGCAGTACCAGCAAACCATTTGAATGAGAGACCGTCATGAAAAAGGCATTGGGGTCATTGGGGGGAGGGACTGAAATGTGATGACGGAAGACCAAGCCCAGGGAGGTGTGTTGCTGGGGCTCAAGTGGCCAACTTGGTTGTGCTGGGTGGGTGGGGTACGGCCGGAGGAGCGGAGCATGGTCTCGTGGCTTTATAAGGTGCCGTGGGTGGTGGTAGCATCGATAGATGCTAACAGGTGCATGAACTCGATGTAAACAAGGCAGTGCTGGCGGGGAGGGGAGGCTGCAGGAGCTGCGCTGGGAACGGGGACCAGGCTCAGCCTTCAACCATCAAGGATGTCAGGAAGCCTGAAGAGCAGCCCAGACCCCTCAGGCTGCGCTCCGGCGACCCTTTCCCTCTACCCTGCCTCCTTCCTCCCATTCCCTCTCTTTGAGCCACAGGCAGCTTCCTCCTGTTCTCTGAGGCCCCTGTGCACACACACGTGCACCTTACCTCTCCCTGCACATGACTCTCATTTTCCTCATTATCTTGGCTCAAATGTCACTCCAGAAAGTCTCCTCTATCGGGTCAAATCTCCCGCTAGAGGTTCCCAGGTACTCTGCGTCTGTCACCAGTTGTGCCAATGACAGCTTTGCACTTTGTTCCATTGTTGAGTTGGTCTCTCTCTCCCCTGACTTGCAGTGGACCCCCAGGATAGGAATGGTTGGCTTTGTCCACTGTCAGCTTGGCACAAGGCACCCACTGCATGTTTGTAAGAAAAATCTAAAGGGTGGAAAGAATGAAGATATTCTTCTCCGTGAAGAGGAGGCTGAAAGGTGGTGGTCCGTCACGTGTAGAATGGAAGGGCCATAGAGAAGGAATCAAGGGGCCAGCACCACGGCTCCCCGGGTACAGGCACTTGCTGCCAAGCCTGACAACCTGAGTTCAATCCTCAGGACCCACACAGTGGAAAGAGAGAACTGACTCCCATAAATGTCCTCCAACACACACACACACACACACACACACACACACCCTCACACACATACACACATACA